>JAXCHO010000243.1:0-489779 GCA_036630365.1 Acanthiza pusilla | reverse complement strand
CCAAAACCTGAAATGGTCTGGAGACCATTCTTATTTTCTCTACTGGTAAAATGTCATGCAGTAGCCATTTATTATTCTCTGGTGGAAGAGCCTTAAATTTCTCTATGCTGTTGATCTGCCAGCAGTCATCAACATTTAAACAACTCCTGAAAACATCTAAAACCAATTCTGTAATCAGGAAAATGGTTATGGTACCCATTTTTACATGGGAGTTACTTTCAATTTAAATGCAATTCTAAACATCCGTCACTATGGAATTTGAGAAGAGAAAGGGCTGTCTGCTTCCACTAAATCTCTGAGAGAATATCTGCTCTTTCTAAAGTCGTCCTAATTGATGTTGAAATCCTTTCTTTGACAAAGAGGTTAAACTACCTGCAAAACTGAATTCTTTCTTCCTAGAGGTCTACTTGATTCAAATGCTCTTGAAAAGGCCTTTGACTTTGCCAATCACTGAACTTGCCCTTTTGAGACTCATCATGAAGACACCAAGTGTATTAAACCTTGCATTTAAAGATGCTGGCATCATCTGCAGTGGATTTAGCCCTAATTAAAACAAGGCTATAAATAAAGTAAGGCTAGAAAGAGTCTTCGCGACTATCCATGGAGATTTTCATTTTTCCATTCCTTGCCTATTGCTGCCATAGCAAGCTCCTAGGAGGAATCCATTAGCAGCTGCATTTGGAGCATTTTGGACAGCACTGACATAGCAAGAGACTGTTTGCACATCCTGAAATGCTCAGTCCAATGCCACTTCTACAGCACAGGCTGGGAGCCTCAGCACTCTGCTTGTGCCCCTCTGTCCCCAAAAGCTGCCTTGCACAAAATCCGTGCCTCTGACATGTCCCTTGGGTTTTGACCTACACTGTGACCCTCAGGCACTGCAGGCTTCAGCCTCCAAACTTTCCAAGATCAAAGCAAGACTTCTGTGAGGACAAAACAAACTGATCCCCTCCAACAGCATTTGCCACCATTTCCCCTAAAAGATCCCAGAGATCCCTGAGCTTTTAGCCCCTCCCTTTCCTAGAGGCAGCTTCTGAGATGCCCCAGGGAGAGCTCAGTCCCCAGGCCGAGCACCGCCCCCATCCCAGATGCTGCACACCTTTGCAGCAGCCAGGGAAAACCTGCCTAGAACACCTTCCATGGGAATTGGGCAGGAGGGACAAGCTCAGCACCTCCTGATTTGGAGGAGCTACTCTACTGTCTGTTCACAGGCATTGCCTCTAAAAAATCCCTCCCAAGACCGCTTGGCTTAGAAGGGGAAGCCATACCTGAGAGACACTCCGTGACATCCAGCAGACCTTGGCCACTCAGCTGACTCCATCGGTTGCTGAGCTCTTTAATCAGTGACACTTTATCTACAAGAGAAACACACCTTTGTGCTCACTCTTCTGAGCTCATACAAGAAAGGACAGTGGGGAGGGGAAGGGCAGAGGCAACTGAGTTTTGTAAAAGAAAGGAAATTTCTGCCGGTTTTTGAATCCTTTTCTTCTTTCCTTCCAGCCTACTTGAGAGGATTTTAAGTTCCAAAAGAAAAGCTCTCCTTTCACATCTCTAAATCCAAAGTGCTCTGCTGTACCAGGAGCCAAATTAAACTTTGCACATCAGGGACCTCAGGATTTCAATCCCATGTAAGCAGTGAAAAGGTTTGGCATCGCACAGCTTTGCAGAAGTGATCTCCTCCTCCCCTAGGGAAAAGGGTGAGAAGGCTCCAAAATTCACACATGCCTTCCCACTTGAAGGATAAGCTGTTTTAAATTGGCAGCTAACCTGTTGGGATCTATGGACAAGACTCCAAGTTCCTCATGCAAGAGCTGAGGCATGTGCACACAGAGTCTTGGAGCAATGGCTGACCTCAGCTATGAAGCTCAGGGCAGCAGTGGAGCAAGAGGATTTGCCTGCTCGTGTCACTCCAAGCTAGGAGCATTGCACAATCCTTTGGAGTTCAGGAGGTTTCTTGCCATTTGCCACTGGGTGTTGACTTGTAAAGGTAGACAGTTTCAAAGTACTTGGGGAGGTTTTGTTCATGCCTTTGTCCAGTAAAGACTTCCTTCCCCTATTAAAGCTCTCGATGTTGACTTTTGCAATATTTGTGCCTTGGTTGCTTGTTTGAATTCTTGCAAACAGCCATAACAATGGGCAGAACTCAAAAAATAGATCCCACTTCACTTGCTTGAACGTATCTCTGCGTAAAGTCATTGTGATGAGAGGCAGAGGTGCCTTGCTCCTGTTCTGACACCTCTCCCCAGGGAAAATTGTTGGTGATCTCAGAGGTGGAGAGAGGGGAATGGCACAACGCTCCACACAAAACCCTGAAGCCATCTGTTTGCCACATCCTCTGTTAGCAGGATTCTGCAGCTTTTCCCAAGACTTTGCCATGCTCCACAAGGAATGGCTATGGGCCAAGAGCAGTGTAGGTCTCACAGCCTTCTCCCCAGGTGACAAACAGGAAGAACCCCATCCTTGGGACACAGAAAGGCACTGAGTCCGGCAAGTCAAGGAGTTCACAGAGCAACGGAGGTGGAGAAAGTGTCAACTCCCCTTGAAGACCTGCCTCTTCAACACTCCATTTTCCAGGCATATTCACCCAGTGGGGCATTTGCAGAGCTGACATCAACCTGTGTGGCAAAGGAATTTACAGCAGCCCTTGGCTACGGAGTCATTTGCTAGAGCGAACTTGCCCCATGCAAAACAGCATGTGGAACAAGCCATCATTGACAGCTGGATTTATCCTTGTTTGTTCAACAAAAAAGGAACTTGGTGAATGCGAAGTTCCCCTTTGAAAAAAGAAGACAAAGAAGAAAGGTGGAAAACAGACAGCTAATGCCTGTAATGTGGAGCCTTCAGGAGGCTGCTCTGCAGAAGCTCTGATGGGCCAGTGTTCCTTCATGCCAACAGCAAAGCTTTTCATTGGCAAAGACCAATGGGGCCTAAGCAAGCTCCAAAAAGCCCTTTGTCTCAGAATTCTAGCAAAGCTGCAGTCCACGACTTTCTCTTCAGCTCCTTCTCTGCCAAAGCACACAAGCAGCACAGAGCCAAGGGCTCCTGGCACTTTTGGCAAAGGCTGATGCACATTCCAGCCTGGTGGGGGACTGGTGCCTAAGGACTGCACCTCCACACCTTCTGGTGGATGTCAGCTGGAGCTTTCCACAGACAACAACAGCTATCAAGGCACTCTTTGCTCTCTTGACACTGAGAGGCAGAGACACGGTTGAGGAGAGTCCATGTCAGGGGTCAGCCTTACCTAAGTGAGCCATGGATGCTTCCAGTGCTTTAATAGCTGCAGCATAAACCCCGGAGTCCGTTGAGTTTAGGTTGCTGGTTATTCCTTCGACTAAACGGATGATCACTGGGTTTAATCCATCCTTTAGGATGACGATCATCTCAGCCAGCACGTCCAGCGCCTGTTGCTTTACTCTCTTATGAGTATCGCCAAGTCTCAGGACAAAATCATCAAAAATCTGTGAAAAAAACAAACAAGAAGAAAGCTGGATTAAAATACCCTTGTTTGAAGAAGGCATGTAGAAATGAGCACTCTTTCTCTCACATCAGCACTTGCTTGCACAATTTCCTGCAGCCTACTCACTGGAATGGTTTCACAACCTCATGCCGGTTGAAAGATTTGCATGTGTTTTTGAGAGGTTTGGGTGGGGACAGAATAGTTCCTAAGGTGTTTCTCTCCACCTAGAAGTCACTAAATTAATCCCATTTCTTGTTGCAAACCAGTATCTTTGGTATAGAAGTATGGAACCAGTTATTTACAATGCCCATTTTTTGACAGAGTTGCCTCAGGTACTGAGGGTAAGTATGATTTTGCTAAACTATGGCCAGAGGAGATCCAGGTTGTGTTGCGTGTGTCTCGGAGCCTGTGTGTGGAGAAGTGCAGGGCTCTGATGAAATCTTCCAGAATGCAGAGCATTTGTCTAATGAACAGGTAGACTTGTGAAATGTCATGTGCTGTACAGCACTCATTAGAGCAGGGTCAGTCCCTTGACAGCCACATTGTTAGGCACCATTTTGTGGCAAAAGGGGAAAAGCAGCTTGTGGGAGGAGAAGGAAGAGATCTGTGTCCTTAGGCATTTTCCTCCTTTGCCAAAGAGCAAAAAGGCCCTCCAAGAAGGGTGAGCACAGGCTTGAGCAAGGGGAATAGGGATGAGGATGGAAATGAGTAGCCAGAGTTGTGCCTGTGCAAGACGAGATGGAGGTTACGGAAGTATCCTTTTCCAAAATTTTGCTTTAAACCAACCCAGCCTGATACCTCTCTTCCCCATCCAAAGCCATGTTTTGTCTAGAGAAGAATTGCCACCCTTTCAGTGTCTGGATTCCCTTCACTTAACACAACTGGCAGTAGGAGACAGCGAAGTTACAGCAACAGAAAATTCTGTCATCATCGCGTGAGCAGCATCAATAGGAACAGCCAGACAAATACATCTGGACGGAAAGAACTTGTCCTGAAGCCTGGAACTGAATTAAACTTTTCTGGGTAAGAGGGACCAGGCTGTCCCAAACCGCCAGGGTGCAGGGCCAAGACACACTGCAGTAACTCTACTGCTGCAGGCTTGGGAAAGGAGCCAAAGAAAAGGAGCAGTGAAGATACCCCACATACCTGGACAATGTTAGCGCAGATGAGCCGGGGCTTGGTTTTGCACAGGTCAAGGAGGAGTGCCAGTCCTTCCATCCGTGTCTGAAACGCCTTGGCTTGCAGGAGACTGGAAAGCTTCTGGAGCAGCTCTGTTCCTTCCACAGCTGGAGGTAACAGGACCTGGAATTTTTGATGGTGTCGGTGGCGTCCATCCGAGATAGACTTCGGCCTGGAAGATAAAATCAAAGTAGAGCGTGTTGGTGATAATACCTTCAGTTCACTGGGAGCAAAACATCTTGAGGAGCATTCCTAATGATGTGATTTCAGGCTAGAAAATCCTGACCTGAAAAACAACTTGGACCTCATGACAATCATTACTAGAGACAATCTGCAAGCAACATTGCTACCACAGCTTCCTCAGGAAAAGCAAGGATGAGCTGCATGTCATTTCTCTTCAGATGGCTTCCCAGGTACACATGTCGCACTGCTTCGTGCTAAAAGAGAGACACTACTTCCAAGTTTAAATGCCTCATCATATGGGAGGCATCTATAAGAAGTGTGTGTCTTCTAATAAGGAAACTCGTTAGTCTGCACAGGTCTCTACAACAGGCAGGAGCATCTGGAAAAGTAGCTGAGATGCATCTGAACAGATGAATAGGGGCATACGTGAAGGATGCAGAAAATCAGCAGCAGAGATGAAAACAGAAGCCAGACATCCCAGCACTACACCCACATTATTGCTTCCCTAGAGACTAGATCCACAGCTTCACAAACACACTGGCAACAATTCTCTTGGATCAACGTGTCTCTTCCATGAGCATGGGAAGATCCTAACTATGCTACTGAGGCATGTGGTCACTTTCCTGCCACCACTGAGCATGACAGAGCTAAATGAATCCCCTCTGTTATCACAAGAGAACAGGCACAAGTAGCTCTGCCACTGGCATGAAGAGACAGCAAGGACCAAATTGCTATCTTCAAGGCTGATTGCAGCACAGGGGCAAATACACCAAACATGCCGTCCATCAACCAAAGAGTAGGAAGGACAGGAATATCAAGACAAAAAGTCCACCTTGAGACACCTGTTGAGCAAAGCTGCTCAGGAATTGACTTGCTACTTACTACTCAAACTTGGTACTGTTTGAGGGCAGAAAACCATGATTCAGCCAGCCCAAAGCACATGCACGGCAAGTGCTCTTTTGGGGAATGGCTTCTTGCTTCTACACTGGGACTTCTCCTCAAAACACCCATCTGAAAAAGACTCCACTCAGACGAAAAGAAAACCTGATTGAATGTATTTGTCCCAAGTCAGGCAGCAGAGACAGAACCCTCTCATAGCCTCCACAACACTGTCCTTGCCACTGCACGGCATCTTCTGAGCTGCAACCAATGGGTGTCTTTTTGTTGCCTCGTTTTTGTGGAAACCCCTCCAGAGAAGTTGTTTCCAGCATAATGCAGAAGTAGACATTTGTTATCATACAGCATTTGTAGGGAAAGGAAACAATCTCTGGCACAGGTCATCTCCACCAGCAAGATTTTCCTGAGGAAGACACTTGTAAAGCTTGTCCTAGGCTTTAACACAGCTAATGAAATTGCTCAGTACCGTTCATGAGAAGGCAACGCAGCCTGGGGCTTCATCGAGCCATCGTTGCTCTTCTTCACAGGGGTCTTGACAGATGGGCGTTCACCTTTCTGGTTTTCCATCCCCTACACAGACACAAGGAAACCCCATGAATCTTTAGAAGATAAAATGGAAAATTACCTGTTGAAAACATGAGTTATAACCACAATCACGGCTACCAAGGCTTAGGGAAACATTTCCTAACTTACAGAAGGAAACAGGCCAGAGATTCAGTGATGCCAACTCTTGGTTTTCCACAACCCAAGGCAGGTTATGGGTGCTGCCGTACTGAGCAGCACTATGAAATCCCACATTCATGAGTCTTGAGTGTAAATAGAGGGAATAATGCACACTGGTAGGCAACAAGCCTGTTTCAAGGAAGCAGCAGAAAACTGTGGAGTCTTTGGAGAATGGCCCATTGTGTTGGAAGTTGATTTGGTTCAACACTCATTCTCCCTGCTCCTGAACAAAGGCACATTCCTTTCTACAGTGGAGATGAAAAGGAATACAAAAGCCCCAAAACAAACAGATGATTTTCCACTGGATGCTGCTGAATTCACCAAGCTCCTTCCAGCTCCACAGAGCAAGGGAACAGGGCAGTATTCCCAGAAGACAGACAATCCTTGAAGTAATTAGGATTGCCTTGGACACCTTTTGTAGATTTGGAAATTTTCTTGGCACTGTTACTTACTGTGTCTTTTGCAGACACTGTCATCTGCAGAAGCACTGTTCTCACTTAATTGCTTTACTGGGGTCAGAGTAGTGACACTGGTGTGTGGGGGGGAGTTATGCCTAAATGTAAACCCATTTTCTCCACTGTCCCTTTCCCCTTTGTGGCCAATATTCAAAATATTCCACACCCCACTTTTTCCTAATAATTATAATAATTCCTTTGCTATCTGCAGATGAACAGGCTGAGAATCAACAGTTCATTCCCAGGAGCCAAATGATTCAGCAGAAGAGGAATGAGATAAAGACTGATTCGATATCTTTCATCTCATATTAGCAGTGGCAATAGTTGCACAAAGGAGACATTTTGGCTGCTGCCAAGCACTTACTTGCTTCTTAATTCTTCTCAGAATATCTTCCAGGTCATGTGGAGAAACAGATTGCTCCAAAAGCTTTTTGAATTTTTGATGATTCAGCAACATTTTCACCATCTCCTGTCCATAATGCCTAACACAGGAAAAAAAGAAAGAAATAAAGATTGAAAGAAAGAGAGAGAGAGATAAAAGTGAACAACATAGGAGTGTCAACCAGAGAAGCTGATGCCTTAAACGCAACTGGCATGAGAAGGCATTACCTACTCAGCAAAGAGAAACATTTACCTCCCCCTGTCACTGCTCAGTGCTGTCAGGTGAACACAAGAGACAAGAGGAGAACGTGGGGCAACAGAAAAACTCAATTTCACTCTGAAACTCTGAGTGTGCTTCTGTGCCATCAAAGCCTCTCAGGGAACTGCTTTGTTTTCAGAGCTTATCAGCAGTGTCTTGCTGCCATTGCACAATAATTTGCCTTTCTTTAACTGGCAGGGAAGGCAGGACAAAACACCTCGCGCTTGCTATTGATTCTGCCATACTATCTGTATGCACAGGGGCAGCTAGTTACTCATGTCTTCTTGGCATCTCTTAATGGGAATTGAATCATCCAAGTAAGGGCATTTTGGGGCTTTGGCTTGATTTTGCCTCTGGGAAACCACAACTTTCTTCAAGAAGAAATTTACAGATCATTCAGCCACCAATAATAGCATGATAGAAATCTGCAGGCGAGGATCTTTAGAAAGACTGAGTACATTGGCTAAAGACCCCTGGAATATTTCTAGGAAAGCCTTAACTTTAGGAGAAATAGATGCTTGGGGTCCTTCAGTGACCAAGACTTTGGCTTGGTGTTATGCACATAGGACCAAGCAGAACTGTTTCACTGCCTAATCGGAGCTGTTTTGGTCTCAGTAAAGAATCATTCAAGTCACAGGAAGGTGGCAATGGTCCTTGTTGCTGGACAACCTCAGGTTACCCAGTGCAGTCATTTCCCCAGAAAACCCAGGGCAGTGGTCACAGCACCAAGCCTGACAGAGCTCAAGCATTTGGACAATGCTCTTGGGCACATGGAGTGATACTTGGGGTGTCTTGCACATGGCCGGGAGCTGGACTCCATGATCCTGATGGGTCCCTTCCAGCTCAGCGTATTCCGAGACTCTATCAATCTTATCCACACAGTGAGGGAACTTAACTTTTACTTTAACTTCCACTCTTTTGTGCTTTTACCCTTTCTAGCCAGGCATCAAAGAGTTTTCCTATTTTACGAGGTGAAATGAAGATCAGTACCTTGTGTCCTTGTGACAGTCCTGAGCAAGAGTCCCTGCCACGTGCGCCAGCCTTTCAGCCCTGGCTGTGCCTGCGAGCTTCGCCACTCCAATTTTCTCCATCACGGGCAGCAGGAGTTCGGCCGCACACTTCCGCACCGGGACATAGCAGCTCCTGGGAAGAAGAGAGCCAACCCTGGGCCACAGGGAGAAGGAGGGACAGCAGCGCAGGCCATGGCCAGAGCATGCTCCCTGTCATTGCTGGCCAAAGGAGGCCTGCGTCTCCCTGAACTTGGGACACCTGCAGACGCTTCCGTCCTGAGATAAACACAAAGTTAGCATTGGACAGAAGGAGTGCCTGCAAGGAAGAGGGAGGAATTCAGTCTCCCTGCACTATCTGATGCTCAATTTCTTTCCCAAAACTTACTCTGAGAAGGATTAAAGAAATAGATTAAATATGAATTATTTAGAAATTAAAAACTACTCATGCTGACCCATCAGAGGGCACCCATGACACAGAGCTGCAGCAGCATGGAGGCTATTTCCACCCATTTATCCCCAAATCTGCAGAGCCTTGGAATAAAGCAAATGTGGGGATAAAACACTGTGGGGCATGAAGCAGCAGAATATCCAGCAAGGCGGCCCATTTCTTCTGTGAGGCTTGGCAAGAGAGACATTTGAATGTTTTACTCTTTTCCAAAGCTGAGGAAAGGGTGGCAGTCACTGTAGCCAGGCTGTCCTACTCTAGAGAGCGTCTCTTGGGAACTATCAGGCCCAGCACCAACACTTAAGGCAGCATTTGGTTCAGCTGCCCCATGGCAGTCAGCCTGTGAAGGCTAACATGAACTATCAGTTTGAATAGAAAGTAGAGCTCTAAGGCCAGCACAGTCATACAAGACTCCTCTTGGCAGCAGCTGTACCTGCTGTGCAGGCTGTGCCACACGCAGCACGTGGCCCCCCATGTGCTCCATGCCCCAGCAAGTACCCTCCCTGTTTCTCAAGTTAATGGCAGAATGATGATGCATGGTTTTTTTCAGGGCCTCTGTGGTTAGTGCTGTGAAATATCAGAGAGCGCTCACAGCTGCAATTGCAATTGTCCCTCTTCCCTCAAAACCACAAGGCTCTATCCTTAGTCTTTGAAGGCACTTTCACTTCCCCACCATTCACCACATCTAGGCAACTCTGGCAGACTGGGAGAACTCCGGGAAGCAGCAGGAAGCTGTGTCAGAGGAGGTTTAGGTTATCAGGATATCTGGAAAACTTTTTTCACCCAGAGGGTGGTTGGGCACTGAACAGCTCCCCAGAGCAGTGGCCACAGCTCCAGGCCTGACAGTGCTCAAGAAGCATTTGGACAACGCTCTCAGGCACTTGGTGTGACTCTTGGGCTGTTCTGTGCAAGGCCAGGAGCTGGACTTGATGATCCAGATGGGCCCCTTCCAACCCAGCACATACGACAGGCCTGTGCTTCTCTGAGCTAATAGGCTGCAGGAGGGCAGAAGTAGGTGACAAGAGGAAAGAATGAGCTTGACTGGGGAATCAAGTCACTGAGTTGACAGAAGATGCAGCATACAGGACCCTTCCCTCCCACCATTCCCACTCTCTCTCTCCTCCCTTCCCCCCTGCACACAATAGAAGGTGAAGAATATCACTAAGAGAAGAAGCAGAACCTACTGGACTCCACTGTCCATGAGAGCAGTCATTGCTCGGGCTGGAGTCACGTTCTCCACCATGATGCCCAAGGTCTCAGTCGCTAGTTTCTGAATGAACTCTGGGGAGTTCCACACCATCTGAAGAAGGACCCGAGCAACTCCATCCACCTCAGAGTCCATGCCCTTCTTCAAGGCCACAAAGAGCTCTCCCAGAGTCACGATTGCCTGCTGAGAGACCTTGGAGCGCAGGTTGGTCACCTGGGGAAATCATGAGGGGAAACATAAGAATCACCTTGAAAGGAAACCAGTTGCCCTTAGACAAAAGTCCCAGGAAACAACAACACTTCTCGCTGTGGCCAGAGCACCATAGAAGCACAGTAGAAGCAGAAGTGCACATGCACAGAAAGGCAGACATTTGGACTGTGGCCAATAACGTAATTAGTGTCTCTGTTTCTGCATTTGCACATTGCATTATAATGGTCCCTTGCTCAAAGACGAGTGTGTCAGATGCCCGACCTACCAGAAAATACAGCTACATGTACACACAGATCCTACAGATCACTGACAGGCATTAGAAATATAAGGTCTGAGAACAGAAATGAGGGCAGTCCCTGAGCACACAGGGAGATGAACAAGCACATATCTACTCCACACACCGTGTATGAAGTGCGGGGGACAACTCAGCACAATGTCCTTACCTCGTCGGTAACTGCCAAGCAAACCTCCCGAAGTCGACTGAGAAGGACTTCAGAATGGGACTCAGACAGGTGTTTGATGCTGAAGAGTCCCTTCTCCTTCAGCTCCCTGAAAGGCAAGTGCCAAAAGCATTGCTTTTTCTCTCCACCCAAGAACTAGGCGGCACACAAAATTACCAGGCTGGCAGCTCAGCCAGACAAAGGGAGGTGCTTTCCAAGCCATACTTAAGGAAATCACGGAACTCATTGCCACAGGATGCTGTGGCTGTCAAAAGCAAACACAAATGCAGGAGGCAAACAGAGGGGTTTCAGAGTCTTCATTTGTGGCCATTTAACAAGGCAGCCTTTCTGAAATCTCTGGCATGTGAAGTCCCTAGGATGTCACTGCTTCCTAGAAGCAGTGACACCATGCCATGCTTCTGTTTCTTGTCACCTCCCTGTCGCTGTCCCTGAGACACAGTCCCACTGGGCTGTTACTGGGGCATTTTCCTTCTTTGCCAGCCCCAGCAGGCACTTCAGCCCTGAGAGTCTGCACGGCCACTCTGTAGCTGAGTTTCCACTCTGCAGTCTAGGCCTGCCTGTCACCCACTCCACTCCACCTCACACATTCCCCAAAAAAGCAGCACGATGTCCTAGACGATTTGTTTTCCTTTTTCCTTCTCTTCTGCCATGGGCCCTTCAGGAGAAATGACAGGCTGAGCAACTCTAGAGCACAACTCAGCCCACATCTCAGAAAGAGGAACTCCCCGTAGCTGCTGCTGCGACTCACGTGCACGAGGTCACAGGGAGAGCCTGTCCCCTGCCATTGCTGCAGCAGTGGGACCAGAGAGAAACCTTTCTCGGTGCCACCTGGGCCTGTGCCCCGAGGCACCCAAATCTCTACACTCAAAACTGCTGCCATCGTGCTTCTGGCTTCAGCCAGCAAATCATCTTGTGCCACAGCTTTCCCTCTTCCCTCAAGATTTCCTTTGCAGCTCCATGGAGCAGCAGGCAAAGGCAGCAAACAGCAGGCACCTGCTGCAGCTGGAGCACTGCTGCAGGCCAAGGCCAAGGCAGGGCTGCTCTCCAATCTTTCTCCTCTCACTGCTCTGGAGTGCTTTCTCTGGTGCCTTTGGCTCTCTGGGCTCAGAGGCTCTAGCAGGACACACTTCTAAGCTCCCTTAACGCTAAGGGGCAGAGGCAGTGAGCAGGGGCCTGCCTTACCAGTCATCGCTGCTGAGCCAGGAGAGTGCCTCGAGCAAGGCCTGCTGTGCCTCACGAGAGGCTCTGTCCTTCTGCCCATTCCCACGGAGCGGCTCCTCTCGGCGCTTGGCCCCAGCGGCCGTCTGCGAGGTCACTGTAAGGAGAGGGTCAGCCATAAGCGCTGCAGCCCCGGCCAAGGCAGCCGCCCTGGAGCAGCCTGCAGCCCCACGGCCCAGCCACACTGCCATGTGCTCCAAACTGGCACTGCCTCACAGCCTTCCCTGCTCTCTGCCTCCTTGCTTTCTCCCAGCCCCCTCAGCTGGGCACAGCTCCTTGGCCAAAGCTGACCATTGCCCACACAGCGCCAGCTCCCCGGTGCCACAGGGAGCACAGCCAGCGGCAGCTTCCTGAGGCCGCAGAGCCCCCGCTCCCTGCCAGGCAGTGCCGGCCAGCAGCATTTGCTGCCCCAGCAGGGAACTCCTCAGGCACCTCTCTTGTCCCAGTGCCCTCATTTCCCAGAGCCCTGAGCACAGAGCTACTCCGCAGCTCCCTGAGGAAAGAGCTGCAGCTGCCTCCCGAGAGCACCGAGCCTGAGCAAGCGAGTCCTGCTGGGCCCTGCTGAATCCCCATGGAGCACCTGCCAGGGAACAGCGCTGGCTGACCCTTCACACCTGACAGCCTCTGGTGCCATTGACTTCTAATATTCTCGACAGCAGGCAGCTGAGTGCACACAGACTGCAGCCTGCTACTGGGCCAGGAGTAGTTTATGGATTTTGTTCTTTCCAAGCATTATGGAGCTTTACTCTTTCAGAGGTATACAGTAGTTGTATTTTCAGAAGATGCCGAGGTGAAATTTATTTGTCATCAAATGGACGTGTATACAAACTGTGCAATGCCGAATCTTTCTTTTGTGGTAAAAAGCAATTTCCAGTCGGGATGGCTGAAATAAATAAAGCCTTGCAAATGTGAACTAAGGATAAAAATATGTCAATATAGATGCAAATTGTTGGCAGACACACTCTCTTGATAATCAATTTACAAGGCATGAGAAAATTCAGATGATAAATGCATTTCTTATGAAGCCCATTTGTCCTCAAGAGCATGGTCAATCAAAAATTTCATGTCTTGCACTGGACAGCTCATTTGGTAATGTGTAGGAGAACAACACCTGTTCTGTCTAAAAGGATGCAGTATAAATGTTGCACTGAATCTAGGTGAACTGCCCTAGACTCTGTAGGGTTTTTGTGCTGCTTTGCACGTTCTCACAAAGTACGAAAAAAACGTAAAATCCAAAATACTCAGACGGGAGTTAATCTGGATGTCACTGATGTAGGCCTGTCACTGGCGTCAGTGATGTCTCTGCAGAAGTATGTAAATATGAACATCTATATTCGATATGAGTGGAGAGCTGTGTCAGGCTAGTTCTGGTCAATTCTGAGCACTGAAGTAGCATCACAAGAAAAGAGCATTCAAAGTATCCTTCCTAGCTCCCTGCTTCTAATGTCACCCTGCTCGGGATCACAGCACAGGCAGGCTACCTGCAGAGGAGAAACAAGAGCCCCTAGGGACTATGTGCTGTGTGTTTTCTGCAGGCAGCAAACAGCCTGGGAGCAGCAGGCAGCCCCTCCTGGCTGTCATCTGCTACCCACGGCCGCCGTATTTGGGTAGGGTGACACAGGAGGCACTGCTTGTTCCCGCTTGGCATCGCAGGCCATGGGATGGGAGCAGCGAGAAGCCATTGGGCACTTGTGGGAGCAGCAGCACGGCTGCACCGAGTGGCTGACTGCCATGCAGAGACAACCTTGCTGGGACAGCGGCAAAGCTGGCTGCAGAGCCGGACAGCAGCACAGGCAGAGGGCCAGCAGGGTGAGCGGACAATTGCTCATGGTGGCACCTGCACGTGCACAGTGAGCACACCCTGCCAGACTGCCCCACAGCCCAGCCCTGCAGTTACAGCTGCCTCCTGGCACCAGGAGTGCTGTCGTTTGGACTATCAGGATGGGCAAAAGTGGCCTTTACCACTACTTTCTTCAGCTCCACTTTCCAATGGATCTCTCAGAAACAACTGCTCCAGTACTACCAAGCTGGAGCAACTCAACAGCAGACTTGCTGCTCATTCTCAGGACAGGCTGTGGACCCAAAATCTCAGCTGGGGTGCCTGGGGCATGAGGCACTTTGTGCCCCTTGTGCAAGGAAAAACCCGTGCGGGAAAAAGCTGACTCAGAGCAGGCTTACCTGAGGAGTTGGGTGGGAAGCTGCCAAGCCCGTGGGTGCTGGGCATACTGGGCAGTAAGGGCACCTTGTCGTCCTTTGTCAGGACCTTCTTCCTCAAGGCACTGCCAGGGCGCCTTTTCTCCAGGATGCTAGCTGTCCCAATGGCAGGCAGCTCGCTAAAGCCTGCAGGGACCAGAGAGGAGCTTGTAAGTGGAGGGCACTGGACAGGGTGACTATGGAAAGGGCCAGAAAAGTTGCTGGAGCTGGTTAATATCTCTTTGCTGGCCCAAACAACTTCAAGTCTAACAATGGCACACTAGCACGGCACAGTGATCACAGAATCATCAAAGAGTTGGGGCTGGAATGCACCTTTAACCACCACCTAGTCCAACCCTCGTGAGCAGGGCCATCTTCAACGAGATCAGCTTCGTCAGGGCCCCATCTAAACTGGCTTTGAACACCTTCAAGGATGGATCAACAAGAGCTTCTCTAGGCAAACTGTTCTAGCATTTCATCCCCTTCATTATAAAAAGTCTCTTTCGAATATCTAATCGAAATCTCCCCTCCTCTAGTTTAAAAGCAAATTGCAGAGATGTTTCCCCTCAGAAACAAGGACAATGCAGTAACGCATTTTCTTTCTAAACTCTATGAGATTGGGCCACTTGCAGGCCAGCCTGACTAAAGGCTGATTTTCATAATGCAAGTAGAACCAAGTAGCTCATTCTGAAATAGTCTCTCATAGAGATGTTCCAACTCAGACAACTAATAGCCCTTTACAACAGCTTCACTAAGGATGAAATTGTGTGGCAGCCAAGTAGTAAAAGACCAAGGTCTTATATCAGGATTTTTTTCCCCTGCAGAATGCTCTGGTCAATAATAAAAGACAGGTAGATATGGGCAATTTTCACTGCATCACCAGAGCACACTCCCAGTGACTGGGCTCTGCGAGAGACCACTGAGCCCATCAAGGAATTGAAAAGAATTTGAAGAAATTTAAATCTAGGTGGTTTTCAACCACACATTCACAACGCAACCCATGGCTCATGGTTCCCATGGTCATTTCAGGACAGATATGCCCTTTACCTACCTGCATGCTCAGAGGTCTTCTTTTGGCTCCTGCTGCTGGATCTTGGCCTGGAGGAAATGGAGGACAAAAGAACATATGAGGAGGCAGAAAGAGAAGCATGGGCAATGGCTGTAGCATCAAAGGAGGCAAACCTTCTTGGCATAGCCACTGTGATGAAGGAGGAAATGCAACACAGAAAGCCAACCAGATGCAAAGCTGATTAATTGGCCTTAAGCTTTCAGTTGCTGCAGCCAGACAGAGCTCACCAAGCTCCGGCTGAAACACAGCAGTCATTCTTCAACTTGCATCATAACTCCCCAATTCTGCTGGCTCTCCTCTTGGAGCCAAGTGGCTCCTACAGCCTCTGGGAAGCAGCAAGAGCTGCTAAGCTGAGACACGACACAAGGCTGTATGGAGGACAGCTACTTGTGCACTGCTACCAAAGCTTGACTTTGCCTGCTCATGCCTTACACTGGCCACAGTCTCCTGCTACATGTGGTCCTAGCACTGCTGTCTCCTGACAATGATATTACACCTCCTTGCTCTTCCAAGAAGAAAAAGGCTTTTCCCAACCCAGCTGGTAGGGAACGATATTCTAATTGCTCTTCAAAAGCCCAGCTGAAGCTTTTCAATTGGAATGATACTTCTGTGACTCCTTCTTTATTGTAATCCCGCGGATAAGGTTGACAGCTACATTTTCTCACACATATCCAAGCCAATATCTTTCCGTCAGGTACAGTCCCATAACTCTTCTCTAGCACCTTGTCCTCCTTGATCTTAAGCCCAGATGTAATTATTGACCAAGTATTGGAATATACATCTATTGCCCAACATTTATCTGGGCTCTCACTTGACAGTGGAGGCCCAGGCACAGAGGAATTACAAGTGACATTTACAGAAGCAGCACCTGAATTTGCAGACACCTCTTCAATAGCCAATAGTTGCCCATATGTATTCTCGGGGTGCAGACGTTGACAAACAAAGATTACAGCATTCAAAGATCTGCAGTATCCAGACCCATGCAATACAGTTCCCAAATGACAACACAAACATTACAGAGGGAATCAACAGCCAAGTCCCACACAGGAGCAGTTTTGAGGTGCTTTTAAGTCCTGCCTCCTCTTCCCCACCACCACCACCTCTGCTCTTTGGGGCATGTGGTGTTGGTTGGACATTGTGCTCGATCATCACAGACAGGCAAATTGGTGAATGCACTGAGGTTTGCCCAAATACAGATTTGTGGGAAATAAGCTCACAAGATGGGAAGAGTGAGGTGAACAGCACACAGGAGCAGCAGACACCTTGGCTTACCTCATCTCCTGGGCCTCTGGGAAATGCAGCTGCTGAGAGCTCGGCTGAGACACAGCAGCACTGCCAACAGAGGGACTTACAGCCTTGCATATAGGGGGGATCAGGGGCAGTCCCAAGGACCCCTTCTTCATATCCCCACCCCTGGAACTCAGCAAGGAAGCCTGCAAAGAGTAGAACACAATGCTCAGATAGAGCATCCAGTCGTCATCCATTCACACCTCCAGAGTGTTATCCAGGCTCTTAGCTAGAACTAGGCAGGAAAAGAAAAGTCAGATTGATGGAGCTGCTTGCCCTAGGATGGGAAATGGAAGTGGTGAGGGAGAGACCGTGTCCCACATTTGCCAGCTCTCTCCCCTTGCTCACCTCTTTGGCAGTGTGCCTACATTACCCCCTGGCATCCACATGTTTGGCATCAACATGTTCTGAGCTGCCTCTGCCTCCTTTGGCATTTGGGATGCTATGGCAATGGGTTTAGATCACTATTCTCTCCCTGTCCCTAAAGCGCCTTCCAGCCACTGCTCATCTCCAGCCAAGTCCCCACCAAGCCATTCTGCAGCATGGCCAAACCTGCTTCTGCCAAGCTCCTCATTTCTCCTGCTGCTGCCCTTCCTCCCTACAGCTGCCCAGCAGCCTTGGAGTCCAGATGCTGCTGAGCTCTCGGCATGCTCGCTGCTCTCCAGCTCCCACACATCCATCATCTCAGCCTCACAGGCACTGATGAAGCTCAGCACAGCTCCCTGCCCTGCTGCTCTCTCCAAGCTCTCTGCCTGCCCAAGTTGCTCCAGGGCCCCCAGGCCATGACCAGCAACAGGGGGGAGGCAGTGGGGTCTGATGCACACCCTTCCTTAGGATCCCATCCCTTCTGCAACAGCTCAAGAGCCAAATCAGCTCCTGTTCAAACTTCAGTGAAAGCATCACTTCCTGGCAGGGACACACTGGGCCCTTTCTCACCAAGGCTGAAATCAAGTACCCAAGCCTTGCATTGGACATTGTCTTTACCAAAGCTGCTCTTCATCTGCCTCCTCCTGCACCCCATGGCAAACCCTAAACAACTGCAGCTCCTGGCCCTGCTGCAAAGGCAATTGTGTGGGTGAGCTCTGGGCTGCTCTTGCCATGGCCACCTCCCATCCCTCACCTCTGGACAAAGCCATGCCAGAGCACAAAGCTGCCCAGAGGCTGATGAAGTCTAGAAACAGCATCAGAGACAGCTGTGCAGAAGGGCATGGCTGTACAGCTCAAAAGCTGAGACAACCTGGAACAGACTTTGCATGACTGCCTGTTCCAGCAAACACCTTTTTCCATCCAAACCAGACACAGCTGACAGAAAACACCACCAAGACATAGAGATGCTTCACAGATATCCATATTTTACTAAATGTAGATGGATTACTTGACCAGATTGGACACCTTTAGCTGCTCTGACTGCTTGTTGGTATTTTCTTAGCCGTAAGACAAGGAGGAGGCACTAGAGAGCTCAGAAAACATTCAGAGACCTCTCCTGCTATTGATACAAGTTGGGGATACTACACACCCATTGCAAAGAGAGCCTGAAGCACAATGTCCAGCTGAGCTCTTCCTTGGCTCAGCTGCTTGCCTGCCTTCACACCCCAGCAAGAATTCTCAGAGCTCTGCGTAGCGGTGCATACATTGAATATTTACCACACCAGACTTAGCCTGGTCTCCATACCTTATATTCCTTTCCCTCAGAACTCAGCTCCCGCTTCTTTCTTCTGATGTCTTTGTACCCAGTGCCATATTTCCCCTCCGTCTTCTCCCCATCGCAGGTCTTGCTTGGCTTTGTGGAAGAAGACCGGATGGGAGGCAAGGGCTTTGGTGAAGAGGGAACTGATAGGGAAATTTTCTTGGAAAAAGTCACGCCAGTCAAGCCTGCAGAATGGAGACACAAAATATAATAGAGGCTTCAATGCAACCCTAAAGCACCTAAAGCTACATATTTCATGGGACAGATTTCCTGGAAACTTCCAAAGAGCTGCACAGGGAAACATGCTCCTGCTGGCAGCCCCCTGAGGCAGGCCAGGGGGACACCCTGAGCCACCTGCACAGAGCTGCCACAGGAACAGCCTGGCCTCTGGGCTGCCGGGGGACAACAGGGAGCCCAGAGCCCTGTGCTTTCCAGGAATGGCTCAGCTGCACATGCACCTCCTGCTCCTCTCCCTGCCCCACGGCTCAGCAGCCCCACAGCTGCACGGGGCACTGGGAGCAGCACAGCTCAGTGCAGGGGGCACATGCAGGGCACAACTGTTCCCTGGCAATGTGCATGGACACTCCAGGTTGGCACAAATCCCTCCCTCCTACCAGAGAGCAGCCCAGCTCCCACCTTACCTCTCTGTGAGGCTGAGCCATCCTGGGCCTTCACCTTGCCCTCCTCCGTGGCAGTGACCCTGGCGGCAGCGCTGCTCAGCTGCCTCTGCCGGGGCTTCTGGGCCAGGGCCCCGTGAGCAGCCTGCGAGCAGAGACCTGCCCTGCCAAGGCTGGGGCTCCGCACATCAGCCTCGCAGCCTCGCAGGGCAGGGAGGGCACCTGCGCGGGGAGGCTCCACAGGTCCTTCCCTCTGCCTGGTCTCCTCGCACTTCTTCCTCTGGCTTGGTTTCCTATCGTCAGAGGAAGCTGTAAATCACATACAAGGGAAGAAGTGAGTTAATTGAACTCACACATTTACAATCAACCCATCCAATGCATAAGATTTTCAAGGGGTTTTTATTGATTCAGAAGATCGCACTCTTTTATTTTTCTTGGAACTAGCCTCAGTTTAATTTCTCTGAACATTATGGAGCTGGCAAGCCAGGAGAGAGAGGCTCTGCTTCATTGATGATCGGTTGCTCATTGCCCACCCACTGCTATGGGATCCCTTTCCATCCAAACTGTTGGAAACCCACAGCGCACTCTAGAATTTCACAATTACACCTAGGAAGTTAAATGTTTTCCAAAGCAAGTTTTCAATGCCTTTCTTTCTGTAACTCCCACTCACTTCTGGCTTGGGTTGTTTTGGCTGTTATTCTTTCTCTCCACAACAAAGGAAGTGCTGGCACACCAACAACGGCACCATGTGTTAGAAGAAAAAGAAGCTTTGCACTCCCCATTAGATGTCCCACGGATTCAGGGAGCCTCTATCAGTCGGGAAAAACTGGCCACCCAAACACTGCACATTTACTCTGCTTCACTCTTCCAGGGCTTTATTCCCTGCTTTCTTTCCTGCACAGACACCCAAACCCAACATAAACACAACCTGCCTCCAAACATTTCTCATTGTGGCTCTTCCTGACAATTCTAAATTTTCTTCATGGAAATAGCACAGGGCAGGTCATTCTGAAATCCTCTCCAACAGAGTCATTAGAACACAGAGAACTAACCATTCTTTCCATGGCTACACAGAAGATAAAATCATGTGGCAGCCAAGCAGTAAAAAAAGAATAACTTTCCCAAATCAGGATTTTTTTCTCCTGGAGAATGGTCAGGTGAAAAATATTTTTTAAAAAAAAACCAAAACAAACCAGGTCCAATTTAATGCATAGCTCATTTTGAGGCCAGAATTTAGCCAGCAAAAATGTCACCTAAATTACTGATCAGTACTTCTCCCTAGCTGCATTCAGCATTCCAGCTGCATTTCAGCAACAAAGCAATCATTCCAAAGGGGCTGTGCCCAGGATTCAGCAGAACTAACCCTGAGCCAAGGGACCAGTGGATCTAATCCCTTTTTCTGCATCAGCAAAATGGTTTGTTCAAGTCTCATCTCTCCTCTCACTACACACCCACAGATGGCAAAGGGACAACAACAGTGTCATTGAGGTTTTCGGCTTGAAAGCATTGGCTCACACAGATGCACCAGAGACCACCTTTTGTCTGGCACCGTTCTTCTTGTCAGGCATTAGGCAAGGCAGGGAAGGCGACCAGCCAGAAGGCATCTCCTCCCCCAGCCTCAGCCTGCAACACTGACATGGGCACAGAGTCCAGGAACAGATTTGTCATCATGGAGCTGCCATAGGTGGCTTTAGGCTTGTGCTATCAGAGGATGACAGACTCAGATCCTGCTGAGGCCCAATCCACTTGGAAGTCTCCTTCTCCTTCACTGAAAAATTCACAAGGACTTTCTATCACAGGACATTTCCCTATTTCTCCCTGTGCAAAACCAGACAATGTCCAGAAATCTCCCTTAGACCTCAAAGGGTTCATCACAGAAACTGCCCCAAGGGAAGGTTTCCTCCTTCAAAGGCAGGAGGAAGGAATGGGAACATTTCTCATTTCATGCCACATGCCTTCTTTACCTCTACTAATTATTGCATTAGAAAGGGTGCAGGGATATAAAAGGTATGTGCATGATAGGGAGGGATATTTCCTTTTCCAGAAGTGCATTTCCAGGGCCCCAATGTACCACTCCAGCTCCTGCCACTCATCACTTCACCCTGGAGTAATTTTCACTGCATCACCAGAGCACACTCCCAGTGACTGGGCTCTGGGAGAGACCACTGAGCCCATCAAGGAATTGAAAAGAATTTGAAGAAATTTTAAAAAGGGTGGTTTTCAACCAACATTCACAATACAACCCATGGCTCATGGTTCCCATGGTCATTTTAGGACAGACATGCCCTTTACCTACCTGCATGCTCAGAGGTCTTAGTTTGCCTTCTGCTGCTGGATCTTGGCCTGGAGGAAACAGAGGACAAAAGAACATATGAGGAGGCAGAAAGAGAAGCATGGGGAATGGCTGTAGCATCCAAGGAGGCAAACCTTCTTGGCATAGCCACTGTGATGAAGGAGGAAATGCAACACAGAAAGCCAACCAGATGCAAAGCTGATTAATTGGCCTTAAGCTTTCAGTTGCTGCAGCCAGACAGAGCTCACCAAGCTCCAGCTGAAACACAGCAGTCATTCTTCAACTTGCATCATAACTCCCCAATTCTGCTGGCTCTCCTCTTGGAGCCAAGTGGCTCCTACAGCCTCTGGGAAGCAGCAAGAGCTGCTAAGCTGAGACACAAGGCTGTATGGAGGACAGCTACTTGTGCACTGCTGCCCAAGCTTGACTTTGCCTGCTCATGCCTTACACTGGCCACAGTCTCCTGCTACATGTGGTCCTAGCACTGCTGTCTCCTGACAATGATATTACACCTCCTTGCTCTTCCAAGAAGGAAAAGGTTTCTCCCCACCCAGCTGGTAGGGAACGATATTCTAATTGCTCTTCAAAAGCCCAGCTGAAGCTTTTCAATTGGAATGATACTTCTGTGACTCCTTCTCTATTGTTATCCCGAGGATAAGGTTGACAGCTACATTTTCTCACACATATCCAAGCCAATATCTTTCCGTCAGGTACAGTCCCATAACTCTTCTCTAGCACCTTGTCCTCCTTGATCTTAAGCCCAGATGTAATTATTGAATATATATTGGATTATACATCTCTTGCCCAACATTTATCTGGGCTCTCATTTCACAGTGGAGGCCCAGGCACAGAGAAATTACAACTGACATTTGTAGAAGCAGCACCTGAATTTGCAGACACCTCTTCAATAGCCAATAGTTGCCAATACATATTCTCAAGGGTGCAGACGTTGACAAACAAGGATTACAGCATTCAAGGATCTGCAGTATTCAGACCCATGCAATACAGTTCCCAAATGACAACACAAACATTACAGAGAGAATCAGTAGCCAAGTCCCACACAGGAGCAGTTTTGAGGTGCTTTTAAGCCCTGCCTCCTCTTCCCCACCACCACCACCTCTGCTCTTGGGGCATGTGGTATTGGTTTGACATTGTGCTCGATCATCACAGACAGGCAAATTGGTGAATGCACTGAGGTTTGCCCAAATACAGATTTGTGGGAAATAAGCTCACGAGATGGGAAGAGCAAGGTGAACAGCACACAGGAGCAGCAGACACCTTGGCTTACCTCATCTCCTGGGACTCTGGGAAATGCAGCTGCTGCGAGCTCGGCTGAGACACAGCAGCACTGCCAACAGCAGGACTCACAGCCTTGGCTATAGGGGGGATCAGGGGCAGTCCCAAGGACCCCTTCTTCACATCCCCGCCACTGGAATTCCGCAAGGAAGCCTGCAAAGAGTAGAACACAGTGTTAATATACAGCATCCAGCTCCCCCCCATTCATGCCTTAGGAAGTTTATCCTGCCTCTTAGCTAGAACTTGGCAGGAAAAGTCAGACTGATGGAGCTGCTTGGCCTAGGACAGGGAATGGCAAGAGAAATGGTGAGGGAGAGACCATGTTCCACATTTGCCACCTCTCTCCTCTTGCTCACTTCTTTGGCACTGTGCCTCCATTCCCAACTGGTATCCACATGTTTGGCATCAAGACCTCCTGGGGTGCTACACACCCATTACAAAGGCAGCCTGACCGCAATGTCCAGCTGAGCTCTTCCTTGGCTCAGCTGCTTGCCTGGGCTCACACCACAGGCACAAGTTTCAGAGCTCTACCTACAGGACATAAAGTGAAAATCTACCACACAAAGTTCAGCTTGGTCTCCTTACCTTCAATCCTTTCCCCTCTGACACCTGCTCCTCATTCTTTCCAATGATGTCCTGAGTGCCAGTGCCTTTCTCCCCTATCTCCTGCTCTCCGCTGGAAATTTTGCTTGGTTTGCTCGGAGAGCTCTTGGGGACGGGAGGCAAAGGCTTTGAGGGTAGGAGCATCGATGGAGATGCCAGGGAAAACTTTTTGGCAAGGGGGTAGCCTGTCACGCCTGCAAAGTGAAGACATAAAATATAACAGAAGCCGCATGGCAAATCAAAAGCTACGTATGTTATTGGAGACATTTCCTGGAAACTTCCAAAGAGCTGCACAGGGAAACATGCTCCTGCTGGCAGCCCCCTGAGGCAGGCCAGGGGGACACCCTGAGCCACCTGCACAGAGCTGCCACAGGAACAGCCTGGCCTCTGGGCTGCCGGGGGACAACAGGGAGCCCAGAGCCCTGTGCTTTCCAGGAATGGCTCAGCTGCACATGCACCTCCTGCTCCTCTCCCTGCCCCACGGCTCGGCAGCCCCACAGCTGCACGGGGCACTGGGAGCAGCACAGCTCAGTGCAGGGGGCACATGCAGGGCAGAACTGTTCCCTGGCAATGTGCATGGACACTCCAGGCTGGCACAAATCCCTCCCTCCCAGCAGAGAGCAGCCCAGCTCCCACCTTACCTCTCTGTGAGGCTGAGCCATCCTGGGCCTTCACCTTGCCCTCCTCCCTGGCAGTGACCTTGGCGGCAGCGCTGCTCAGCTGCCTCTGCCGGGGCTCCTGGGCCAAGGCCCCCTGAGCAGCCGGGGAGCGGAGACCTGCCCTGCCAAGGCTGGGGCTCCGCACATCAGCCTCGCAGCCTCGCAGGACAGGGAGGGCACCTGCGTGCGGACGTTGCACGGGGCCCTCCCCATGCCGCGTCTCCATCCCCCTCTTCCTTGGTGTTGTCTTGGTAGAAGAAGCTGTAGATCAGGTACAAGGGAAGAAGTTAATTAATTGAACTCACACCTTTACAATCAGCCCATCTAATTGGGGAGGCACTCAGGGGGGTTTTAATTATTCAGGAAATCGGTTTGTTTTTATTTTTCATTGAGCTAGAATCAGTTGAATTCTGCTGAACAGTATTGAGTTAGCAAGTCAGAAGAGTAAAGTGAAAGGCTCCTCTGGTAAGAGGAGAACAAAGATTCCTATTTGAGACTGGGCTTCTGTGAATACCTAGTAAAAACCCACTCAGTTGTGAATGCTATTTCTGGAAAACAGAAAGGCCTCTCAGCAAGCAGGCAGATCTTGCTGGTGTTTTCACAGCAACCCAATAGCCTCCTCAGGGTTAGATCTGATCCGCAAGTAGAGAGAGGAAGAATAGGAAATTTCTATCTAATGAGACAGGACATTGATGGCAAAAATGGAAACAGGCCTTGCATCTCATGACCATGTCCAATTTGTGGTCAGCTGTGGCCACAGTCCCTGTTCTGCCTCACTGTACTAGTGATTTGGCTACTGTGAAAAAGGAGAAAGCTGAGTAAACGAATGCTAGAAGGTTGTGATGCCACGGGCATCCTTGCAGGATCATCTGTAGCTGGGAGCCACCTGCTCTGACACAGAGCCAGCATTGACCACCATGGACCAGTGCTCCAGGAAATCTGGTGGGACTTTTTTCCGTTTGACTGAGGCCTTTCAGCTCCTTTCCACCCTCACCTTTGTCTTCAGCGATCTTTCCTTTCCGTCTAGGATCCATGTTCGAACCCGTCCTTCTGCCTCGTAGGGCTATCTGGGCTCGAACTAGGGAACACTCTGGGAATTGGAAGCGATTGGAGCTTGATCCCCTGCCTTGGAACAAGGTTGGGTGACTCCAATCGCCAGCAGTGGGCAGCGAGAGGCAGAGCCAGACGCGTCTCCTGCTGCTGTGCCGCTGTCACTCGCCACCTTCATAACCTCAGCGCAGAGCTGCCCCTTTGTGACACGCTCGCCATGGTTCTGTCGTTTCCATGGCTGTGGAACGCCCATGCCAGCACCATCCCTTTCCCTTCCCTTCCCAAGGGCAGCCAGCCCTAAGCCCCACCAGGCCAGGCCTGAGGCTTTGACACTAGCTAGGAAGTAGACGCTTTCCAAAGTTACTTTTCAAAGCCTTTCTTTCTGTAATTGCCACTCAGTTCTGGCTTGGGTTTTGTACTTCTAGGATTTTTTCCTTTCTCTTCACAACAAAGAATGTGCTGGCACATGAACAATGGCACCATGTGTTGGAAGTAAAACAAGCTTTGCACTTCTCATTAGAACTCCCTGGGATCCAGGGAACCTGTCTCTGTAGGGAATCAATTGGCCATCCAAACATTGCACTTTTGCTCTGCTTCACTGACCCAGGGGGTTATTCCCTGCATTTTTTCCTCTAGAAACACCCAAACCCAACATTAACATCACCCGCCTCCAAACAGTTCTGATCTTGCCTGCTCCTGAAAACTCCAAGCTGTACACAGAGCCTTTCCCTGTCCCCAGGGACAGCTCCAAGGCTGGGCTCTCACTTGCTCGCAATGAGGAAGAGCTGCTGCACTTGTCAGCACCTCTGGGCTCTCTCAATCCATACTTTGAATGCAGCTTTCCTACACACTCTGCCTCCCTGAGCCGAATAGCATTCCTGGGCATTGGCACCGTGTGGAAAGATGGCTTGAGGAGCAGGACCGTGAGACGCTAGATGCTCTGCTTTTGCAGAATCTGCCACAGAGTACAGAGTAGGCATTGTGCAAGCAAAACCTTGAGGGTAAGCTGCAAGGACAATGTCCTTGGTAGTTTTGGGGAAGTACCGAATTCATGAAAGAAGAATTGTGGTCAAAAGAACACAGAACATCAAGATTAAGGGACCACGAGCTGGGAGGGGACAAGCAATGTAGCTGTATGCAACTAACCAATAATGGTGTGGCAAGTAGTCTTACTAACCAATGACACAATGACGTGTAAAACCTGCAAGCTGCTGAGAAATGGACTTAAGTCTGAGAACCTAGAGAAATAGTGGAATAAAGCTTGTATTGATCACATTGATCCTGGATCGCTTACTCTCCTCGTCGATTACGGTGCGACGCCTTCAATGGGATTACTTTAATTGGTGCTGGTCCAAGCCTTCAATGGGATTGCCTTAAATGGGACCACCTCAATCGGTGGATTTTCCCGTACCGCAACAGCAGCGCCGCTGCAGGCCAACATCCTCCAGGCACAGCTGCAGGAACGAGATTGCAACGAGTCCTGGCTGAAGGAGTCTCCAGTGCGCCGCAGCCCTTCCCCTGCAGGGGAATCATCTTGCGCTGCCATGGGGGGAGCAAAGGGGTGATGAGCTCTTTGCAGATGAGTCTCCTCCATGTGCTGCTGGCTGCTGGGCCTGCTGCAGCTGCTGCTGCGTTCCCCTGCAGCATCAGGAGCCTGCAGGGAACAAGAATGCTGCCAGTGCAAGTGACAGCCACCCATCCCTGCCATGGCCCTGCCACGGGGCGTCCTGCGCACCAAACTGCTCGAGTCAGCTCATCTGAGAGCAACATTAAAGAAATGGTCACTTGATGCATTCCCACATTCTCTCAAAATCATGGCCACACAGGCCACGTGCTGGAGGCCGACTGCTGTCAGCAGAACGGGGGAGCAGCAGCAGCTGCTCTCCCCACGGCTGGATGGCCATGGCAGCAGAAGCAAGCCTCTCACTGTGCGCACTGCTGTGGGATCCAGGACAGTGCTTTGGAGTTGCTGTCTCAGTAGAAAGGGTAGGCAAGGTTTAACAACACGGCAGTGCAAACACGTGCAGCTACATCACATTGATTTTTTGTGCATTTTCATTAGAAGTAGTTTAACTTTGTTTGTTGGCAAGGTTCACTCTACTACTTACTATATGTTTAAGGCACACTGAGGTAAAAAAAGCAACAAACTAAAACCAGTCAATCAAACCAGAAATGAACCTAGAACTATCTAGATATCTCTGTGGGGCTCTGTGCGTGTGTGTGTGTGTGTGTGTGTGTGTGTGTGTGTGTGTATGCTCAGGTGCATGCAACAAAAGGACAGAAAAGACAGGGATAAAAATGAATATTGCTTAAAAGCTTATCAGCACTCACAGTTAATAGTAGTTAAGGTGGAGCCTGGAGGAGTGGGGTATGGGCCCAGGATCCATAGCTGATGGGTGATCTGTGAGCACAGCAAACTGCAGAGCTCGCTGGCTCTGGAGGCCCCACTCACAGGGAGGGTGCTGGTGGCAGCCGCTGAGCTCCAGGACAGCTCCCAGGGCCTCCTTTGGAGCTGTTCATGGCCACAAGAGAGTGGCCTTCAGCCATAACAAGGTTTCATCCTGGCCGCACTTGGGCCGGCACCCTGTTCTGAAAGTGTGAGAACAAGGCTGTGACGCCGTTCAGGCAAGAAAAGGAGTTTCCAAGGCTGTTCATAGGAAACCCCAGGAGCTCATTAGGCAGCACAAGCTCCTGCGAGCAGACAGTGTTTGTGAAAAGCTCCAGAGGAGCTGAGCCCAGGCCCTGCTCATCCAGGCCGAGGCCTCACAAACATTTCTCAGGGCACAGTAAACCTGACAAGGCCGGGGAGATTCAACACTGCAATCTGAAGCATCAGTTTTTTATGGAGAGTAAAAAGCCATGGCCCAGTGGAGCTGCCAGTTTGCCCAGGCCTGCCGGAGAATCACAATGCAGATCCTTGTGCTGCTGAGTCCATCTCTCCACACTTCTCTGAGTTCTGCGTGGCAAGGTCACTGAGGTTGGGCACACAGCTCACAAGAAGCGCTCCTGTCTTTTTCTGCACAAAGATCACACAGAAGATTACACAGCCCAAATCTGTAACCTCGTCCTGGCAAACTGACTGTTTGGAGGAACTTCTGAAGCAGCAAAATTGCTTCCTTTACTGGGTGAGGCAAGGAGCATGGAGAAAAGATTGAATGTTAAAAGCATGGCCCAGGAAATGCTCTTTTGACAAGTTCTGCCCTGAGCTTCCCTAAGGAGGATCTGAAAGGTTCACTGTCCCTAGCAGAAGCTCCTGCAATGGCTGCTGGCCAGCAGAGCAGGGCTGTCAGCTGTGACACAAGTGCTGCCCCAAGCAGCAGCTTACCCAGGGCAGCAAATCCAGAGCAAGGATGGAGCAGACTGCAGACTACGAGGAGCTTCTGCAGACTTACGAGTTTCCTCATTAGAAGACACACACTTCTTATAAATGCCTCCCATATGATGAGGCATTTAAACTTGGAAGTAGTGTCTCTCTTTCGGCACAAAGCAGTGCAACATGTGTACCTGGGAAGCCATCTGAAGAGAAATGACATGCAGCTCATCCTTGCTTTTCCTGAGGAAGCTGTGGTAGCAATGTTACTTGCAGATTGTCTCTAGTAATGATTGTCATGAGGTCCATGTTGTTTTTCAGGTCAGGATTTTCTAGCCTGAAATCACATCATTAGGAATGCTCCTCAAGATGTTTTGCTCCCAGTGAACTGAAGGTATTATCACCAACACGCTCTACTTTGATTTTATCTTCCAGGCCGAAGTCTATCTTGGATGGACGCCACCGACACCGTCCAAAATTCCAGGTCACGTTACCTCCAGCTGTGGAACAAAAAGAGCTGCTCCAGAAGCTTTCCAGTCTCCTGCAAGCCAAGGCGTTTCAGACACGGATGGAAGGACTGGCATTCCTCCTTGACCTGTGCAAAACCAAGCCCCGGCTCATCTCCGCTAACATTGTCCAAGTATGTGGGATATCTTCATTGCTCCTTTTCTTTGGCTCCTTTCCCAAGCCTGGAGCAGTAGAGTTACTGCAGTGTGTCTTGGCCCTGCATCCTGGCACTTTGGGACAGGCTGGTCCCTCTTACCCAGAAAAATTTAATTCAGTTCCAGGCTTCAAGTTCTTTCCGTCCAGATGTATTTGTCTGGCTGGTGCCTATTGATGCTGCTCACGCGATGATGACAGAATTTTCTGTTGCTGTAACTTCGCTGTCTCCTACTGCCAGTTGTGTTAAGTGAAGGGAATCCAGACACTGAAAGGGTGGCAATTCTTCTCTAGACAAAACATGGCTTTGGATGGGGAAGAGAGGTATCAAGCTGGGTTGGTTTAAAGCAAAATTTTGGAAAAGGATACTTCCGTAACCTCCATCTCGTCTTGCACAGGCACAACTCTGGCTACTCATTTCCATCCTCATCCCTATTCCTCTTGCTTAAGCCTGTTCTCACCCTTCTTGGAGGGCCTTTTTGCTCTTTGGCAAAGGAGGAAAATGCCTAAGGACACAGATCTCTTCCTTCTCCTCCCACAAGCTGCTTTTCCCCTTTTGTCACAAAATGGTGCCTGACAATGTGGCTGTCAAGGCACTGGCCCTGCTCTAATGAGTGCAGTACAGCACATGAAATTTCACAAGTCTACCTGTTCAATAGACAAATGGTCTGCATTCTGGAAGATTTCATCAGAGCCCTGCACTTCTCCACACACAGGCTCCGAGACACACGCAACACAACTTGGATCTCCTCTGGCCATAGTTTAGCAAAATCATACTTACCCTCAGTACCTGAGGCAACTGTGTCAAATAATGGGCATTGTAAATAACTGGTTCCATACTTTTATACCAAAGATACTGGTTTTCATCAAGAAATGGGATTAACTTAGTGACTGACACATGGAGAGAAACACCTTAGGAACTATTCTGTCCCCACCCAAACCTTTCAAAAAGACATGAAAATCTTTAAACCAGCATGAGGTTGTGCAACCATTCCAGTGAGTAGGCTACAGGAAGACAGAGAAATTGTGCAAGCAAGTGCTGATGTGAGAGAAAGAGTGCTCATTTCTACATGCCTCCTTCAAACAAGGGTATTTTAATCCAGCTTTCTTCTTGTTTGTTTTCTTCACAGATTTTTGATGATTTTGTCCTGAGACTTGGCGATACTCATAAGAGAGTAAAGCAACAGGCGCTGGACGTGCTGGCTGAGATGATCGGCATCCTAAAGGATGGATTAAACCCAGTGATCATCCGTTTAGTCGAAGGAATAACCAGCAACCTAAACTCAACGGACTCCGGGGTTTATGCTGCAGCTATTAAAGCACTGGAAGCATCCATGGCTCACTTAGGTAAGGCTGACCCCTGACATGGACTCTCCTCAACCGTGTCTCTGCCTCTCAGAGTCAAGAGAGCAAAGAGTGCCTTGATAGCTGTTGTTGTCTGTGGAAATCTCCAGCTGACATCCACCAGAAGGTGTGGAGATGCAGTCTTTAGGCACCAGTCCCCCACCAGGCTGGAATGTGCATCAGCCTTTGCCAAAAGTGCCAGGAGCCCTTGGCTCTGTGCTGCTTGTGTGCTTTGGCAGAGAAGGAGCTGAAGAGAAAGTCGTGGACTGCAGCTTTCCTAGAACTGCGATACAAAGGGCTTTTTGGAGCTTGCTTAGGCCCCATTGGTCTCTGCCAATGAATAGCTTTGCTGTTGGCATGAAGGAACACTGGCCCATCAGAGCTTCTGCAGAGCAGCCTCCTGAAGGCTCCACATTACAGGCATTAGCTGTCTGTTTTCCACCTTTCTTCTTTGTCTTCTTTTTTCGAAGGGGAACTTCGCATTCACCAAGTTCCTTTTTTTTGAACAAACAAGGATAAATCCAGCTGTCAATGATGGCTTGTTCCACATGCTGTTTTGCATGGGGCAAGTTCGCTCTAGCAAATGACTCCATAGCCAAGGGCTGCTGTAAATTCCTTTGCCACACAGGTTGATGTCAGCTCTGCAAATGCCCCACTGGGTGAATATGCCTGAAAAATGGAGTGTTGAAGAGGCAGGTCTTCAAGGGGAGTTGACACTTTCTCCACCTCCGTTGCTCTGTGAACTCCTTGACTTGCCTGACTCGGTGTCTTTCTGTGTCCCAAGGATGGGGTTCTTCCTGTTTGTCACCTGGGGAGAAGGCTGTGAGGCCTACACTGCTCTTGGCCCATAGCCATTCCTTGTGGAGCATGGCAAAGTCTTGGGAAAAGCTGTAGAATCCTGCTAACAGAGGATGTGGCAAACAGATGGCTTCAGGGTTTTGCGTGGAGCATTGTGCCATTCCACTCTCTCCACCTCTGAGATCACCAACAATTTTCCCTGGGGAGAGGTGTCAGAACAGGAGCAAGGCACCTCTGCCTCTCATCACAATGACTTTACGCAGAGATACGTTCAAGCAAGCGAAGTGGGATCTATTTTTTGAGTTCTGCCCATTGTTATGGCTGTTTGCAAGAATTCAAACAAGCAACCAAATCACAAATATTGCAAAAGTCAACATCGAGAGCTTTAATAGGGGAAGGAAGTCTCTACTGGACAAAAGCATGAACAAAACCTTCCCAAGTACTTTGAAACTGTCTACCTTTACAAGTCAACACCCAGTGGCAAATGGCAAGAAACCTCCTGAACTCCAAAGGATTGTGCAACGCTCCTAGCCTGGAGTGACACGAGCAGGCAAATCCTCTTGCTCCACTGCTGCCCTGAGCTTCATAGCTGAGGTCAGCCATTGCTCCAAGACTCTGTGTGCACATGCCTCAGCTCTTGCATGAGGAACTTGGAGTCTTGTCCATAGATCCCAGCAGGTTAGCCGCCGATTTAAAACAGCTTATCCTTCAAGTGGGAAGGCATATGTGAATTTTGGAGCCTTCTCACCCTTTTGCATAGGGGAGGAGGAGATCACTTCTGCAAAGCTGTGGGATGCAAAACCTTTTCACTGCTTACATGGGATTGAAATCCTGAGGTCCCTGATGTGCAATGTTTAACATGGCTCCTGGTACAGCAGAGCACTTTGGATTTAGAGATGTGAAAGGAGAGCTTTTCTTTTGGAACTTAAAATCCTCCCAAGTAGGCTGGAAGGAAAGGAGAAAAGGATTCCAAAACCGGCAGAAATTTCCTTTCTTTTACAAAACTCAGTTGCCTCTGCCCTTCCCCTCCCCACTGTCCTTTCTTGTATGAGCTCAGAAGAGTGAGCACAAAGGTGTATTTCTCTTGTAGATAAAGCTGTGGGGCTGCTGAGCCGTGGGGCAGGGAGAGGAGCAGGAGGTGCATGTGCAGCTGAGCCATTCCTGGAAAGCACAGGGCTCTGGGCTCCCTGCTGTCCCCCGGCAGCCCAGAGGCCAGGCTGTTCCTGTGGCAGCTCTGTGCAGGTGGCTCAGGGTGTCCCCCTGGCCTGCCTCAGGGGGCTGCCAGCAGGAGCATGTTTCCCTGTGCAGCTGTTTAGATGTTTCCAGGAAATCTGTCCCATGCAATATGTAGCTTTAGATGCTCTAGGGTTGCATTGAAGCCTCCATTATATTTCGTGTCTCCACTTTGCAGGCCTGACTGGCTACACTGTTTCTGAGAAGTTTTCCCAGGACACTTCCTATTGCCATGGCACATAAAGCCATTGCCTCCCTTGTGTGCAACGGAGAGAAGCAGAAACATGGGAAAAACTGCACTGGCTAAGACAAGAGTGATGTCAATTACCAGGACCTGATGTGAGAAGGAAAAGGACTGAAGGTAAGGAGACCAGGCTCAGTCCTGTGTGATAGATTTTCAGTTGATGACCTGTAGGCAGAGCTCTGAGAAGTCTTGCTGGGGTGAGAGCCCAGGCAAGCAGCTGGGCCAAGGAAGAGCTCAGCTGGACATTGTGCTTCAGGCTCTCTTTGCAATGGGTGTGTAGTGCAGACTTCACGTCCCCAACATGTATCAATAGCAGGAGAGGTCTCTGAATGTTTTCTGGGCTCTCTAGTGCCTCCTCCTTGTCTTATGCCTGAGAAAATACCAACAAGCAGTCAGAGCAGCTCAAGGTGTCCAATCTGGTCAAGTTATCCACCTACATATAGTAAACGATGGATATCTGTGAAGCATCTCTATGTCTTGGTGGTGTTTTCTGTCAGCTGTGTCTGGTTTGAATGGAAAAAGGTGTTTGCTGGAACAGGCAGTCATGCAAAGTCTGTTCCAGGTTGTCTCAGCTTTTGAGCTGTACAGCCATGCCCTTCTGCACAGCTGTCTCTGATGCTGTTTCTAGACTTCATCAGCCTCTGGGCAGCTTTGTGCTCTGGCATGGCTTTGTCCAGAGGTGAGGGATGGGAGGTGGCCATGGCGAGAGCAGCCCAGAGCTCACCCACACAATTGCCTTTGCAGCAGGGCCAGGAGCTGCAGTTGTTTAGGGTTTGCCATGGGGTGCAGGAGGAGGCAGATGAAGAGCAGCTTTGGTAAAGACAATGTCCAATGCAAGGCTTGGTGAGAAAGGGCCCAGTGTGTCCCTGCCAGGAAGTGATGCTTTGACTGAAGTTTGAACAGGAGCTGGTTTGGCTCTTGAGCTGTTGCAGAAGGGATGGGATCCTAAGGAAGGGTGTGCATCAGACCCCACTGCCTCCCCCCTGTTGCTGGTCATGGCCTGGGGGCCCTGGAGCAACTTGGGCAGGCAGAGAGCTTGGAGAGAGCAGCAGGGCAGGGAGCTGTGCTGAGCTTCATCAGTGCCTGTGAGGCTGAGATGGTGGATGTGTGGGAGCTGGAGAGCAGCGAGCATGCCGAGAGCTCAGCAGCATCTGGGCTCCAAGGCTGCTGGGCAGCTGTAGGGAGGAAGGGCAGCAGCAGGAGAAATGAGGAGCTTGGCAGAAGCAGGTTTGGCCATGCTGCAGAATGGCTTGGTGGGGACTTGGCTGAAGATCAGCAGTGGCTGGAAGGCGCTTTAGGGACAGGGAGAGAATAGGGATCTAAACCCATTGCCATAGCATCCCAAATGCCAAAGGAGGCAGAGGCAGCTCAGAACATGTTGATGCCAAACATGTGGATGCCAGGGGGTAATGTAGGCACACTGCCAAAGAGGTGAGCAAGGGGAGAGAGCTTGCAAATGTGGGACACGGTCTCTCCCTCACTACTTCCATTTCCCATCCTAGGCCAAGCAGCTCCATCAATCTGACTTTTCTTTTCCTGCCAAGTTCTAGCTAAGAACCTGGATAACGCTCTGGAGGTGTGAATGGATGACGACTGGATGCTCTATCTGAGCATTGTGTTCTACTCTTTGCAGGCTTCCTTGCTGAGTTCCAGGGGTGGGGATATGAAGAAGGGGTCCTTGGGACTGCCCCTGATCCCCCCTATACGCAAGGCTCTAAGTCCCTCTGTTGGCAGTGCTGCTGTGTCTCAGCTGAGCTCGCAGCAGCTGGATTTCCCAGAGGCCCAGGAGATGAGGTAAGCCAAGGTGTCTGCTGCTCCTGTGTGCTGTTCACCTCACTCTTCCTGAGCTGAGTCACATCTTCACTGCAATGCTGAAGCTTGTTTGTGGACAGCTGTCACTGTTAAGGAAAAGAAGGAATGGTAAAAATGCCTCAGCTCAATTCTTGGAGTTGCATCACCAGCTTTTTCTACAGGTATGTGGGTAAGTAGCAGGACTTTTCTGCAGTGTTCACAGGTACCTCTGCTGCATTATGCCCAGACTCTTCCCATTATGGGAACCTCCCTCAGGGGCATATGGCTGCAGCAAATGTCCCAGTGGTCCAGGTTAGCGGAGCACCACGTCCGTATGTTAACTGAATGTTGTCGTCCTTCTATGGTGTAGCACAACTGAACTATGCTATGCTATGTAAGCATAGCACACTGCACCAATCCGTGCCAGATCATTCTATGATCAGTTCAAATTAAAGTTGCCAAAACCTCTGACATGTGATTTGCTTTTTAACACGTTCAATTTTTGGTGGAAAGTAGTACCATGCAGAGTCCAGGAGCCATATGTCCTACTGAGATTTATGCCATATTTTTTTCTTACTTAGAAAACAAAAGGCTTCCTTTCTACCTGTAGGTAGTAGTACTACTGTAAACTGCAATCCTGTAATGATGACAGAAAGCATATCTTCAAAGAAAGAATTTGAAATATTTCTGTTAAAAAAGATTTGTGCTTTGTATGCCCTGAGTGAAGAAAGCTGAGTAGTATCTAACAACCTGCACTATCTTTAAAATGTCTTTTTCTTTTTCTTTTTCTTTCTTTCTTTTCTTTCTTTTTCTTTCTTTTTCTTTCATTCTTCCTTTTTTTCTTTCTTTCTCTCTCTTTCTCTCTCTCTATCTTCTCTTTCTCCCTCTTTCTGTCTTTCTATCTTCCTCTGTTTCTCTGTTTCTCTCTTTCTCTCTTCCTTGCTTCCTTCTGTCCTTCCCTTCCCTTCCCTTCCCTTCCCTTCCCTTCCCTTCCCTTCCCTTCCCTTCCCTTCCCTTCCCTTCCCTTCCCTTCCCTTCCCTTCCCTTCCCTTCCCTTCCCTTCCCTTCCCTTCCCTTCCCTTCCCAAACCTTCCCTTCCCTTCCCTTCCCTTCCCTTCCCTTCCCTTCCCTTCCCTTCCCTTCCCTTCCCTTCCCTTCCCTTCCCTTCCCTTCCCTTCCCAAACCTTCCCTTCCCTTCCCAAACCTTCCCTTCCCTTCCCAAACCTTCCCTTCCCAAACCTTCCCTTCCCAAACCTTCCCTTCCCTTCCCAAACCTTCCCTTCCCAAACCTTCCCAAACCTTCCCAAACCTTCCCTTCCCAAACCTTCCCTTCCCAAACCTTCCCTTCCCAAACCTTCCCAAACCTTCCCAAACCTTCCCTTCCCAAACCTTCCCAAACCTTCCCAAACCTTGCCAAACCTTCCCTTCCCTTCCCAAACCTTCCCAAACCTTCCCAAACCTTTCCAAACCTTCCCAAACCTTCCCAAACCTTCCCTTCCCTTCCCAAACCTTCCCTTCCCAAACCTTCCCTTCCCTTCCCAAACCTATTGAAGGCAATAGAAGGATAGTCAGATGTACAGGTGATGAAGCTGCAATTTGTTTGAAGATGTGGTGGATGGGAAGGACAGACAGCGTGAGAACAAGACAGTAAAAAATATTTAACTCTTAACTGAAGGACTTAGGCTGTCTCTGTCTTGTTATTACCTTGCCATTACTTGGGTCATGGCTGGTTTTCAGCAAATATTAGCTGCTGGAGTAAGTTGTTAAACTCAGTGGTGGTACCCATGTGTAAGCAAGGAGCTTAGACATCTTGGAATTTTGTCAGCTGAAGTGATTTGAAATTGTGTTATGGAGAAGAGTGATTATTCTTAATATGCTGCATCACAAATTCCCACGTAATGGATAATTTATTAGCTACACAGCCCTCTGTAAACAGTCATTATTGAATGGCACAAAAGGCTACAGTAGCTATATTTTGCCATCACTTACTTAGCTGATAGTAATTTGGTGATTTAAAATTATACTAATGTATGCTGCCATGTTAATTGGATGCTGCTGGTAAGGCCAAGAAACTCTCAATATATGTTGAAGAGTGACTGTGAGTAAACTAATAATGGTAACTGGATTTGTCACTTAGCAAGGAAAACCAGTAAGTTCTTTTGACTTATTTAAAGGTACAATCAACCTGTTGCTGAACGTTTTTTGAATTGAGCTAATTGATACAAAAGAGACCAATTGCAAATGCAGCAAACATGGGAGATGGAATCATTAGTGCACAAGTGCAGCGGTACAATGTGTGCTCATTGAAAAATGTTATTTCTTAAAACATTTGCTGAACTGTACAGCATGTTAATTTCTAAAAGGCTGCTTTGGAAATAAGTAACTGTGTTAGGGTTAGTATAGGGCATCAACACAGTATGTAAACCCCCCCAGTGGAGTTTGGTGTGTAGAATGTCAAGGTTCTTGTTCCTCTCCTTTTGCTAATGAAGAGGAAGATTCAACCAGCGTTTAGAAAACTACTAGCCTTACTATAATCCCCTCAACTAGGGCTATTTTCCTTAGCTATTGCAGTATCTTTAGAGCCACGAATACCACTGAATATATACAGCAATTCAGTGCAATAACATTAAGTTACTGTGCCACAGTGGTGAAAGAAAACAGTTACAGGTATTTTGCTTACCCCATTTTCCCAAAATGCTGTATCTGCATTTCATGCCCATTCAGTAAAAATGCCTCAAAAGGTGAGATATGAAGATGGTAAAAGGGAAAAAAAGCAGAGAAAAGGCTTATCCTCTCAGTCTCCAGTGTCCTGATTCTTTGAGTCCTTATCAGCTTTCACCATATCACAGCTGCTTAGCTTTACAGTGGAAGCCTGATCAGCAAAAGACATCACATGCTTTTTATTGGGAAATACTCTCTGCAGTTCAGCCAGCAGAACACTGAACTGGGAACTTTGCCTTCATTAAGCATTAGAGTCTTCCTATCAGCTAAAAATTAGTTGATTGTTAGGGGTAGGTATTTTTTGTTGTCTGTGTTTTCTGTGAATATATTTCTTCTTTAGCTATTGAAGCTCCAGAGAAACAGAATTGTTTCAGCTGAGAGAACCTCCATCTAGATTTACAGGAAAATTTCTGTTAGCGAGGCTTTGCATCACAGAGCTTTGCTTTTAAAAAAGTTTTTGCCTTTCTGCTTTGCTTTTTAAAGCATTTTAAAGTAAGACAGCAGTGGCCCTAACTAAGAGACATTATAAATATATTGTATTTAGGATTTTGGGGGATCTTGTTTCTTATTTCAAGGCTGTTTTGAGTGGGTCTTAGCAGCATTATTGGAGGATTTGTCCAAGGACATTTGGAATGATTTGCAGTCTGGTTTATTGGAAGTTGTGGTTAATGGGAAGTTAACAGAAACTTGACTTACCCTTAACTATAAATCTGTGATTTATATCTGCATAATTCCACTTACGCTATTAAAGGGGAAGCCCTCACACATCTGCACTTTCACTGATTTTGGTGGCAAGGAAATTGTGTTGCACAGCTGTTGGCTGGTGTGTAGCTGTTGATCCATGGACTGAGGTAACCCTAGGCTGATGTGCCACTGACATGAAAAAGAACTACCAGTCTTTGTACCAGTAAAGTTAAATAAAAATATAAAGGTCTGAAGTGAATTTCATTGTTACTGGTGTTAATGCAGTTCAAGAGTGAAGATAATTCTTCCTTGGAATGATGACTTCTCACTCTATCAAATAGAGACCAATAGTGTACTGAGTTACCAGAAATTATGTGTGCATGTGTGGTATTGCACTTGTGGCTTTTGTGTTAAATGCATTTGAAGTAGAATGAACTTTCAAGAATGATACCTTTTTCTCTGTTCATACATTTTTGTTTTCTCAGAGAGTTTTGTTGTGTAAAAATTGACACACCCTACCGCACATCTGACACCACTGCATTGAAACAAAAACACAGGTTTTACTTCTGGAGTGAATATTTTAAATGCCAGTTCTCTAATTTGGCTCTTCTCTCCATCCACTGGTTTTAAAGTAACTTTCAGTGACTTCTGATTTCAAAGGTAGAAGTAGTGATGGAGAGTCAATCTGTGCTGTGACATTTTTGTCCTTCAATACTGTCAGTCTCAACAAAAAAAAAAATGCTTTTACTGATACTGCTTTCAAACATGTAGACCAGTGAACTTTGGAAAAAAAGATCTCATTGAGCTTATCTCATCTTTAGGCTTTCAGAATTCCACTAGGAAATATTTTATTGTAATTAAATGTGTGACACCTGATGCTCTCTAATTATACCTGTTAGCTTATTTCATGATGCTCAGGTTTGCCACCCTCGGGTGTACTGCAGATCATTGATTCATTTAAGTTCAGTTGTACCAGCCCTACTGGACCTGGTCTAGGAGAGATATTTGCAGAAATTTTGAGCTGTAATCTCGATTGCAAGTTTTACCTACTCTAATACTTAAATTGAGTCAGTGAGATATGAAGATGTTAAAGGGAAAAAAAAATAAAGGAGGGCAGAAGTGCCCTCTTGTCCACTACTTTCATAATTTCTTTAGGTAAATGGTCTGAAATATATCAGAGAAGAACTTCTAGACACAGACAGCACAATGGGAAAAAGTCTTGTTCCCTCAGGAGTGGCATACATTTACAGACCTTGGCAAGCAATTACTCTAAATCATATATGTGACTGCTCTTATTCGAAGGGCCTTTCAAAATAAAAATCGTAAGAAGACATTTGCAGACACCTGCTACATGTGCAGCAGTGGTGGCAAAAGTAGTGTTTGCCACGATCTTCTCTGTGCTCACAGCTTTAAGCAAAAGGATGTATAGAAAGTTTGAATTTTCTGCATAAGAGGCAGACAATGCAAAACACAAAGCTGGGATATTGTGGTAGGAATGCTCAGTGTCACCAAAGCTATTGACTTTTCCCACCTGGCTTGCAGGCTTTTGGAGAGAAATAACGTGCCATTTTGTAAAATGTGGACTTAATGAGCACGCAAGCATTATGTTGTACCTAATGTAGTAATAGATGTGATGGCAAGCTACTAAAGAACGTGTCACAATGTTCTGTTTGTTAGTAACTGTTCTGCCTTTGGCCATGTTATGAGGAAGAATGTAGACATTTAATTTCCAGTGCAAGAATAAATAGAAAATGTTCTTAATTTGCACTTGTGTTTAGTTTAAGTAACAATGTCAATGTTTTTGTTTAAAGACAATGTTGGCATTTTTAGTTTTAACTTTTCTTTTCCCCTGTGGATTTCTCTAAAGAATTTAGTGTTCTTTATATGACTTTGACTTTCTGAAGACTTCTATGAAAGTGTTTCTTTCAGATCTCAACTGTCCAATTGTTGCAGAAATGTTCTGCAAACTATAAGAAAAAAAAAGAAAAGAGAGAATAAAAAATTAAATCCTTCATTAAAGTTCTAATGAAATTACTTAAGGACCTTGTATAACCTTGAAGGAATATGGAATTAAGCCTTAATCCCACAAAGCCTTAAGGATATGAATAATACCACAGGTCATCCAAATTATTGTAAGTTTGATTGTTTATCATGGAAATTCCATGGATAATAAACCTGATGTGTTCTGATTTTGCTGGTGAAATGCAAAGGAGGAAAAACGGTGTTCAGGCTAGCTCACGGGGCTAATAGCCAGAAGGTAATCTTTCTCTCCTTTGATTTGAACTTGATATAGAATCTGGAAAATATGTATTGCTTAAACAATAAAAAGCCCCAACATGCCAAGTTGCCATTTTTTTTTCCTTTGCCAGTTGTTTTCATTTGTTCTAAGCAAGTGCATCATTGTCACTGCTTTCTGTAGAAATGTTCCAGAGCATTGTTGTCATGAATCCTCCAGAATCCTCATTGTTGCAAACCCTGAGAGGAAGGTTGGATGCACCAAGGAATGTATGTTCTGAAGCTTCTTGTTAGCGATCACTGCCTGTGAGCTTTCAAAACTCTGAGGCCATAACAATTCACAGCCTCTGCTTCCTCTTCACTCTGCCACGTGAGCTAATTTTGCAGTGTCAAACTGCAGCACGCCCTGTGAGGTGCAGGTCACTCTTTCCTGATGGAGTGGCAATGACATGAAATCACTTACAGAGGTAGCAGAGCACTGCCACTATCTTCCTGATCTGAAGATGAATTCTTGTTAAACTTCATGTTAGTCACGTGAGGTGCTTGTATTCTGCCGAAAAGCCTTTCAGCAGACAGGTTTTGAAGTGCAGCCACTGTCTTTCATTCAGGCCTCTGCTACATAAAAATGTGACATCCGTGCAGAATCTGAATGAGAGCGGCTGGCATAAAAATCTGAACAAATACAATATACGTTACCCCAACAAAATCCCTAAGCCTAAATCCTGATCTGATAGACTGCGTAAAAGTAGTCAAGCAACTCTTCTCATAAAATACGCCAATTCCTAAGCAAATTTTTGATATACAATTAAAAGACATTTTTAATAACAGTAATGTAATGCAATATGTATCATCTGTAACAATAGAGCAAAAAAGATGACTGTATTCATAAATTAAATTGACATTTTGAAAGGTTAACACAAGAGCTGCTTTGCTGCTTGTGATCAATGAAAAAAAGATTTCAAGTAATTAAAATCTCTGATGTGGACATTCCTTACTTGGTGCCTGTCAGAAAGGACAAAACAGAGTAGCCTTAGACAGGAGATAAATATATATAAAACAAGCCCTGCTCCTAGAAGTTCTTATCTGCAAGAGGAATTACTGGTGCACAAGTCTTACCTGGTAAATGAATTTAGAACATAGTATGTATTGCTGTGAATTTGCAAGTTGGTAGAGAAAAACAGGATACAGGGCACTATTTTCACATGAAGAATAGATGAGAAAGAGCTGTTAGGTAATACTAGATGTTGTACATGTCTGATGCCTAGATAAGTCTGTTGTTTAAAAGTATTCTAAATATGCCTAGATTTGTGTTATTTATGCTTATAGAATTAGATGAAGTCCTTGTCTCTTCTTAAACTTCCTCGTTATAAAATGAAAGGAAAAAAAGGAGAATTTGAATACAACCCTTCAGCTTTTGGGGATTTTTTTTGTTATAGGTCCTGTTTGTTGCTGATAAATGGTGATAAATATTCTGTTATTGATACCCAAAACGTGACAGGACAATAACCTGGTTATGGATCTTTCTGTAAAAACAAAATCTGATGTGATTAGTAGGAGGCAGTAGCCTCTTTGAAAGGTTAAGCAGTGTCATTGATGTGGCTCTAGAAGAAGGAGCAAGGCAGGTTTTTGGTTCAGGAGTGATGGTTGGATACAGGCTGCTCAGGAATGAGAACAGGAAGGTGAAGAGAATGATTTGCCCTTCGTGTGAGAGAGCAGCAGGAGTGCACAGAGCTCTGCCCAGGGATGGGTACGGAGCCCGATGGAGCTGTGGATGGAGTTCAGCAGGGGGATCAGCCTGGCTGCTGCTGCAGTGAGTGTCTGCTGCAGATCTCCTGAGCAGGAAGGAGCAGCAGCTGAGGCCTTCTTCAGCTGACTGGGGGGAACATCACAGTTACAGGCCCTGGCCATTATGGGAGACTTTAACCACCCTGAAATCTTTCGGAAGGACAAAACTGAAGGGTTCAAGCAGTCTTGGAGATTTTCCCAGTGTGTGGATGATGGGAGATTGAGGAGCCAAGAAAGCCAGGGTGGTCTGCTGGACCACTTACAAGAAAGGAAGAACTAGTCACAGATATTTAAGTCAGGGACAGCCTTGACTGCAGTGACCATAAGATTGTGGGTTCATGATCCTAAAAGGGGGAGGAAGGCAGAAAACCAAACCACAGCTCTGTGTTTCAGGAGGGCAGACTTTGGCCTCTTCAGGGATAAGTCTGGAAGAATCCTGTGGGATACATCCCTGGAGGGGATGCGTCCAGGAGAGCTACAGGCCAGTCCTGTACCTCCAGTTCTTGAGAAGCTGATGAAGAAAATTTCTTCTTAAAGCATTTGCAGGGGGATAATACTAAGTAAAAGCAATGGGCATAGTGCTGTGAGGCATCTCTAAACAACGTGATTAGTATGATTTATTTCCCCCTCCACTCCATCAGACCCTTACAGGCAGTGCCCTTAGTGATTTTAATTTGGATGCTCTAGGATCTTTTCTAGAATGATCCAGAGAAGATGGTAGCACTGTTTGATCAAAACCTGAAATGACCCTGTTAACCTTTGTCATCCCTGGCACATGGCAGCTGCTCATTCACAGGTCAAGGGGAAAATTCTTGGTGTCCTCAATAGTAAACCTGTACGGTATCCTTCTTTTTACGTTTTCCTCAGTCTTTCTGTTTGATGTATATGTGTACATCTTCCAAAACCTTTTCAGCTATTGTTGTTCTTGTCTGCTCTGTACTTCTGGTAAGCAATATATTTTTTTTCCTTATATAAGGACAGGAACATTTTTGCATTCAGGGGATGGTGGTGGGGAGAATTGAGGTTTTTAACACGATTTATATTAACCTAAGATAAATGTGACTCTGAAGATGTGGCTCTGACAATTGTGACAAGTCCCTCTGATTTCTCATGCTTTTCTGGTAGAAGAATTAGCAATGACAGTAGGTGTGGCTACACTGTGATTTATGGTATTCATTGTTACTTGTGCAAGTAGGGTCAAAACTGAAACTTTGACCCTTTTGGCTGTGATCTTACTGTTGTCACAGGTGCTTCTGAGTGGGGTAAAAGAATGCAGAGCGACAAAAAATAATGCAGGTGATATGTTCTTGACTTTCAGCAGCTGCATTTTAAAAGCTGTCATTCCATTTTGCTGATATGTCTGTGGGACCTCTCCATTATGTGTGCAAGCACAATCTGATCAGTATTTTTTATCAGCTAGTCTTGTCTGCTTTTATTGCAGACATCACCTTCAGACGTGGGGCCACCACAGCCATTAAATCAAGAATATTTAGCTATTATTTGTAATAAATGTCAGCAGGGCTGAATTGAAGCCAGCAGGAAATGTTCAGGGCAGAAAATATACTGACAGTCATTAATGCAAATTTGTACCACTAGCAGAATTAATCATAAAGAGGGAGGGTAGAACATACCTTTCATTTGTGTTACTGTTTTGGCCAATTGTGATTCATCACGAAAATGAGGGCTGTAATGGATAAGCAGCAATCTAGTGACCAAAACTCATGTTCAAAGTATAATTACGTTGAGTATAACTTCCAAGACAAGACTTTTAAAGATACTTTTTGAGTTAAAATGGGTCAATGTAAAAGAACTGCATCTCCTCAAATTTTATTAAGTGATTTCAATCAGGTTTAAAAAAGTTTTCAGGCAACTTTTTGTATTTTTATCTTTTCTCTCTGTTTTCACAATGTGGAAAGATCTGTTCTTAATAATATTTTGCTAGGAAGTCCTTGAAAGTAAAATACATAAAGCCTTTTTAACTTCAATATTGTGTGCTCTAGGAAACTTACTAATTGTATCCTATTCAGAATATAGGATGGGAATTCTTGTATTTTAGCAGGAGCAGGTTTCTTTGACAGGTGTCTTACTGCAGCATGGAAATGTTTGGCTAGATTGTGGGTGGAGATCACCACAAGGTTTACATTGATAAAAACCCAGGAGGCTGTCTTGTGTCAGGAAGGTTTGAGATCCAGAAGCTGCTGGGAGGCCAGACTACTTTTCACTCATTTTGAACCTTTTCTGTAGCCTGCAGAGCTGACATGAGCAGAAATTGCTTCAGGAGCCCATCTGTTTAGTGCTGCTGGACTGATGCAGATGAGGAATTGAATTCTGGTGACGAGTGAATTCAGCTCTTTAAAGTCTTGCTCATGAAAAATATAAAGAAAGTGCTTCCTTCTCCAGTTCTATGCTTTGCAAATTCAAATAGAGAAAACAAACTTAATTGCAAATATATTAAATACTTAAAACTGTAAAAGTGCATAAGAATATGTATTTTTAGTAATTGTATTCTTTTTCACTCATATAAAAGTAAATAAAAACTAATGCTGGATCTAGATGTCACTAAATCAGGATCTGATTGGTAGCCTATAAGTCTTTGACAGAAGTAAAAAAAATAAATTTAAGCCTATTTAAATATATCCCAGTGCAATATTTGTTGGAAAACACACACATGAATAATCTGTAACAAACCTGTCATTACTGCTTTTTTTGTATAAGATGTAGTCCTTTGCATCAAGCCCTGAGGAAGATTATAATGTGAATCTGTAAGTGAAAAAACTCAGAAAAAAATTAATATTCTGTTATTCCTGAAATGAGAAGAACCAGAGGATGAAAGCATGTACTTTATCTCCTTCTATTATCTTGATGTAAGAAGAAAAGTCTTAAATTTGTTCTTGAAGACATTAAAAAATAATTCTGCTGACTAGAGCTGACATAAAAACGTTACGGGAATTTAGAGACAATAACTATTCTCACCGTTACTCAGTTGTAGGATTTTAACAGTTAACCAGAGACAGCGTGAAGCTGAAGTATGAGTCATAAAATTAAAATAAAAAGCTTTCATATGGTGTTCTCTAAGCCAAATGTAACTTTTCAGAGTACCAAATTTCCTGAATTGCCAAGAAATTAAATGCAAAACAAATATTCCAAATAATTTTCCATTCTCACTGTTTATAATTATTACATAAGGTGTTGTCTTGCAGACTGGGGGAATATATAAACACAAACACCTAAGTGCTGGAAGGAGGCAGCATTATTTGTTTCCTCAGGGTTCTGGTTTTAGTTGCTGAAATTGGGCAAAGGACCTGATTTGATCAAGGGGAAATGAATGCTTCCTTTAAAATGAAATACAGCTTCATTTCATATGATTCATTAATTCACACAGCCTAGCTCAAACTGCTCTGTTATCATTATCATGTTATGCTCACTGGAAAAAAAATAATTAGATGTCATTGTTCTTTTTTTGGGGAAAATGTTTTTATCTTGTCTTCCATGCTGTAAGTCTTAATCAGTTTAAGTGTATTTGAATCCTGACTACATTCTGCATTCGTGTAAGGCATTTCTGATGGTGTTAAATGTTCTGTTTAGAGGGTGAAGGTATCCCTCATCATTAATGTCTTGTGAATGTTTTTCATCCCAATAACATTGAGTCATAAATGGCAAGGAGGCAGAAATTACTTAATAAAGAAATTAGTCAGCAGTTAGCTAAGCAGAGGTGGTACCATCTACAAAATCAGTTTTCCAGTTAAATTAGACAGTGGCAGTAACTAAGAGCCAATTCCTGAATAAACTAAAAGAAATTTTTTATATGTCCTAGCTGTATGCATAAGAATGTGGATATATTTATTTTTTTAAAACTTTCTTTTTGCCTCCAGTTTCAGTAACAGTCAAAAGCTACCAGTGCTATCAAAGAGGTGGATCACAAACAGCTCATTCCAAATACTCCCAAAAATTGTGAGTGGAGTTGGTTGCCTGAAACAGTGCAATTGATTCAGAAATCACAAACCCAAAAAATAATGTTTTCTTGCTGGTTATGTTTTTATTATTGTTATTTATTAGCTTTTTGGGAAATCTTGAGAAGCAGAAGAAAATCCAATTTAAAAATAAATAAATATAAAGCTGAGGTTGTTGTTGTACAGTTCTAATAGATGAACTTATAGAAAAACTTAGTGTGGCATCTCCAAGAATTCTGTCAGTGCCTAATTTCATGAGTGCAGTTGGCTCATATCCACTGCATAACATGTGGGTCCCATCTCCCCTGCAATTAAAGAAAACAGCACAAACCCCAGATTTACCTTCATGTTTCTGTCTTATTTCCCTGAAAATGTAGCTTTGTGTCTAATACTATGAAGGGGAAATAAATCCACACCAGTTTTGGCCTAACTCCTTGCTCAATGGTGAGAGAAATGCATTTCTTATCCTGTGGCACTGTGAGTGCTACTTGTGAAGGAGTCTCTGGTGGGAGGGCAGGTGACAGTTCATTGTCCCTCAGCACATCCTTGTTCTGGAGCACTAAAGACAAGGTAAGGCCAATTATTTTTGTATATCTAGGACTGGACACAGTAAGATCAAATAAAAACGTGGTACAGTATGAAGGGACTGAGCAGCAGAGCCCTAACTAGGAGACAGAACGTGATTAATCATTTTGGGGCTAATTTCATTGCTTCAAGGTTGCATACTGCCTTGGTAAGGGAATGCTTAATCTTCCCATCTTGCTTAATATTACTAAACAGAATGAATATTTTGATTCAGGACTTCTTCGTGATTGTTTTTAGAAACTAAAATTCCCAGTAAAGTATTAGAATACCTGCAATTAACTAATAAGAGGAACAGTCTCTTCTGAGGTGGCTTGTGGTCTGATATTGTTGGTGAATTCTTCCACTGAGCACATTATGCAACTGTGGCTCACAAAAAATTTAAACAGTATTAAACAGCTAACAGGGAAAATATATGGCTTCTAGTTTAACGATGGTGGTGCTGTCAGTCTTCAAAAGCCATAGAATACACATTGTTACTCCAAATTATTTTCTGTATATTTTACCTTGTGCATTTGTTTAAAGATAAATAATCTACCTTCAGTATTAAAAAGTGAAACAAATTACACATGTATAATTATGTTGCTTCTCTATGATGTCCTTGATTAGATATAGAAGTCATTATTTTTGGATGTGGCTAACTAACAATTAATAAACTGAAATGTAAAAGTAATTATTAAAGCAATGCTTGCTCGGTGTACCGGAAAGTGAAGAAAATAACAATCCTGTAGCTCAACAGATTTAACATTTATTTTTTCCAGAAAATTTGTGTGTAAACACACAAGTTTTTATGTAAACTTAAAAATTTTTGAATGCTTGTTGGGAATTATAAGACTAAAAATGGAGATGTGATTTCCACTCGTACAACCTTATAGTTTTAGGGTATATATCTCTCTAACCCTTTTAGAGTGAAATCCTAAAAACAGGTGAGGCCATTTTAAATATTTTGGGTTATTACTTTGAAATCACGTATGTTAGTATTGTGTGAGAGGCCCCCTATGAATGGAAAGGTTGAAAAGTTTGTTGATTTGTGATGCAGAGGGTGATATACTTCTCAGTTAATACCAACTCAAGTACTCTAGTGTAGAATTGCAGGGCACTTTCTGTCTTTTAGCTGAGTAGTAAAACTGTGTTCATGATAACTTTTGGCCATTTCATGGTACATTTTGCAAGAATAGGTTTTTGCATTCTATTGTCCTTGGCTAAATTCCAATGGCAATAATTACATTATGCCTTTCTAAAGTCACTTTTGAAGTATCAACTGTAACTTCCCTTTCTTTTCCTGAAGTGGAATCAAAATTATAATTGCTTGGCTTTTTTTATTGTTCCACAGTGTCTGCTTGGGGGACTGAGAGTATGTACTTTAGAAATCTTTTGACATGTCAGCGCATTGAACCAAAGTGAGATCAACAGTAAGGCTGAGCATATCTGCTGCAGTTGTGCTGTGAACGTGAATATCTCACGGAACACGGGCGCCTGTCGCAGCTGGAAGAAGTCTGTCTGTGAGTGGAAATGCACAGGAGTGGTTAGGTTTTGCTGTAAATTGCATGGAGGATGCTGAAATAATCCACAGAGCAGTGATGTGACACAGAGAACACATCCTTCTGATGTGTGACTAGTTCAGCCCAGGTCAGCCTTCGGGGGCATTCTCTGGGCAAGAAATGTGATACCAAAATTTGGCCTTCAGTGTGACACTGAGACTGTTCTTGTAAAGCAATCGTTTACAAATCTAGAGAAATAAGTGCCTGGAGAATAGGCGAATCCCTTCCACTTACATACGACTAGTAAAGCTATTTCCTAAGGATTTTAAGAAAACTTCGCTCCATATCGCCCTGTGAAATTTAACTTTTCTATGTATGACAGGTCTGTTATAGTCCTGTGCTGGGTTACTACAGTGTATTTATTTTACCTGTGAAGCTTGTGTATTCATCATACACATTTCCAAAACTGTCCTTAGGTTTTTTCAGTTCCTGTGCAGAATAAAGTGTACCCTAAAATGGGTATGTGGGCATGATAAGATTCCAAGCAAGTTGATCCACTGATGTACGCTAGCACAGAAAAACTATTGAGTGAGCACGCCCAAGCTGTAGTTAATTCTAGTGTTTGCTTCAGCATAAAATGATGGATATATCCATAATTTAAAGTGCAATGTAAAGATACAGAGACATCCAAGGTACAAAATCAGTTTTCTGCATCCACACAGGATAACATTAGGCAGAGACACAATTTTGAATCTCAAAGGTGTTTTCTTTGTAGGATTTTGAGCTTTCCTGTATAGGAACAAATGAGTTAATATATAAACAGTCTAGCATCAATAATGTTAAATTCTTTAACTGTGCTTATCAGGGCATGCATAGCATACATTTTTGTGGGGTGTTTTTTATCATTCTGATGTTTTCTAAGTGCTACTAAATTCTTGAAATGTGCAAGTGTCTCTGATCATACTCTGGATATTACTATTCCTTCTCATGCACAACTGATGAATAACCACCATAGAGGAGAAAAGCAGTTTAAGAGGTTTTTTTTTTTAAACTTAATATTTTTCCATACTGTATTATCAATCCTTTAAAGGTGAGTAAAGTCTTAAGAGGTTTTTGGAAATTATAACAATCATTTTAGTACTTTGCAAATTTTGGCACTAGTGGTTTTATGTGCTTGAATGCTCAGCTACCTGAGGACTAAAACATCATATTTCTACAATCATAATAATTTAAGAAGTTCAGTAGATTCTGGGACTACCTGTAATTGCAGCAGGTGAAGCCTGGTTGGTTATCACATGTTCTGAATATTTCTGTGGCTTTTAAATTCTGCAGTGAACTTGCTATCCCAAAATCTCCTGGTGAACATTCTATCTGGCAACTTAAAATGCCTTGCAGTCTTGTATCTCTGTCTCTGCTGGTGACAGTACTGCCCTGAAACAGGATTTCTAATAACCCCTTTAAGCAACACTCTGTTTTGTCCAGTAGTTGAAATTCCTTTACATCTTAAGATATAAGTTAGGGGTGAATTAAGGGTGATGAAGATTTAAAAATAGGGAGCAAAGTGAGTTGTACATGACAGTCCTACCCTGATGACCTCACTTTACAACTGAGGTATTGTAAAATAGCTGTAAACAGTCAAACTCCTCTGCAGTAAATTATTAAATATAATAAGCCACACTGGAGACTCAGTACCTTAGAAGCTATTCTCAGTCCCCAGGAAGCTGGAAAATTCTGGATGGGAAAAGAAACCACAGCACTTAGATTTCAAACCAAGACTGTCTAAAATTTTATGGTTTTTAGGCTGCCAGCTATCTCTGAAGAGGATTTAAAGAGAGACCAAAAGGATCAATACACCCCCAATGGCTACCTGTAAAATGTGCAAGTACTCTGTTTTTTTGGTTTGGTTTGGTTCTTTTTAAACACATATAGCTTAATAGAAATCAAGATTTTTGTTCATATTTCCTTACTTTGATGAGATTTTCTGCACTTTTTACTCTCTGAAAGTCATAAAAGTATGAGGTGTAGTTGAAAAATCCCAGCTGCTAAGATTTTCATAAAGATATATTACAAAAGACAGCCCATGGTACCTGGTTCCAGTGCCTGGTCTTACGAGCGATTACCCTCATGAGTTTGCTTATGCTTGGCAGTAGTTCTACTGAATATTTGTTTTCCTTCTGTCTTTTGCCTATCCAGTTTTTTCTCCCTCTCAGTTTTAGCATGTGATAGTTCTGTAAGAATGAGCACAGATATGTTATTGTTGGGCCCCACCTGCTCAGTTACAGAATTCCTGGACCTAAGTGTTCTGTTGTTGCTCTGTTGCTAAAAGTTAAAAGCGTCACTGGGAGAAATACAGACTTTGATCTGGAGGCTGGCATTTGTTTTTTGAATTGACAGTAGATGCCCATAATGGTAAAGGAAAGAATGTGAATTAGGAGCTCTTTGACACCTAACTGCTTCAGAACTTTGAAGATAAATGTAGGCACCTTAAATTTGACTTCTGAGTGACTGAGAAGCCAGCAGAGAGTAGAAGTAAGTGTCTGTGTATTCTGAACTTTTAGTTTTGACTTCATCAAAAGAAAAAAGGTGGAACTGCGGTGTCTGTCCTTTGTGTTTAATGAAAAAAAAAAAAAAAAGTTGTTATACAGTCTATGAGAATTTTATGTAGTGATAAGTATAAAGAAGAAGGGAAGAAATCCAAGAAAAATATTTTTATGGACTTGATCTTAACATTCAATGTAAGTGCTTACAGAAAACAGCATTGAAAGAACATTTTTTGACCTGTTGGAGTCCTCCAAGTTTCAGTTCTTGGCTCCTTGCCTTTGTCATTGTGTATTTATGATATTGATCCTCTTCTGAAATGCAAAGTGTCATCTCTCTGGGGGTGGACCAATTGTTTACAGGTCAAATAAATATTTACATAACCTTTTGTATCAAACTCCTGTGTGAGTTGGATAATTTACAAGATTGTGATAAGCTGGGTAGTGTTGTTTTAAATTCAAACACAGAGAGCTTGGATGTTTGGTGTACAACTCTTCACGGTTCCTTTATGATGAATTCTTTTGTTTTTGTTGTATATTTCAAACAACTCAGGATACAGTTTTGTTAGCTATTAAAAACTATCATTATACAGCAGACAGAGATAGCAGAATACATATAGAGCTAGGATAATTTTCTACAAATAGAACTTGCTTTAATTTTGCAATCAAGGCAAAAGTTGCACAGAGTGTTTTACTGCATTTTATTGACTACTTTAGGCTGAAATGTTTTAATGATAACATACTAGTCAGCTTCCATTCTTGCAATTTACATGATTCGGACAGAGACATATACAGTAGAATATAGGATGGTCTTAATTTTTACTAAATAGAGTTTCAAAGGGAAAAAAGGTGACTCTTTGAGGCCAGCTCTCATAGAATTACAAAACAGAGGAACAATTTTTTCTGTTTTCTTCTTTCTTTTCTTCTTTCAGTATCCATACTCAGGTACTAGATGCACCTTATTTCTTAACTTGAACAAGAGCTCAGGTGGAGTCTACTACTGCTAAGATTTTATTAGTGAGAAAAGCAGTTGTCTGTGCTGGAGGACGTTTGTAAGATTTCAAGGATTATCAGCACAGAAACGATTCCTTGTATTCTTAGTGGGTCAGGAAGGTTGTAGACTGCCTCTGATATGGTATGATACCTAAAATACAATCCTATGGTTTTTCATATTGCACTATACAAAGTTAGTGTACAAAAAAGTGAGTCCAGTTTATGTGCAGGTCTTGTAATTGATTTGTCATTTGGAAATACTAAGTCCTTTGCAGAAAACATTCCATGCTGTCATGGGTTTCTGTATACTGAAATCCTGGCTCCCCTGAAGAAGAGTCAAAAGTGGCACTGCCTTCAAGATCTCAAGAGGAACATAAAATAGAACATTTAGAAGTGCACTTCCAAGGAGACAGAGGAAAATGGGAAGGAAAGGATGTCATGTGAGTGTGTTAGAGGCATCTTATTTTCTCTCTGTGCTTGGTTTATGATCACTTGACAGCCCACAAACACTAATTTCAAAACTCTATAATGTGATGACCTGCAAGGACAAAGTCATATCCCCTACCTCCTGGAGATCAAATAAAATTCAACTATAGACAATTCGTTTTTGATGCTTTTGAGGTTCACCCATTTTACACCCATATTGTGCATAGTTATTACTTCCAAGCTTTTAGTAATTTTTTAAAGTAATAGTCCTTCCTTGCTGTCTCCTTTACACACTAATACAGCCCTTGAGTTTTAGACTCCTTTTGAGTCCCTACAGAGGGATTGTGTGTTCTCATTGATTTAATTCTTCTCAAGCTATGTCTTTTCTGAGCAATTTATATGCATAGTGTGGAACCTGTTGTATCTTTTCTCCACAGTTTTTTCCACTATACCTCCTGTCAGATTTCATCAGACCCACCTTGTAAATAACCTTAAGCAACTCTTCTTGGTCATGAGAGATTGTGGCTACCAAATGATGTCTATGGGAACAGTCTCTCCCCATGTGTTTCCCTTTTATGATGCCATTATCTGTTGTTGCTCGAAAAGGATGCTGGAGATGCTATCAGCTGGATATATTTTTTTCACATATGATACACGTGAAGAAATGCACACCCATGCAGTACAATTCATTTACCTACTCAGCCAGTTGCAAGCAGACTTTTCGCTTTGAACTCACAGGTTTACATAAATGGGGTTAATATCTCAGGACTACATTATGTAATTCAAATTAGTTGGATCTCTTTCTACTGTAGTTTTTATCCCTTTGATTTGAATTATGCCTCATATCATACTAACCTAAACATAATTTATAATGGACAAGTCATACTTCAAAATAGAGGCTTTGCTATGTTAGTAAGAGATAAGAGACCACAATAACTTGTTCACTAGTCTATGTTACCATTACAAAATCTTCGAGAACGTTTAATGTCAGTTTGTATTTGTTGCTGCCTTATGGTTTTCTGAATAGATTACTACAGGTTGTTTGAAGACCTTGGTATTACTGATGTCATGAGCAACAGCAGTTTCCACATTCAAGACAAGTTAGAATGACGAGGTTAAGGCAGGTGAGGAAACAGACATCTGTGACTGAGAAAACATCTGGACATCTGGAGGTTCTGCCTGATGCATAGAATCAGCTTGGAGTCTAATTCAGAACACTGCATTGGAGATCCTGATGGTTTCTGCATCATAAGCAACATAGAGCCAAATATAAAATGGAGCTGATTGTACAGGGCTTTAGAAATATTTCATGTGAATTTCAGTCTTCTTTCATGGACAAGAACTTTGTCCATGAAATTTTCAAGAATTTTCACATGTGCCTATGTGTTTCTTTTGTTTACTGAAAGAAAAACTCCAAGAAAGCACTGCAGCAAACCCTAGGATCTTTTTTTTAATTGCGTGAATGTATCTCAAAAACCAAAGCCTAATTCTTTATGGAAGTACATATTTCTTTTCCCTTTACCTTCACGTGCAAGGTTAGTTTTTACCTGTTACACAGGTCATTGTTATCAAGGACTGTAGGAAGAGCTTTGGAAGTCTAGAAAAAAAGATCATTTTGAGGGCTATGTTTCCAAGTTATGTTTGCTGGAACAGAGACAGATGAACCGGTTCGGCACATTAGTTCTCACAGCTTCCTTACCCCTGAGTGTTATGACTTTCAAATTTTGTCCATTTGACTAGGGTCCTTTATAGACCTTGTGTCAGTGGAAATCAGAAGTCTTTGGTCTGTTCTGTCTCTGCCTCCTTGCCACCCTGCAATTCGGTGTCTTGTTCCCTGTGCAAAGCAAGGCAAGAACTAACAGATGATTTGGCTGCAGATGGCTTTTGCCATCTGCTGTAAGATGTGTTCTTTTGAGCGTTGAGCACTCTGACCATAGCTGCTGGTGTTGTTGCACCTGGCTGCTGGAACCTGGGGAAATGTCTGAATTTTTTCTTCTCTGCTGAAGAAAAATTTCTGAATGGAAGCAGGCAGATGTTTAGCAAAGCTTGTTAGGCAATAATCTGATTATAAGCATGGACAGTGGACAGCTTCAGGGCTACTGATTTTAATTTCTTTTGCTGACAAGTATTTGAGACACAACACTCACAACACACACAATTCCTCATGTTCATTGACACAACATTGTCATATTCCACTGTTACCTGACAAAATCCAGGCTTTATCAGGGAGATAGTGTTCTGTGACAGGCCACACTGCTTTACTTTGTTAATTTACAAATTTGTGAAAAAAGGTAATAAACGAACTGAAGTGATATTGTTCAGACCAAACTAATCTGGAAATAATAGGCCAGCTCTACAAATCTGTCTTGCAAAAAGTATTAATAGTAAAATACAACATAAAAGTGAATACTTAAAATCACATAGCTACTGTACATAAAACTAATGCAAGAGTAATTGTTCCTTCTTTGCTGCTCTTTGATAGAGTTAATAAAATAATAAATAAAAGTGATACAATGGCAATGATTTACTTGAATTTTCAAAAATTCTTTTGATGTGTTTTCTCAAAAATACTTAAAAAAAGTTACAGATGAAAGCCCAGAAACGCGAAGTAAAACTGGAGCAAGAAAAGAATGGGTACTGGAGAGAGCAGGATACCTCACTGCTTTTCTTTGAGTTAATATTTGTGTGTGTTTTAAAGAAGAAATTGGATAGTGAATTAATATTTACTTTGACATGTTGAGCTATTTTATTTAGTGAAAATGATGGCTGAATGTGAGAATGACACATTTTACTTGTGTTATTGAACTTCTGTGCACATCTGCTAACTGTAGACATGTTGAATTTGTAGTATAAAAATATTTACCTTGCTCTGTGCTTAACTTTTTAATATCACCAGAAAGATACTCTAGAAATCTTCCCCGAGAAGATACCAAATAAATAGTTTTGAAATTCATAATGCCCAATGTGAGTCATTTAGCAATAGGTATATGTAAACTGAAAAGAAAAGGAATTAGCAGGAAACTAACTGATGCATTTGGAGCTGAGAGCATTTTATTGAGCAATAAAAGAAAAAATCCAGTTGGTTCTCACTAAGAAAAGTAGTGATACTTCAGAGCTGCATTCTAAGAACAATTAAAAGAATTTTGTCAAAAGAATTCTGTACAAATTTTGCTCATTTTGGTTAATAGCACTTCACAAGTGTCCTGCTTGCAGAGTGGTGGAAATAGACTTGGTATATTTTAGCATTGAAAGAGAATGGCATTAGGCTTTATCGATGAGGTACATTTATGCCATACAGAACTAGCCAATATGAAGTGTCAAAGGAATCTCTTTTCCATTTTGCAGACTGCAAAATAATCGGCAGAATTCTTTTGCACTTGCTCTGCTTAGTGTTTAACAACATAGGTCTAGTTCTTCCAACTGGTAATTCACTATTTTGAAATATGTAAAAGTTTCAGGGATATCATAAGTCAATTGGATAAGAAAATTGGGAAGATGTGTTCTTCAGTATTCATTTCCCCTGACAGCAGTTTCCCCTTCACTCTGCTCTCTCTTTCTCCAAAGTAAACTCCAACTCTTTGTTTATATGGGAAATTCTGTGGGGTTTATGATACTCACAAAAGTTAGAAATAGCCAGCAGCTCTTAACTCACATAGCCTTTCGTTCTGCCAGCATAGCTTGCTCTTGACAGCGCATCTTCTTGTGCATTGTTCAACCTACTTTGGTAAGTTCTAAACAATGTACGTTCTGCCACTTCCCCTGGGAGGCTGTTCCCCCATTTAATAGATTTCATAGTCAGCAAGAGTGAGCTATGTGCACAAGAGATTAAAATGGTCACTGATCTTTCCACCTTCCAGACTAAATGTCATCCCCATCTGTCTGCTACAGCTTTCTTTCGGTGTCTAAAAAAAGCATTGAAATTGTTAGATGAGTGGCACTATGAAGAAATCTACATGCACAGGAAAGGATGCACTGGAAGAGGCAAAAGATCAACTGTATTCAGGCTGCTGCTGATTTGATTGACTTGACCCAGAACTTTTCCTGTTGTTTTCTTTGCCAAGCTCTTTGGCACCCTGGTGATAGTTGTAGTTAAAGCAGCTGGCTAGATGAGAGAGAAGTCATAATATTGAAACCTGTTTCTGTAACAACAGATGGAGCACCAGCCATGAACGGATCCAAGGCAGGCTGTCCAGAGAAAGTGCTCTGATTTTCCAGCTTTTTGAATTGCCAGTGCGTTGCATATCAGTAATTGCTGAGAGGAAAAGACTCTTGACATAGAAATAGTAGCAAAGATTAACTCTTCACAGACAGTGAGATTTGGAATTCTAAACACACAAAACTGGTTTACAGTGCCATATAATGGACATGGTGCTGACACAGAGACACAACTGCATTGGTTATTGTGCAGATCTAGAGAAAAGGACATTCACTGTGCCATAAACGAAAGGGTGTGGGATGTCCACAGAGACTGACAAGATAGAAACAGGTGAGGGTGATCACAGGTGCCAATTTTTTGTTTGCAGGTTATTTTCTTTGCCTAAACCGTATATGGTGGCACAGAGAAAAATGATGGAAATGTAAGAGATGTGTAAACTTACAGGTTTGTGTTATTCACATGCATGCTAATTTAACAAATGTACTCTGATGGCTGAATAAATTTCTGTTATTCTGATATGGATTTTGAGAAAGACAAGTTAGCAGTTACCATTAAAAAAACCTTTGGAGATTTGTTTTTGACTCTTCCCAAGGTCTCTAACTGAAATAAACTTTTTGAAAAAGAAAATTGAATATATTTGATAGAAAGAAATAAAAAATTTAAAGCTCGGAACCTTTTGCTGCAGTTTGCATTTTTAACTGAACTTCAGAACTTGGGGGACCTCGACAACGAGCTGCCCACTGAAGAAAAACATAATAGAGGATTTGTATTCATCAATTACATTTCCACTAAACTTTGAGGCTGGACACAGACTGATATTCAGAATTAGCGAAATATCACAAATTTAACTACGAAGTTTTTCAGTTTATGCTGTAACTTAGCCCCTTACCTCTTCTCCTCATTCAAAATCTACTTTGACTTCTTAAAGAACACAAGGACTTTTTTTTAATGTTCGCTATGTTTTCAGAAAACTAAAGCATCTCAGTGGTAAAAGAAAAAACAACAAAACAAGTGATATAAAGGAGACAAAATAGCCTCCCCCCTTTTACTGCCCCAATACAGATTTTTGTAACCACACTTGTTAAGAGGGTCTGCAAAATTTCTTAGTGTTGTCTGAAAAAGGACAGCTCGTACTTCTAACTACTGCTTTGAAGTCAAAGACTGAAAATGCCAAGAGCTCTAATTCACTGCTGAAAAAGTGCTTCAGTACTCTGAGCAAAGATGTATGCAAAACAACTGCACTTTTTGGAGACTCTCCAGGTTACAACTAAGTCTGACAAAACTTAATTTGTGTACAAGGCAACAGCAAGCAAGTAAAAACTTTCCCTTTTGCGTTGTGTAGGTTGAGCTGTTTTGCTCTTGGTGCTCAGACATTTCAATGTTCTTAACACCTTTCTACTCTCCTTGCCTTGTGTCTGAAACGAGACAGAGACCATATTTTCTTCCTTGCACTGTGAAATTCTTACTGCACACTTGGGAACAGTAACCTAAGCAAAAGCACAACTAATTATGTGTTTCAGACCAGGATACCTCTTATGAATGAAGGAGGGTAAAAGAACTCTCTGGGTTGTCATTCAGAATCCCTTGCTTAGAGAATTCTAAGAGAAATGCAGATAGGAAATTAAGGGTTAAAATAATACATTGACTAAGTAATTTTAACTTAGTAAAAACTTGCTGTAAATGTCTGAAGTAGTTTGGCCAAGTTTTTAAGGGCTCTCAAGAAAGATCTAGCCATCGTGGACAAGTGATCCCAGACAGCAAACGATCCCAGGATCCTATAAAATAAGAAGAGCAATCTATCTAATTGAAGTCAATGCATTTGGGAGTTGTGTTACTTTTGTTAGTAGCAGTTAGAGTATTTTTATCAATTCTCTTGGTGCTGAAATACTTACTATGTTTCTGAAGATTGGCAATACCCTTAAATTCCAAGTATTCCATTACATTTATTTCAATAATAGCTTAAAATATAATATTAATTTAAAAGTAATAACCTTGAGGGCTGATAAAAAATGCATGTGCAGAAATATATGTCATGGTCATATGTCAGTATAAAGAAAATTTTTTCATTTCCAAGATGTAATATTTAGTCTTTGTCTCTCTCTCAATTCCTGCTTTCTCTGCTACATTAACACTGAGCAAGTTGTAAATGAAACAGGTGAAGATGGGGAGAAAGACCTTAAGTTTGGCCTCTTAATAACTTGCTGAGTGTTTTCCTTTGCCAAGCCCATCATCATTTGCACTGCTGATCTCCACAGGGAGAGATCTTGATAAGGCTTTTGCAGCTGGTGATTTTCTAAAGGTCCATGTTGTTGTCATTGCTGGAGTCTTCTCTCTTCAAGTGTACATAAGCTTTGAAAAGCAATACAAGCTCATTCTTCTTTTTTCTCTTCAAAGTAAATACTTTCACTGGCAAATGAGAAAGAAACAGTCCAGGCATGTATGGTCTGAGTAGTGGAGGAGTTAATAGAGTGCTCGTGTTATTGGTACTTTTTTTGACATACTCACTCCACTGGGAGGAAGAATTGAAATGCAATAAAATAAATGCCAGAATAAGATATTCGGTCAAATCCAAAAAAGCAGGCAATTGTCATGAACTGCAATGCAACTGCTACTTTATATAAAATATGGAGACAACGAGAAGGAAAGATGTAAGGGCCAAAGGTGTGCAGCTACATTAGAAAAAGACCTGCACAATGATCTCCTAACCTGTGCCTCAGCACACTGAATCATGATCTTCAACATGCATCCTCCTGGCAAGGTGTTTGGAGGAAAATGTTGTTATATCACCTGCATAGTTACACCTTTCTGTTTAACTGTTAACATGTGAAAACAAGAGGTGTTTTTATTAATAGTAAAATAGTCTTGAAAATAACCTATATTTCTAAAGAGATGGCTTTGATGGTGATATGAGTGACAAATCAGGGCAATTTCACATTTTAAGACTAATGCTTTATTAGATTAACTCATGGATAATATACTTTGTCCTAGTGGTCAGTTCTTACAAATCATACATAATTGGTACATAGATAAAGCTGTCAGTCTTTAGCAGTCTTATTCTGAAAGAGCTAAGGGTGTACAAAAGCACAGATCTGCTGTAATCTAGTTAGTACTGATAGCTATGGTCCCGAGGGTTTCTTAGTTGCTAATGTCAAATTAGTCAGCCCTGACAGGTCTTTGATGAGACCTGGGTTTGTGGTCTGCTGTAATTTTATTCCTTCTTGAAACTGAGATTCTTACGCTGTTTAGCTGTTTACATGAAAGGGTTTCTGCTCTGCCTCTGGTGTTGCCCACCTTACATAATTTCTTCTTGCTGGGTATGTGTCCTGTGCATTTGGGAAGCTGCCCTGACTATTTGCAGCTCGTTGTTCTTCTGTCTGGTAATTTTTGTTCCTTGGATGCCACCTCTTGGAACCTTCAGCCATCCTTCCCTGCCTCATTGGCGATCACACCATTGTTATAGATGTGTCACACAGATGAGGGTGAGTCTGGTTATAGCATCTTCGTATCGCAGAACAATTGTGTGCTATTCCTAATCACACCATTGTAGCTCACCTGTATCGAGTCAGTGATCAGATGAAACCTCACAGATGAACAGAGCTAAAGAGCTAACTGTACAATCGCTTTAGATGGGCTCCATGTGAAAACGTTTTTGAAGATGTGAGGGGCTGAAGCCCTTGGATACAAGACCGAATTCAAGGAGTGCAAGGAAAGATGGGACAACAGAAGGGTGAGAGGACCAAGAGAATGATTCTGTGTTAGAGCTGTAGCTGATGTTCCAGATGTGTGCACCTGCACGGTGCTTTATGAGGCTCATCACATATCACACTGGCAGTGCCACAGAAGAGATAAAGTAAACTTTCTCTCCACAGGCACAATCACTCATCCCTACTGTTTTCATGACATGCCATATTGCACTTTCTTATGCAGCCCTTATATGATCTGAGTAATAAAGGATGATGATTTCTGGAGAAATTATAATATATCAATGTATTTATTGAGCACTTCTTCCTCATGCTTGCCATAATAACTCAGTTTTAATGATGTTGTTCACACTGTTTCCTTTTGCCCCAGAACACACAGATGGCCAGAACCTACAACGTTTTAGGAGCAGACTGATTCTTTCCTACAGCCAAATGTGAAATATGTCCAGATATTTTAACTACTTTTGCAGTATCATAAAACATAAACACTATTTCTGTCCCTACAGAGGACATAAAGACACTGCTTTAGTGGCTCTGTTTTCAGAGGTAGTTAGTCATCCCTAGATACCTACAAGAAACATACTTATTGCTATGCTACATCAGGTTTTCTGTTTAAAACTATTTTTATGTGAATGCATTGATTTCATACAGCCACAGTTAAAATGAAGCAGCAGTGTGTGGAGATAAAACACAGTGTACAGCTCTGCAATCCTTAATTCAGTCTATTGTTGGCTAGAAGATGTCTGCGAAAATGAACTTTGTTAGTTACATGGTGTTGGTCAGTTCTTGGTGTAGAATTATCATCAACTTTCTACATTAATTAGAAGCTCTGACTATGATTGTTTGGGGATTTTTATTGAAGAACAGGTGGAAGAGTGTCAGTGCTGATGAAGTTTTTGTTTCAAATACACTGATTTTTTTTAAGTACTGACATTACCTTCTTTGTTATTTGCCTCCACACCCACCCACTTCAGTATTTTAGTCTGTGTAATAGTAGCAAAGAGTTGTAGGAAGGAGGCATTTTTTTTCCATTTGATTACAATCAATGAAGTTTTCTTTTTACTTGGAAAATCCAATTTTTCAGATTAATTGGAAAATACAGAGTATATTTTTTTCCCAATTTGAAGTCTGGATAAAAAGGCTTTCACATCTTTGAAATACTCCTGGGTGTAATAATAAATGTTTGCTGCATATCTTGTGACACAAGCCAGATTTCACAGCTGTCTCTTCCAGGAGAAGGGTAGGTAGCATACTCGCATATTCTTTGACTGAGAAGGAACAGTGTCTTAATTGATGACATTATTTTTGTAAGTTCAGTTTGTTAGCTTCAGAAAAATATTCATCAGCAGGCCTTTTCTCCCATTTTTTTCTCTTTGTCCCTTTCTTTTACCTTTTATTTCATTTTAGTTTTCCTTATTTGGTGCAAAGTCAAGATTTGTGTTAACAGTCACTGTGACAACAGCTTCCTCATAAAATCAGTAATATGCTCAAAACTGTAAATTCCTTTAAATTACTTTTCTGGAGATGGACTTGTGTCACAGATGGAGAATCAGTAATTCTGTCTTTTGAAGTATTCAGTTTTCCAAGAAATTATCTTCTGCAAAAAAATCAGAGATCAGCCCAATATTTTGCAACCCATGTAATAAGCAATGATAGGAAAAATAATAAAAAATAATAGATGAACTTTTTTTACCCCCTAATACTTTGACCAGAACTGGACAGGTTAAACTCTTTTGAAATGGTGTATATATATTTTTTTTTCATTTGAGCCTGTGCTTAACCAGAATAAATAAATAAATAAATAAATAAATAAATAAATAAATATTTTCTATTAAATAGATAAATAAAATTGACAGAATGTGTTTCAAATAATGTGACGTTTTTAATTTTTGAGGAGATAAAAAAATAGATGTTTTGTTTACCTTTCATTTGATTGATTAAGTAATAAGAAAATAGGGAAATATAAAAGAGAAATCTGAACTTGTAATATTAGTCTGCAAAACTCGTGAGAAAAACTCCGTCTTTTTCCCATGCAATGGCAAAATGTTGTGCAGTTTTGTTTCCAGCTTTGTGTGGCCTGAGACACACGGTTAGGCATGCAGAGACTGAAAGCTTTCTATTTGGGCAGCAAACAGGACCAAGAGCTTTGAAATGAGGAGCATGTGGCTTAGTATATAGGATGAGTAATTGAATATTGGAATACTTTAATATTTAATATTCCTTACTTTAAGGAATTCTATAGCTGCTTTTAAAACAAGTTTTGCCCTTTTAAGGTCTCTATGTCATGATAATTGTGGACTCTTGGTTTCACTTGTGGAGGCATAGAATATGCAGAAGAAATAAGGCCCTTCAAAAACATTTCCATTTTTTTTAATCCCTTGTATAAAGCGATAGCTAAACGATGCTATGTGAGAGCTTATCACTCTTTTTTTTCGGTGTGACACATATGACACAGTCAAAGCTTTCCTCTATATGAGCATTGTGGCCAGACTAAACAATGTTGAGAAAATCTTTATATCATGCTACCCAAGGGAAAGCCCTCGCTCAGCCACGCTGCTGAAGGTCCTGCAGAGCGAAGAAGATAAGCAGCACACTGCTCCTTTCCAGCTTCCACTGCATTTCCCACAGTCTCCACTTAATTGCATTGTGTCACTGTGTCTAAGTTGCTTATCCAAGCAATAAGCTGTGCTTCCAAGCCACACTTCCTCAAGCAGAAGACATTTTTTCCTACAATTATCTATTAAGAATCGCTTTTACTGCAAAAGAGTACTCAAATTGCTGTTAGCTCAGCAGGGAGCTGAGCAGAGCTCCAGGGCTTCACATGCCTCCCAAAAGCAGACTTTCCTAGGGACACAAAGACGATATGTCTTTCCCCTTTCCAGTAAGAAGAAGGGAATATTGATTGCCTTAGTTCTTTTTCTCTTGTATGTTTGGACTCAAGATCTAATTTAATTTATAGCTTCTATTTGTAAGGCTTTTCCTCCTTTCATAAACTGTCTCTATGCTCTTTGTAATTTAATTTTTTTCCACACCATACAGATCATACTCAACCTCAGTTTCTCTGCATCTGTCCCTTTCATTTATTATGCTTTCCTGCCTCTTCATTATTCTCTTCCTTTTCCTTTCGTTGCCCAACCCAGTTTCCTCGAGTGAATTCCTTTTCTCAATTAATACACTGCCTAACCTGTACAACCTCTTTACCACTGTTTAACCACCTCCCAAAACATGAAATCAAAATGATAGTCGATCTTCTAATCCATCCTCATTATTGATGTTAGTTTTGGATACGTTCTATGTAATACCAAATTTCATGTGGTATGGCTGCATTTTTCACTGAAATATTTCCGCTCATTTTGTGTTCAATACAATAAACTTTTTTGCCTTAAACACTAAAAGTGATGGAACTCGAATAGAATGAGCATATTGCCTTATTTTTCACTTTACTAATCAGTTTTTAAATGTTGTTAAGAACAGATATAAACAAATACAATGACAAAATTTTCTCTCACATCCATGCTCTAAGTGTGGAAAAGGCTGTGTTTCTGTACATTCTCCCGTGATTTTTAATTAAAGTACTTCAGTTGCTGCCAGGTGTGTAAGAGTAAGTGTTAAATATGTTGCTTAATTATTCATTCTTTCCTGTGTTAAAAATTGAATTGATTTGAAAATGCGTTAGTGTGAAAATGCGATGCAAAAGGTCTGTTCTATAAAAGTCTCAATAGGCAATCCTCACTCTCCTTCAGAGGACAAAAGAAAATACTATTTAAAATGTCTAGTTTTATATTGACTTTTGCTGAGATGCAAAAAAACCTGGTTTAAGTTCAAAAATTTTAAACCTCATCAATCTATTTGCCATAAGCCTGTGAATAGACCGAGTTCTAATTAATATGATAGCCCCATAAATGAATAATAATGACTAATGAGAGCTGTTTAACACCACAGATTAATCCATTACATAGCCAAGTTAAACTGTGCCGTTTTTATTACATCACTTTGGCAAATACCTTTCATTTGTGGGTTTCTGAAACTCAGGATGAAGGCCACTTTAACCTCAATCAATGTTTGTTTTACTTGGCTCTCTAAATGTCCAAACTGTTGTACTGTATAGTCATGGAGAAAGGTAGATGGAAAAAACGCTCCATGGTCCTCTGGCTTTGCCTCCTTCCAGACCAGAATTTTGCCCTCTCATATTCTCACAGTTGCCTTTGCTGCCTGACTTGAGTATGATCGAAGTGATGTACCTGCAAAATTTTGCTGAGGTTCAACAGAACTCTGAATTAAGTGTTTTCCAGCTTTTTAAGCACTTTTTAACAAGTTTTTGTCCATTAAAAAAATATATATAATTCCTGCAACTACCATTCATATGGCATTCATATTATCCTGGTAATTGTAGCCTCTTTTTAGATAGCAATCATCTTCTATGCCCAGACCCTTGCTGTTTCAGTTTTAATTTTCTACATCCTACCTTTCTTTCCTCATAGTTGTTTTTATGGCTGCCCTGAGTAATGAAACTTTAGATCCATGATCCCTGCATTAAGTATTTGACAATTTATTGCTTTTTACAGAATTTATCAAATCAAATTTAGACCTATTATTTTCCTTCCCTTATGACAAAGGACTAAGCAAAGAAAAGCAAAGAGGAAATAGTGGTGATTCAGATATGAAAATGTTTGTGACTGCTCAGGGGTAATAACTTGGAGCCTGTCCATCACACCCTCCCCCTCACCTCCCACATGCCCCTCAAATCTCTCTTCTAATAATCCTCAGTAGTTTAGAGCGGCTCACAAGGGAGGCAGCAGCTAAATGTCAATAATTTGTGTTAATATATTCAATTCTGAACTTTTACATTCCATCATTTAGTTATTTTGCTGCTACCACGGACATTCAGAGGGGCAGGTGAAATGGCAGGCACAGAAGGGGTCACAGACACAATTTTAAAACACTAGGAGGAACCCTAATGGATGGTAACTCGTCTACAGTTTCATGGTTGAAGTCTCTTTCCTACACAGTGAGCGAAATTCTCGCAATGAGTGGCATGAGGTCCATGAGACTTGACAGAGAAAATGCATAGCAACTGTATGGTGAACATTCAATTAAAACAGATGTTGATGAAAACTCATTCTCACCATACCTGCTCAGGCTTCTTTCCTGCAGGACTGGAGAGCAGCAGCTGAGATGAGAACAGCCCTGCCTCTCTGTACTCTCCATCTTGGTATTGCATGGCACCAATGCCTGAGCTACTTCATGCAGAAAGCAAGGACAGCCCTTTCAAAACACAGGTCACAGAATGATTTCAGAGGCAGCAGGAACGGCACCTGAGCTGTTTGTAAGCAGCAGGGGCTGAGCAATAAATGGGGAGTTCTGTGTCCAGAGTCCAAAAGCTTCCAGTTGGAATTGCTTTCCCTCTGCAGCTTGGTGCCCCCTTTTCTTCTCTGGATTTTTGGCACAATGATTCAGAGACAATCACTGCCTGCTGAGGGACTTCTGCTCTTGGGGCTTTATTTTGTCCTTGCATCAGTGATTCTGGAAGGCTTTGAGGATTTTACTCATTGCCTTACCTTCAGCTTTATTGATGATATGGATTTTCTTTGTCCTTTGCCCCCAATTCTCAGCCCTTGTGAGCAGCAATATTTAAAAACTGTAAGAAAAGTGAAGATGCAGAAAGAAAATGTGTCACAATGGCTCCTCCTGCCACTGCTTAAAGCATTCCTTGCATAGACTCTAGTTTTTCCAGCTTGTTCAATGTGGCAATCTCAGAGCTTTATAAGCAGGGAGGAATCAGCACAATGGGTCTGAATTGATGGGTTTGTCTTCAAGGAGAGAATGGATTTTGTGGAGCTGAGCCTCTTGCTTGATGATATCCACACGTGAAAGCAAGAGGGAAAAGTTTCTCGTCACAGCTTACTTTATCCACAAAAATAATTTGTGGCACTGCCATCACCCGAAGACCACTTCTAATGCTTTTTTACTTTGAGGGGCCACATGTACAAAGTATACAAAATGAATTCAAAATATCTTTGTGATTAATCATGGAATTCTGTGTGGCTATCTTTAAAAAACCCCAAAAAACAACAAACCAAACCGGTGGTAACAGTACAAGTGTTTCCAATCTTTCCATTTGCTTTTCATTCACTTCACATTTTTGAAACTCACTATACAAGATCATATTAACTGATGATATCACATCATGCTGTGCTTTAAATGCTTACTGGTTTTTGCTTGAAGACCTGTTGTCAGTTTTGCTAGTAATAACTTCAGTAATAACTATATTTCTTTTGAAACTCTAAGGGCAGGAAGGGACAGACACGTTGTCAAAAAAGGTCAGATACAGAGCATGTGGCACACTCCTCATTACAGTTAATTTGCAAAGTGTTGTCTGTGAAAATACAATGCCAAATTAAGCTTGTTAAGACCTGTTAATATGATTACAATTTGTGCCCAGATAATGGAATAGCAAACTCCATGTTCTTAGGTGATCACATTATATACACGAGTGAAAAATGTCAGATTTCTACCCTTTACACTTGTGTTTCGAGACACAGAAAACTCCTGTCCTTTCATGGATCTTTGTTCACTGAATGTTCTGTAGAGTTTATCAGCAGGATATTGGGGAGATAGAAGGGGGCAGGAAATAGAAATTAAAAGAATATTGTGTCAGTGGAAAAACTGGGGAAGATAAATTATATAAATTCTGCAGATTATTTTTCCTTTTGTGAAAGAACTTATTTCTGTTACGTCCATTTTCATTACCTGCAGTGTGCCATAAAGTTCTTCTGTCAGTATTTGTGATCTCATTGAAATATTTCCTTGAGGCTCATGGTTTGGTCCAGGCTTTCATATGCATCAGAATGACAGAAATTCCAAACCATTCTCTGGTGCCCTCTGCCTATCCACCTTTCTGCCTACAAATTCTGGAATTTGAAATTATATATTGGCAGTGTTGGCTAAATGTGTTCTTTTCAAACTTTCAACAATGTCTGCAGGTAGATACCTGCAGAGGCTTAGGTCAAGAACTTAAACATTCATTATTTTTTACTTTATCAGGACACTTAGCTGTCCTAAGTTCAGCCTGGATGGTGAGAGAATAGAAAAGAAGTATTATAGACTGCTGTTGTCTGTGTTTCTGCCAGGGCACAGAGAATATACAAGCAGAGAGTTGAAAACCATTTCAAATGAGCAAAAACTCCGATGAAATGCTGACACCCACCTTTCACATAGACCTAGAGATCTGCATTTATTTTAAAAGTGTTGCATCATACAGAATGTCTGAGCACCTTGTAAAGCATAATTTAGTTAGAAGTTAAATTTGGGAGGACTGGTTTTCACTTTAGAGATGTCGGCAGCTGGAATGTACTGTGTCCATTCCAAAAAGTGACACTAGCCTTGAGTCTGGGCCTTATGTGTTTTCAGACCTTGATGAGAGGACTACTATATAAAATATTAACCTAGAAGGTTGAGATCTTCAGAGTTTGAATCTGGAAAATACCCTGTGAAAAGAGGCTCTTACCAAGACCAGAGCACTATGCACTCTTCTAAGGAACCATAAATCACATTAGAAATTTTAAAAAAACAAACCAAAGTAGTGCAGAGATTAATCCTTACTAACACCAACTCACAGGACTATTGTATATTAATCTCAACGATGTTGAAATGCTTTATTAATTGATTTTTTAAATAACTCAAAGGCACACAGGTATGTGGATGGGCAGGGCAGGGCTGCAAATACTTACCAACTTCAGACACAACTGCTGTGGCTCCTGAGTCCTTTAGTTTCGAGCAGATAAGGAATGGGGACAGCTGGCAAAACAAAACTGGATGTATAATGCCTATGCTGCGTCTTTTTTTTTTTATTTCTAATGTCATTTTGAAGTGCAGCTGCTTCTAACAAGGAGCATTGGGCCTTGTTTCTAGTTCACCTCAGCACTGCGCAGGGAAGTCTGACGGAGCTCTGAGCAGGAAAGAAGGATTGCTGACTTTTCCAATTGAAGCTGTGGGAGTAGCAGTTATTGCCGAAAATGTGTAGTGTGTCATGAATTAGATATGGACATGCTTCTGTTAAATGCGCTTATCTGGGTTTGCTTTTTTGTTTTTGGCTTTTTATAAAGATCAGTATCTCCAAAGCTTAGATTCCAGGCAACTCACTGTATGATGCAGCAATTATATCCAATTCAGTGTGTAACTGAAAAAAATATGAGCCACTATTAAATTGTCTTTCTGAAACTGGATTATTTTGGGGGTTTAGCACGGAAATTACAAGGATGGTAGCAATAGGACTGAGTAACAGATGCCTGTGGAGCCTGACTAGTTCAACTGAAACAGATTTAAAAATAAAGGCACTGAAGAAAAATAAAACTCTTTAAGAGAAATTATTTGAAAAACTTCATTAGCAATGACCTTTCTGGTACATACATATTTCCTTGAAACATTAAAAAAATAAAATAAAATAAAATAAAATAAAATAAAATAAAATAAAATAAAATAAAATAAAATAAAATAAAATAAAATAAAATAAAATAAAATAAAATAAAATAAAATAAAATAAAATAAAATAAAAATACTGAGTGAAGGTTAAAATGCAATTTCTTAATTAACTGGTGTTAAATTCAAAACTGCTATTTAATGTCATGTAAGTTAACTGATATCTAGCATAGTCAGGGAACCGCTGTGGGTGGAAGGCCCTTTTCTTCCAATGCTCAGTAGCCAAATTTTAAAGATTCCAATGCGATATCGTTAAGTGCAGGCAAAACTGATTCCGATGTGTGAGGTCATACTCGGTTTACTCAGCATGAAGGGCATTGTTCAGCTATTGTTTAACCAAACAGATCACTTTGTTAGTTCAGGACTTAAGTAAGGAAAATGGGCCTGAACTATACAAAATTTTGTGTTACTGTGTTTCTCTGTGGTATTTGTATTTGTATGAAATCATGTAGTACTTTGAAGTGTCTTAATAAATTGTTATATTATCTTTCCTAAGCTCTAATTCTAAACTTGGTAGAAGAGAGCATTTAGCGTGTCGTGGACTTATTTATAGTGAGCAATTAGGGGCCTTGAGCCCTGTTGCTTTCTTAGTAATTATGTGTGGCCACTGAGTTCCTGGGCAAAACATCCTTATGAAATTTTCATTGATGGGAAGAGCTGTGGTTTTATTTTCAGCATGGTGTGAATGAATTTAGCTGCATGACTCCCATTAATGTCAATAAGTGTTGTGCATCTAAATGACTGTGCATTGCACTGAAAATTTACCTCTTGGTGTGCTTAGAGTAGAACAGGATGCATTTGAAATCATCCTTCCTTGAAATAACCTGAAAATCTAGTGAATGTGGGGGTAGTGGGAAGGCATTCAGAACTACTAATCAAAAAAGAACTGGAAGGAACCACAGGGGAAAAAAAGAAAAAAATAACAAAGAGATACAAAGCAGATCAAACAGCTGTAGAGTCAAACAGAACATGTTGGAAGCAAACAAGGATGTTAAAAGCTTAACAAACCAGACTACAGAGGAATCACAAAACTGCATTTAATTCAGGGCACTATTAAACTAAAGCATTGGGCATCAAATCACATCCCAAAACCCAGAAATCTCTTCTGATTATGTCTCTGACTCTCAGACTTTTGTAGACGCTGGTAATTGTGACTCATGGTGTGTAGAAATTTACGGAGCTACTGCTATTCTTTCACCCCGAAGTAACTCTGAGGACATCAGATTGATCCTCTTGACTTTTCATGTCGGGAAGTCTAAATTTACACCTTTTTTTTTTTTTTCCTTGACACAGAGATCAGCAGTTTGACTATGTCACCCTGTTGGAATGCTCACAACTGATGCATTAGACAAGCTTGCAATAACCTGATCTCTCAGTAAACTCACATGTCTGATCTCTGTGACATGTGGGGAAAGAGGTGAAGAAAGAGGAAAGCATTTAATCTTTATTTCCTTACATTTGCAGAGTGGGGTGATGTTGTTGAGAGCGAGCCCAAGATGGAACTGCAGATTCTATAGCATGGGCCAGGCTTCGACCTGGCAGAACCGAAGAGCAGAGGGGCTGCCAGTTATAAATGAAAAGCAATATTGCCAGGAAGTTTATGGGAACAATCTTCTCAGCTAGGTTTGCCTTTACAAAAGCCAACTATTTGACTAATTTTCTGTGAGAAACTGTGTATGTAAGATTATAGTCAGAACGGCTTGATGGATAAAACCCCTCTCTTATCAATTTTTGACATCTAGTATTCCAATAAAGGAGTGCTTGATTTTGTTGAACATGCTGAAACATTCCTGAAGAAATAAATTTTTAAGTAAGTGGCGAATTACTGCATGCTCCTGTGGTATTTATTGTGTTGCTGTTAATCAAAGCTGCTCTGTAACAATCTTAGTGCTACTGAGGGTGTTCAGTATCGCTGTAGTGCTGCCCCACATGCTGTTTAGTGCTTTCTTTACAATAAAAAAAACAATGTTCTTGGTGAGCTGTATGAGTTTGAATTAATCTATTTGACATTTTCAGTTTGTGACTCAAGAAAACTGCCTCGGGATCTCATTAAGAAGTTGTGAAAATTGCTTTGTCGTGTGTCTATTGTTTCTGTCAGACAATTGCTAATACAATTTTGACTCTCCCCCCTAGATCTATTCTTCCTCTTCATTCCTCCCTTGTCGTTTGTGTACTTGCATTTATAGATGAGTGAAGCTTCTGTGAGGGAAAGAGATATCTCACAATTAAAAAACAACCTCACACCTTTGTGGTTTACAAGGGAGAGTAAGTACTTCAAAGAGCAGTGACTGTGTTAAACTTTCCTTCTGCAGATGTGCTCCAGTGGTGATTTAGCTGCTCACAGCTGGGATGGGGAAAGCTTTGGCTCTCACTGCCTTCATCTCCATTGTGGCTTTGCTTCAGCGTTTGACCCTAAAGATTATAATATACAGAATCAGTGTATCATACTGTGGACAAACTTAAATAAAATGCATAAACAAATGAAAGCAGTACTAAATTATGGAGGAGACTTGAGTAAATCTTGTTTCCGTAAAGATTAATTTATCCTGGAAAAATATCAGGGTAGAATTTTTGAACATTCCAGGCTTAGTGAAATTGGATTTTTTTGGGGTCTATTTCTTAAGAATCTTATGCCTTTTTTTTTTTTTTTTTTTTTTTAGTCTGGAAAAAAAGCAATAGTTTTCCTGTGTTGTCTCTGTGAGTTCAACGTAAGATTTTTCTGAAGAATGTAATCTATCCATTATACCCCCCATTGTGCGATGCATCTATATAAGGGATTAAATTTCCTCCTGACAAAACCCAGTAATTATTTTATACACTGAAGCATGTAGATTGATTGCCCTTTTAGTTTTATTCTAGGTGACTTAGTCTAACTATATATACTATTTCTAGTCATAAATGTTAGATCATTTTTGTATCTTACTACTTTCAGTAATGTCTGCCAGTATCAAGCACCACAAATTAATTACATACTATATTGTCATAACTCACAATTCGTGCATTTTAAAAGTGCATGGTTTAATCCCAGCCAGCAACTAAGTTCAATGCAGCTGCTCCCATTCCTCTCTCCTCCAGCCCTAGTCAGATGAGGAGGAGAATCAGAAAAAGATACAGCCTGGGGGTTGAAATAAGAACAGCTTAATAACTGAAATAGAGTAAAATATTATAATAATAGCAACAATAAAAATAATAAAGGAAAAGAGAGAGGAATAAACCTCAAGAGAAAAAAGTGATGCACAACAGTTGTTCACCACCCACTGACTCATGCTCAGCCTGTCCCCACATATGTTTTGCTTACGACTCCACAATATTTACAAATGCCAAATACTGTCATTTTTCTCTGACATGCTAATTGTTCATTGTTCTGTTGCTAAAAAATAGTGGAATCCAATGAAGGAACAGAAGCCTAACCAGCATGAATAGTACATACAGTGAAGAGCTCAAAGACTACCTACAAATTTAGGTATTTACCCACAGAAAATTCAGCTAGCAACTATGAATAATAGATACATACATATCAAGAAAATTAAGATAAATTTCACTAATTGTTCTGCATCTTCCAACACGAAAGGTATAGTCAGAATACACAGTAATCAAAATCCTAAATACCATTCATTCCAGAAGCTTAAATTTCAGAGCAATTTGATCCAACTGGAAAGCTCGGAAAACCACACCTTGTGTCCAGTAAAAACAATGCAAATTTAATCTATCAAATGCTTACAACAAGCCTTTGATAGATGTGTTCCAGACTAATTTATATTAAATACAAAAATTTTTGAATGTCAGTACCTTCAGATATACCCATCAATTCTATACACAAGAAGCTAACTAGGATATCCTGTATGAAATAATTTTTTCAGATGAAGTACTATTCTGGCAATTTCAAGACCTTCTTTATCTCTTCTATCAGACTATAGAAGTAAAATCAAATTATCAACCTCAGAATAAAATATATTTGCATAGTTCAGCAACCACATTGGAAGAAATGTCAAACTAAACAGTTTCAAAGCTAAACACTGCGTTTATATTTGTCAATTACAAATTACTGTGGTTTAAATAAAGTCCAGCGCCACTGCAGGCTGAGGAGAGATGATAAGGATCCTGTTTGAAATCCTTTCTCCTACTCAGGTAAATCATACATCCCTTTCATCCATAATAACAGGTAATGAAATTCTAAAAAACTAAAATATTCATAAATTCTGGTGAAGTACCAAGAAGCCTATAGTATCAGAAATGGCATTTATCTGAAGCTATGATTTTAGACCTGGTGAAATGAGGCTACTTCCTGAATCTCCACAGAGACTGTCAGTGACTAGAAACGGTGGAGCTACCATCAGTAATCTCACTTTCCTACAACTTTCTAGACTTGCAGGAAATCACGTCCACAAATCATGCCTCAATGTAGAACTACTTTTCTTATATCCCTGGGGTGAAGACGACTACAGTATTATTATTTTTATTCATATCTTCACAAGGAGCTCATCCATGTCCCTTTTTTCCGATTAGAAAAACTAAGCCTGTCTTGTTCTTTCCCAGATACAATAAACAGGCAGATATTTGATTTTATGTGCAAGGCCTCACCTCCTTGGCTATCACAGTGCAGACTGTCCTGTTATTGTAACAGCACAGTGAGCATTCTCGTGTTCCTCCTTCCCCTCCCCATTACGATCTCTGTGCTGCATTTACCCAGAATCTAAAAAGAAGATTTTGGATTTCTTCTATCCATTCTGCTCTCTGAACATGAGAAACACCACAGTCAGCTGTCTGTGGTGTACCAAACAGCCCTTGGAGGCCTGATCTGAACATAAACTGCTTGGAATAAAATGCAGTGAGCACCACAGGGCAGTCCTGCACTCCTGCAGGTGTGCCTGAGGCATTCTGATTGCTGCAGCCTCCTGCAGACCGAGAGCCTTGAGGCACAACTTCTTGTGTCTCTCCTCGAGTTTTTCACCGACTACAGTAATCCTAATTTAGCCCTTAATTAGCTAATTGTAGTGGTTATCTCAAAAGGCAAATTGGAATTTAAAGACACAGAAATTAGTGTATAGGAGCACACCAGGTTTTTGTTTTTTTTTTTACCGGTGGCTTGTACCAGATGTTATTGAGAAAAGCACCAGAAGACACACGAATTTTGTTCACTAGCATTGAATTCTCTGGAGAATAACTACCTTGATTGTTAATTAGTTTTATAGTACACAAAGAAGTTAAATGCTGCTGCTACTGAGATGGATTCAGTGCTGAAATTAAGACCAGACCTCTTCTGTCATATTTTCATCTCTGGTTCAAACAAAAAAGTAGGAAGTAAAAAGGCAAACAAAACAGGAACTGTTCTTTTCTCTACAAATCTTTATTAAAGCCCAGATACTTTCCATGAATTGTAAATAAACTACACACAGTTTTTCCTAACTGGAGAAGAGGAGGAGGTGAGACCATGTGAGTGAAACAACATGGAGACACCAAGGTCAGTGGAGAAAGAGGGGAGGAGGTGTTTCAGGCATGGAGCTGAGATTCCTCTGCAGGGTGTGGTGAGGACCATGGTGGAGCAGCTGTGCCCCTGCAGCCCATGGGGTCCAGGGGGTGCAGAGATCCACCCACAGCCCATGGGGAGGTGCCCAGGGCAGAGCAGGTGATGCCTGGAGGAGGCTGTGATCCAGTGGAGACCTGGTGGAGAGAGAGGGCCCATGATTCCAGGCTGGAGCAGCCTGGCCTTGGAGCACTGCACCCCATGGATGAGGAACCCACGCCGCAGCAGTTCTGGGAATAGTGCTGCTCGTGAGATTTGGAACCATGCTGGAGAAGTTCAGAGAGAACTGTCTCCCGTGGGAGGGACCCCAGGGCACATCAGGGGAAGGACTTCTCTCCCTGAGCAGCAGAAGATGTTGGTGATGAACTGACCAAACCCCCATACCCTGCTCCCTGAGCTGTCGGTGGGAAGGACGGAGAGCTTGGGGGCAAAACGGTTTTTAAGGACTTATTTTGCTTCTCATTATCCTCCTCTGACTCTGTTAGCAATAAATTCACTTTGTAACTCTAAGTTGAGCCTGTTTTGCCCTTGGAGTGTTTCCTCCCTGTCCTTATCTCAACTCATGACTGCTTTGTTAATTCTCTTTTCTCTCCTCTGCCCAGCTGTGGCAGGGGAGAGTGAGGGAGTGGCTGTTGTGAGTGCCTTGCATTTGGGCATGGTCAAACCATGACATTTTTGGTCAAGAAAATGCTTGAGAAAGGTTATGGCTGAATCAATGGAAGGTACAGACATAATGTAGACTCTATCGATATACAGAGAAATAACAACGGTCAGAAATGCAATCAAGGAAGCTGTACCAATGTCTTTATTTGAACTCTTCAGTTTCTTTGAAGGGTAGTTTTCTGTTGATAATTGAACTTAAAATATGTTGGCATTACTGACAATCTCATTCAGAACCCCTAAAGTTCTCATCTACAGAAATTGTCTTTCCTGATGAAGTTCCCGATGAACTGCTCATGAAGCTTTTCTGCTTTTCCCATCCTCAGATATGACCCAAGTGTCTTGTAAAAACAATCACAGAACAAATATTGACATATGTTATGAATAACTTGCTAATTATATGTTAAGGATATTTACATGATTTCTGGACAAAACCAATATTGCCCACAGACCTCCTGAAACATCTTCACCTTTCTATACCTCTTTTTTAAAGCCATACAGCCGGAAAGGTTTTTTTAATGTGTGGATCTTCTGTAGATGAACCACAGTCACAAGGGGTGGGTGTTTGTTTTGTCAAATGCTGCTGTTTTCTGGTGTGTGAGAGAACTCCTTCAGTCAAAAACCCCAGTGGTGTCATACCATGCTAAATTCCCCCAAGTCTGCCCAAGGCTTTAACTTTGAAATGGTATTGTTCCATCAGATTCTTACTCCTTAGCATCACCCACATAGAGGATTTAATAATTTAATTAATTTTTAATTAATTTTCTGTTCCATTAAGTATTGACATGACACATTCTAGTCTGTCCACCAAGGCTAGTGTCTCGGATTTCTGCTTTCTGCAACTGACAAAATGTGTTCCTAAGCATAAATAGCCATTAGCAACCCAAACCCATGATAAAAGCTACAAAGGCAGGAGGATAAAAAGGATCATACATCCACCAGTTTGCTGTTTTGTTATATTGTCTCGTGTTCTACTGACAAACCAGATGCTGTTTTTCAGCCCATGAGACTAGAAGATGCACGGAATTTGTGCCTATCAGAGCAATATATCTATTTTTTATTATCTTCCCTTTCTTCATGCATGTTATTTCTTAACTGACTGTTTAAAAATCCCTGATTACTTTTCTGTATTTCTGCCTTTGATGACTCACTATGAACCACAGGGTCCATATATTCGTGGGCAGATGGGAAAGTATTTTTTATGGTATTAGTGGGGCTTTTTCATTCACCAGTTCTCAGATTTGTATAGATTACTTTTAAATTCTTCCTAGATGTGCCTGTGGATAAACACATAATACTACACATGATTCTGGAAAATATTTGTAGACTTAGGACCTTACTAATTTTACAATAATGGAACTTACATTTTCCAGTGGAATTCATCCTGTGTTTTCTTAAATAGAATACATTAAATACAATTAAATAGATGCACTAAAACCTTTTTTTTTCCAGTTAACACTGGCATCATCTCTTTTTACTAGAGCTTCATGACTTTTCTTAGTTTGCATGAGTGAAAGCAAATTTTAAAGATCAGTATTCTTGTCATATTGAGTAACCAGTTGGATGTCGCAAACATTTACTAGAAATTACGTTCCGGTTCAGGGACATCATGGGGTCTATTTCTCAGAAAATGTTATATAAGTCCTCAAAAGGAGACTAAAATCTTGCAAATGTTTTGGGCACGAGGGCAAATTTCTGCATTTTGTATGTATATCTGAAACTAATGCCTCTTTTCCCCACATTATGGGGACACGAGGATTCAAGCTTCAATCTACCAAATATATTCATAAGCCCCCAGGTTTCCCCAGATTTGCGGAGTGCTAGGAATGGTTAAGGACCAAAAATTTGTGGTGGTTGATCATTTTGATTAATGCATTTGGGCATTCTGTCTGGTGAGAAAGAGTGGAGTGTCTCCTTAGGGTGCAACAAAGAGTCCTGACCTTTGCAAGCACAGAACTAACACTGACATCAGCACCAAAAAAAAAAAAAAAAAAAAAAAAAAAAAGGAAGCCAGTCTGGAGTGAAGTCACTGACTAGTGTCTCTCCAGAAGGCAAATTACAATGAAACACGATACACAGAAGAATTAAAGTCGCTGTTAATTTTAGCTGCCTACAAGTTCTAGTTATGCAAAGGAACTTAATGAACTTCAGTAAAATTACAGGGTAGAAAAGAGCAGCTGTCCTTTTAGTCTGGTGGGATTCAGAATGAAATTTTTATAATGTTAGAGTACAACATCAGGGAATTTTAAGCAGAAAAGAAGGCTGAAAGAAGTGAGGGCTATACGGTGATTAATATCTCTTGGATACTATCAATGTTTTGTCACAGGGCAGCAGGAAACACTAAAAGGATATGCTGTCAACATATAAGCCCAAATCTCACTTGTGATAGACTTTATTCCACATTTTCACTTTCAGTCAAAAGACAGTGAAATGGTTCAGCCTCTGGAGAGAAAACAGAGTAAGTCTCAAAGCTGTTCTGTCTTCCAGTGACTGGTAACAGCTCGGTGAAATAAGTCTTTGGTTGTCCCAATAAATGTGCTGTCAGGCCTGGGGAAGTGATTGGCACACATTTGTCTGGGAACAGAATTATAAGCACGTGAAAGGCTTCTTCCACATTCAAAATGAGAGAGCAGAAATCATTCTGCAGAAATACCTCTGCTGCTTACAGGTTTATATTGTTTTCCTGACAGACCTCAACAACACGTTCATCTGAAAGAGAGAGAGAAAATTCATACTGAGAAGCAGACTGAGAGTAAAGCTATCAGAGAGGGCCTTCCAACAGCCAGTTCAGACAGAGTGTATATTAACTATTTAGGAAGGGAATTATTCTACTACAATCTAGCCATAAAAACACTGTTAGAAACTGGTTGTAGTAAAGATAAGCTTGGACATGGGAAATTGACAGTTTAATATTTGTGATTTTGGCTATGAAAGATGCAATCTGTTACAAGTACTTTCAGGCTGCAATCTGCAGAAGTTGTTCAATCAACACTTTTCAGAAGCATTCACTAGCATGAGCATCACAAAGTATTTCAGTTATTAAAACCTAAACAAAAAACGTGAAAGGCTGGATCTGGGCATTTCAGAGAGATTAATGGTGCAGCTGACATGCTGCTCTTTGTCAGTGACCTGGAACCCACGGTAGCCCAAGTGCTGAAATTAGGTGTTCAGGGTGTGAACACCTTTGAAATTGAAGTGTCTGGTGTAAATGTCACCTAAATTTTGCATCTACACTGATTACAATATTTTGTCTGTCCTTGTAGCAGCATTGGCTGCACTGTTAAGAAAAGGACAGTCCATATTTTTGTGCAAATGAAGGTCACTGCAAAACATTGCCAGAAACATATGTAAGGCATGCAGAGCACAAAGATTTTGGGGCATTTCCACACTGCATGCCCTTGCAATTTTTACTTTTATTGCTGGGAACACTGGCAGAAGGACAGAGCCAGGAGAGCATTGCAAAAAGGAAACATTGGCTGTAGATAGCAAATTTGCCCTTAGATCCAGCCTCGGTGTAAGCTGAGCTGAAGGCTTAGGCAAAGAATCAAAACACACTGGACAGGTACTCTTCCAGTGTACAATTTTATAATAATAATTAAAGAAAAAACCAAAACCCCAAAAATTTAAATTATATTTTTGAGTCTCTGATGCTAACTTTAAAAATATGCAATTTTGTTTCTTTTTAAGAATCGGAACCAAAGACTACTACTGACTTAAAATATGTTGATTAAAAAAAACAAACCATACAAAAATCTCTGGCAAGGTAGTTGCAGGAGTTTGCAGTAAAATTCTTTAAATTGGAAAAGGTTTACTTCATCCCCAGGTTTCCTCGCTCAAAAAAAAGCAGTCTTTGAGTCAAAACTTCATTATTCAAGCCTAAGATGAAACTGGGAGTCAAGCAGCTACTGCTAACTGGATGTTGCTGGGAGATTCAGCTTGTACTGCACAAAGATTTAAAATCAAAAAGCAACAAAATAGAGAGCCCATAAAAACTTCTAATAATTTGATAGCCTTGTAAATGCTTTCTATAGAAATTAACTTTTGGGGCTTCAGCATTTATCTTCTCATAACAAGGGTGAATTGATTATTGAATGGTCGAATGCACACAGTGCATATTGATCTGTTCAAGTGTAGCAGCTTTCTCCCAGCAGGCACCTTGCTGCCTGTTTTAAATAGGATTACTACTCATTAAATTACAATGACCTGGAGCAATGGTCAACAAAACTGAGATTGCCTCAGTTCATCACGTTTTGGTTCACTGCCATTAAATTTCAGTGGCTGTGTTTCCCTAGACTAAATAGACCTGAAGAACATAAATGGTTGAATGCTTCAACTTCTTGTATTTAATCAAGTAAACCTAAAAAAATCATACCTATATTTGGAAGTTAAGGAAGTGTAAGAAATTCTTTGTTTTAGTTTTAAGGAATTTTAATACTTGTTTTAGATTAAAACATAACAATCTTTGGCTGATTTGATACACAGCCATACCCTGCTACAGTGGCTTTTCTACACAGGGGACTTTATTTTGATTTAAAGAACTGTTGTTCTGGCAGTTAAATCAGGCCAGGAACTTCATCTAGACTGTTTGGCCACATTTGTGTCTCTTAATTTTAGACATGAACACAGAAAAGGGACATAGAAGTCCCCTTAATTACACAGGCACTAGATCAAACAATACACTGTAGTTTTCTTCACTGAGTGATGGAAGCTGCAATGTACTGTTTACCAATTAATCCAGAATTAAATTATCTCTGAATGTTTCAGGAATAAAATGATTGCCTAATTTTTTGGATGTTTTAAAGACAGACAGAAACTTGAAGTTATTTGCAAAGACAGCAGCACCCTCACCCTTCATACCAGGAAGACATTGGGAGGAAACCTGGGAAATACAAGAACCAAATTCTCTTTCAAACTGAGCTGAGAAAGAATCTCAGTCTTGAAAAACATCCTAAAGCTAAAATAAAGAGAAGTATTAGAAAAAAAAAAATCTCACATAGGGTGTATTGATGTTCCATGTATCATACTACAGTTACCATAATTATCTTTCTGGTAAAAGTAGGTTTTATCAATATTCAAACTATTTATTTACTCGCACACAAAGTCTTAAAGTTGAGGTTTCTTTAGGTGGGGTCGAAAGAAACAAAGAAAGAATTTTATATGTAACAATACCTCTTTTAGCAGATAGGACCTCTTCCATGGAAGGACATTATACTCCACACTGCCATTAACCTTTGGTCTGCGATTTGCTAACCACTGCTGTAGCATTATCCATGTGGCTTCTGTGATTGTGTTTCTAAAGCCGCTTTGAAACACAAGTTGAAGCAATAGTGAATATTTCTCAGTTTTAGTGAGATTACTTTAAATTTACGTGAAGAACACATTTCAAAGTGGTTTTACTGTGTGTGAGAGAGGTGCAGTGATACACACCAGAAGAATATGTGATGATTGCAGGGTGAACATCAGTCTCCTTGCAGACACATTTTCACCTGCTCATGTGGTAGGCACCTGTGCCTTGTTGGCAGTCCATTTGGCATTTTGCTCTCTCAACAGATGAAAAATGTTTTTGTCTGTTTGCCCTTTTAGATTATACTGGGTGTTTCCTAACGTGCTCTTTCAAATTTTACACTTCAAAATTGCTGTAGCTTTCACTGTCATAATTTAGCTTGACTAGTCCAAACCCACGTGTCATGGATGATGCAGACATAATGCCATTAGTTGCATCTAACAGAAAGGTTTGTGGAGAGTGAAATGATTTGCGCAGTGAGACTGAATTCGAGCTAATTACCTACTGTTCCTCTCCACCAGACAAGCAGTCAATAGTACAGTTTGCAAAAACAAGAGGGGAGTCCACGTCATTTCCAATCTGCATTGCACATATTCCAAGGGTGGGGGGAAGAGCTACTAAATGATGCACAGCAGTATCCCATAGCAGATGATGTTTTGGTTTTCATTTTTAATTCTGCTTTCTTACTTAACTTGAAAGCTTCATTTTCAATGGATATTCCAAACAGTTGTTTAAAGCTCTGATTTTAAAAACAGCAATCAGTTAATGTAATTTCACCTTCTGTGTACTTACTGTCTGTTTTCTACTTTTGTAGAGTCTTTCCTGTTAGCTAGAGTGAAGCCTGAGGTTTGCTCTCCATGCAGGCTCTGAATATGTGGCTTCTTCTGCCCTACTGCATCCTAATTCTTCAGGAGCAATATTGTATCATTTAGAAATAAGTAATTGCACCTAAGTGTAGAAGTTTGAGATTTACAGTTGAAAAACACTCGGTGCAAAGTAATAAGTTAGTTCACATATGCATTTAAATTAAGAGAAGAATAAAGATGTAAAGTGACTGTTTAAGTGGGTAGATATTTTCATGTAAGTACAAAACAATCTTTATATTCATGAGGCAGATAATTTCCAGTTGAAGTTGACTATTTATTTACATATTCATATGTGCCACAAAGGTACAAATTTTTGCAGTAACAAAGAGAAGATGGGAGAAAATTATAAACACTTATAACTATGCCTTAAAATAAAACCTTACTGCTTTTGGCTTTTAATTTCATTGGAGGATGCCTCCATCCAGCTAAGGGAATTCACCTTTGGGGAGGCAAATGTGGGATTAAACATTTTGGTCTATACAATGTATGTACATTCTGTCAAATTTCAACTCCTCAGATACTATGGTTATACCTAGGCCTGTCTTTTAAAGGATGGCCAAAAGAATAAATAATAGCGTTGGTGCCCCTTTTGCATAACCACTGCAATTTGGTCATCATATAAGAAGTGGACATCTTTGGTCGCTTTCTCTCTTTTAATGAGAAGTCCATCCTTTGATATTTAAAGTTCCCATAAGTGTCACAACCACTAAACTATTTGAAAGTCTGTCAGTGTCCACAGGATTTTTAAAGTTTTGTGATTGAATAAGGATAGGCACCTTCTTTTAAAACAGCTTACTTACAGTGGATGAAGACATTCTGAAATTGGAAAATTTAGGATCCAGGAAACTTTGGCCTCCACATTTTCTTGTGTGATAGTTGTTTAGGCACATTAGTTTTCAATGTATTGACTCAATTGTTTTGGTATTCTAGACAAAGTGCTTGCAATTTTGGATTTAATTTTGGGACGTCTGATGTCCTATGCACTGCAAAGAGGGTGCAGAAACTTAATACATTGTCATGGATTGTGCTTTGAGTCAGAAGGCTTCCAAGTTAGATGTCATGGAACTTGTGCTAAAGGTGTGTAGGTCATTCCTTGAACCTAATGTGAACTACTGTTCATCATGTTGAAATTACTGCTGTGACAACAGCTGATCTGTACCAGCATCTTGCAAAGCATAGTAGCACAAAGATTTAGCCTTAAACGAAAGAATTCCACTAAAACCTTGTAAACCTGCTGGTAAGGAGGTTGCATTGGGAGTATGTGCTGCCAGTTATTTCGGAAGTACTATTTATATCTTCCTTTTGTTTGTTTGTAAAATGACACTAAGCTGAAGGGACTTTTGCTGCTTCCAATACTGATTTCTGAGATGCCTCTCACAGTATTTTTTTGAGGGTGGCTAACATACCATTTCTCAGGTTTCAGCTGGAGTGAAACCCTCCAGCAGGGGTGGTAAATCAAATCTGTGACTTGCCCCCTTCATTTCTGACTGTTTGGTGACACACTGATTCTGAGTTTTGCTGCTGCCTGTAAGTTCCTTTCTCCATTACACACTGGTGGATTTCTTTTGCCTGAGGATGGGCAGAAGCTGCACAGCTTATTGGTTTAACTAAAGAGTTTCTAGGGCCCACTGGCACCCTCTCTCATCCTGGAAAGGATGGTTTTGCTCAGATTTTAGACTTAGAGTGACTGTTTTCTTATTTAACACAGATTTTGAGAAACTGAGATCAGACGCTCTGTATTACAGAGGCAATGCCTGGACACATCTCTCCACATGAACATTACACAGCAGCGTGCACTGTGCCCTGTTAGCACAGTGATTACTGAATGATGGACGTTTCCCAGTGTTCTTAAACAGTTTAGTGGATGACATTACATTTCACTTTCTTCTTCCCCTCTGAGTCCCACTATGCTGGATGACATTTTATTTTATTATAGATTTGGTTTTTTATTGCAAAATACATATGTGTTGAAATGGAAACGTTCAAAAGCTAATCCCTAGTTCTGATGCCTCTTCTATCTCAAAATAATAATAACAATAATGATAACAATAATAATAACAACAGCAGCAGCAGCAGCAACAATCCCTACCCCCAACAGTTTTGATATGGACAAAACCTGCTTGAAACACGTTGGATAATAATCAAAACTGAAACAACTTGGTTTGTCCAATCTAAACACTCCTTCCATCCTTGTGTTTCAATTTAACATCAGTGGATATTCTCACTCTTACTCTATGATTTTTTTTAGCACTTCAGAGAAACTTGTGGTAGAGCAGAATGACATTCCAGTCTCTTCACTACAGTGACATCAATCTTCTCAAACAGAACACTGGCAATTACCAAAAATCTGCAGTTACCAGAAATCATGTGCTTATACTTTCAAACTGCTGGAATGGCACATGTTTTGCTTTACTAGTCAGCATTCCAACAGGTGCTTGAGGCTACTCTTCAGGAGTTAACATAATCCAGGACCCATTCCTGGACATTTCCACATAGTCCTTCTTCACTGAAAGCTTAGAGAGTTTTTATATAGAAGTACTCTCCAGTCACTCTCCTCACTGGGGCTTTGATATACATGTGTAATTCCTTGACAATATAATAAATTAAACTGCTCTGTAAATTAATATACAGGGCACAATTTATAACTACTATGTTCTGGAAGAAATTATATTCTAAAACATTGGATGTTCTGTGCCAGTTGTCTTAAGGTCAGAGGCCACTTGCAGGCATGTTTAGTTTAATTGTATTTTAACAGGTCAACTACATTACACAAATAATTCTGTTAGCACACAGAAGCCTGTGTGGCTTATTTCAAGGTTTAGTGTTCAATAATTTTCTGAGTGAGGGCTCCTGAAAGCCAAACAATCTCTGAACCAAAATGATTTAAAATGTAAAGAAGAATGTACAGCCCGACAACAAAAAAAATTAATCAGTGGCATTCCATCTCTTTTTTTAAAAAGTAATATGAATCCTAAAATCAACAGGTAGTTTCTGCCTAAACAAAAGGTGGAGTGAGTCATGTAGCAAACAGCATGATGCCAGTGTTGCCCAACATTTTCAGGCAACCTTTTGACCTTTCCATCAAAGGCATTAGATTATGAGGTAATAAAAACTTTGGGAATTAAATAGTTCTCCTTCATGGGACATATTCGGGTGTCCCTGTGGTATTCAGTGCTCTTCTAGCAGAAATATACTAGAAAAAAAGAGCAAAGGAACCAACAGTTTAGGAATGCTACTAAATCTAGATCCCTTCTGAGTGTCATTCTGTGTTTTAAAGAAGGACTAACCAAGAAATGTTGTAGTAAATACATGGAATTTAGTCTGAAAAAGATTTTTTAAACTTCTGATCTGTATTCATTTCATTAAGTTACCAGATCTGGTAAAAATATGAAGCAGACACAGCTTAAAGGGAAAAGGGAATTTACCCTGGTTTAATAGGATCCTAGGTGCTCAGCTCGTCAAAGGTGGAAACACGCTGAGAAGCAGGAGAGAGCCACCACCACACAATGTGTACCAAATTTTTATGGACCTCACAAAATTAGCACATCTACCTAAAATCCCCCAATAAGAAACTTAGTAAATTAAGTAATTGTCCCCCTATTCTAATTAACCCCCCCCCCCCCAAATGAGACTACAGCCTAGTTTACAAAAACATGTTCAGAGAGAGGGCTCTGTCCAAGGTTGGAGCCTCTGGTTCTGAGATAGTAAAAATGTTTGGTCTTCTTCGCCTTGCAAGACCCCAGACTAAGTTAAATATCAGACTACAAGAGTTATAAACATGTAGGGCTAAAGTAAAAGGAGTGAGTACAGAGGGTAACAGGGAAGGGAAAGGGTATAAAATGTATAAAAAGGGTATAAAAAGAAAAGACAAAACCCATCAGCATCAATATCACTTACTTTCTGTGGCAAATAATTTTTTTAGTCTATTTACTGATGTTGTGATAAGTCTTTGACAAGTGTTTGTTCGTAAATTAAAAACTGTGCCATTAACTTATGAAAAGTAATTACAATATGGATGGCACAACACATTTAGGGTCCACTTCTCGTTTATAAAGATTTCCAGTAAAATAATGGGAATAATGACGCCATATTCCAAACATGTGTGGTAATCTCTCTACACTCAGGCTGTATTTCTGCTGTTCTGCTGTGGGGCTGTGTGCCTACAGCTTTGCCTCTAGGCCTGACTTTGTATCTGCCTCTTTTCTTGCATGGACTTTGCTGCCTGTCAGCCTTTCTGGTAAGATTTTTTACTAGGAACTCTACTTCCCTTTTTGGTTCTGTTAATTTCCTGATGAGTTCACATACTATAACTTTTCAATGTTTAATGAGTGATGATGGGTGGAGCACCAAGGAGATAGTGTGAACAAAGAAGAAAATAACAGTCTGGATGGCAAAACCTGTGGGTAGATCAGTATGGAATGGAAGGCAGAGAGACCCAGCTCTAACGAACGAGAATATTTGACACACAAAGTATTACAAGCATTGCAACCTTGCTCTTTGCAATCTTCAACACCTAATAATTATTAAAATAATGCAAAGAAACAACATGTTTAAATTTTTTTCTTGCCATTGAGAAATTGTGCCACAATACTCGTTCTTGAATAATGACGATTTCAAATTACTTGTATTAAGAAAAGAGCAGAATAAGATTATTCTTGTTTGTTTGGGTGAGAAATTACATAAGCAGAACTCGACAGGAAAAGGCTGGGATTCTGGCTGCCTTTTATTCCTCTCTGTAGCAGACAGGGTATGTGTGTGTTTGTGTCTTTTTGTATTTGTGTGAAGTGTATTAGGTAAATATTCCATGTTTTTCACTGGAAACTTTCAAAGGGAAAGCAAATGACTGATTTTGGCAACTAGTTTATCAAACTCTGATATCTGTAATGACTGATAGGTCGCTTGGCATAGTGAAGTTTAAAATTTTATCTTAAGGAACCACAGACATGAATGTTAGGAAACTTGGTTCTGCTGCAGGCTATTCTCAGATCTGTTGTGACCTGGCAAATACAGCAGTTTCCTTTTTGTCACTCCCTAACCCTTTGCATATTAGACCTTTGTATTTTTTTAGAATGGTCACAGTGGACTAGTAACTTGTACACTTCCTTAAAGTCAACCAGACCCTTTGCATGGATCATATCCACACCAAGATTCCTTAGTTAACTTCTCCTGTCTTGAACTCTTAGAGCTGAGCTAAGATATTTTTCCTTTTGCTACTCAGAGATATGACTCAAGTCTCCATACAATTCCAAAGTGCTATCCAATAAAGGCCAGTAACTCTTTATACTTTCCCACTACAAAACCTGCTCCTGTTGGCTCTCGTGGGCCACTGCTCCTCACAGGAGCATGGTGCTGCTGGCCTCTCCATGGACTGCAGGCTCCTTCCTGGCACCTTCACCTGCTCTGGCGTGGCATCCTGCACAGGTCCAGAGTGGGTATCAGCTCCGTTGCAGTTCTCTCGGTGTACAGAGGCAATCTGCTTCACCACAGACCTGCTGGGGAATCTGCTGCGACGCCTGGACCACCTCCTCCCCCACCTTCTTCACCAATATTGGTGTCTGCAAGGCTGCTTCTCACACATTTTTTTACTCCTCTCTCATCCTCTGCTATGTGGCATTTTTATGCTTCTTAAAAAATACCATCTCAGACCTGCCATCACCTTGGGTGGGTGTGTTGGAGCTCTCTGGAACTGTTTCTGGCACAGAGCAGCCCAAGTTTCTTCTCGCAAAGGCCACCCCTGCAGCCCCACACTCCCAGCACCTGAGCATTGTACACAGTAGAGCTAAATAATTGTTGGGATCCGAGCGAGGAACAGACTACAGCACACCAATGTGATGTTCTGATAGCCAATTTATTATTATAAAAGCTTATATTTTATAACATGATTTGTTCCGTATACGTGACTGTACCACAATCATGCATACCTGTGATTGGCTGCGCTACTTTATTCACACGAGTAATTTCCCTAATGATTGGATAATTACTGTTCGTAAGCTGTTCGAAAGCCATTTGCAAGTAACATTACTACTTGCTACAACATCCCAAAATTTTGTTACTTGCTTCCACATTCTCCTTACTTGCTTCCACATTCTCCTGTCACTTCAGCGGATTTTTCTTATTGCTTCAGCAGTTTGCAACTGTCCCTTCATTGTTCTTGTTATAGACGGATCACAAAAGGTTGACTTTCGTATTAAGATTTTAAAAGGGGAATTGTTTAATTAAGGAGTTAATTAAATAATTAAATGTTTACTGGTTAATTAAGAAAGTTAAAAAGGGTAACAAGGTGCGTTTTAAGTGTTGTCCAAGACTAGAAATGTTCAAAGTTGTAAATGATGTTTAATGTTTCACAGAATGTTTATGTTTTTATGTAAAACTTAATTGATGTTTTAAAATCCTATTAAAATAAACGGGGGCAAGATGGCTGCTGAAGCAGGGCTTCTGGAAAATTCCACTGAAGGTGTCAGTCAGGACGCCCATCAAGGTAAGACCCGGCCCTGCTCAGTCCACGGAGCATGCCCTATGAGGCGGGGTTAGGATGAACCACCCTAGATGGGTGGATACAGGGGGCAGGGCCAAGGAAGACCGCCTCAGATGGGCGGATACAAGGGGCGGGCAAGGAAAAACTTCGACACTGATTGGCTCAATGTAACTAAAAGTATCAAGGTGTCTTGACTGACACCCGAAGGGAATAAAAAGGCGTCGCAAGAGTTCCGGCTTGTGCCTCTGGCCAGACTAGCCACACACCCGGTGCTGTGCTTTGCTTTGTGGGCGTCCCCTATTGTTATTTTATTTTTTTTTGTTAATAAAAACTTCAAAATCTAAAAAGTGAAGCTCTGTTTTTCACCGTTCTTTTATATATCTTCTACAGTTCCTTCATTGTTCTTTTATACTCCACGTCTTCCGTTGTTCTTTCATACTCTTTACAGTGCTGTCTATTATTCTTCCGTACCTTTTACAGTTCCTCCACTGCCCAGGCTCCAACAAATAATGTGAGCTTCCAGTGGACAAAATGTTATGAAGAGAGATCACCTTTGCAAATGACATTATTAAGCCTTTTTACAGGTAGTTTCAGTGGAGAAGTCCAGAACTGAATAGGAATAGTGATTTACCCATCTGTCCTTGAGCTCAGTCCTACAGGTGCTTTCTGTTTATCAGTAAATATGTCGGTAAAGCCGAGTACAGGCAAGGGCAATACCTGAGTGTTGCATCATCTCATTCTCTGGGGAAAAATGGTCATTCAAGTTATTAGGGTTCTTCACATGAAAAGTCATATAAAACAGCAACATCTGTGAGGTAATTACGGTATTGTCAAAGCAGACTTGCATCTTGTTCCTTCTGAGGGTGCCAATAAGCTGTTTGAAAGTTGGGCCTTGTATCCTGAGCCATCATCTTGCTGTAGTGACGAGGAAAAAGAATCACCTTCAAGGCTGTTCCACTGTCACAGAGTAGAAATCTTAGAGGGAGGTGACATGGCAGGTAGATTATTCATTTAGATTATAATCACTAACCTCTTGAGAGCTAAAGCCAGGTGAGGGAACTTGGCCTGAACGGCCATTTGGAATAGGCCAGGCGCAAAGAATCCATACATTGTCAAGGGATTTAAGAACTCTGAAAGACTTCTTCTGAAGACTGTAGTAATGTTCAAGACATGGGTATAGTCTTTCAGAACCTCAGGTAGTCCCAGAGACTGTGACAAATGTCACCTCACGTTTTGGGGTTTTATAGTATGTGCGAAGCAGCAGAGTGTCTGGCTTCCTTCAGTTTTTGCAGTCATGTAGTGAAGTCTTAGATAAACAACCTAATTTTTCTACCACTTCAGCACTCAGAGAGTAATCAGTTATGCCTTTTGTGGGACAGATTAATGTCAATATAAGCAACAACATACCCGCCCTTACTCCACTCTCCATGCTTCTTTCGAGCTTCTTTGTGCTTTGATTTTAAAATGTGACCTCACACTTGGTATGTAGAACATTTGTGGTCTGCATTGATGCAATGCAGGCATCAGTACACAGTTTTAAAGCTTTTCAGGGGCATCATGGCCAGCACTCATGAAAATTTCACCTACATTTGATGCTGTGGCTTTGTCTCTCTGAAGAGTGTGTCTAATGGCTGTCACCTTTCCTCATCTATTCCCCATCTATTTCCTCATCTATTCCAATTTTTGTAATAAAATGTTGAAGGGTATTTTATTGAAGTTTTCTGACTACATGGACTGGCTATAAATACCAATATGACATACAAAGCATTTTACACTGCATTATTCCATGGCAGACCCGCAAAGCAATAAATCCTTTGTCTGCCAGGGTGTGGGAGCCCTGTGAGAGGTGCCAGCCACCAGCTAAAGCAACAAATTGTTCGGCTCAATTCTCATTTCTGCCCTGAATTTCACCTTGTCCTCAATGACTCTTTAGGGGGAAAAAAAAAAGAAGAAGAAAAAAGGAGTCACCTGCTGAAAGCCCACAGGAAGCTGAGATTTCATTCCCTGATAAACTCATGCTGGACCTTTATTGTGGCAGCAGCAGGGACAAGAAAGGTGCTTTTCAGTAACTTCCACTCAATGAAACTATGGGAGAAATAAAACTTTGCTTTTACTCCTTTGCTGCTTTCCAAACTGATCCTTTCCAACGCAGCTTGGCTCTTCCTGCCAAGAAAGATGTCCTGAAAAGATGTTTGCAATGTCCTATTTACGGAGTAACTTGAGAAGGGGAGTATAAAGCACACCTGGCCTTATCATGTGGAGCGAATTCTTCAGAAAAATCCATTTTCAGAGGTGTTTGCTGCTGAGAGAATTCCTGGAATTCAGTGCAAGTGACTCAATTGTTGTTTCCGAGGATCAAAAAGGGCAACTTTGCCCTTCTCAGCAGCAAAGTGAGGGCTCTGTGTCCACCCAAACATTCCAGCTCAGTTCTGCAGATTCCCTGGGTGAAAACTCAGAGGAAAGGCAAAAAAAACTCATTTCAAATTCCACCTGCCCCTGTGCTCCCACCTTCAGCCAGCCAGGAATTCCTGGTGGGTTTAGGAGGTTCTCAGGTGTGTTTAGGAGGTTCCCAGGTGTGTTTAGGAGGTTCCCTGGTGGGTTTAGGAGGTTCCCAGGTGGGTTTAGGAGGTTCCCAGGTGTGTTTAGGAGGTTCCCAGGTGGGCTTAGGAGGTTCCCAGGTGGGTTTAGGAGGTTCCCAGGTGGGTTTAGGAGGTTCCCAGTGCTGCTCATTTCCTCCTCGCACAAAAGCTGCCCAATGCCCTCTGGCCTTTACAAAATGATCTTTACCATCTCCACGCTGGGACCAATTCCATTTTTACCGCCCAGCCAAACCATCAGGACACAGCCTGCCAAATCCCAGAAAACTTCCAGTGCCACTGGTAAAACACGGGAAGAAGGCAGGGAATCAGCCAAGGTCACACAAGTGGATTGGAACAAACTGCAGAGTAGAAGAAAACCTGTAAATCCCAGGGGAGATTCCATGACCAGAATACCCAGAAAGTCCTGGGACAGTATCTGAAATGCTCTGCTCAGCCCGAAGCTGGGAGGAGGGAGGAGGATTTGTTCGTTCAGGCTGTTTGACGCTGTCTGCTCCACCTCAGAGGGTTTAGCTGTGTCTGCTGCGGAGCTGGACACAGGAATTCCGCTGGCACAAATCCCAGCACCAGCTGCCCCTGTCCGGGAGAGCCAGAGCCATCCTTCTTCCCCAAAGCCTTACAGCCCCGGCCAGAAAGGACTCCCAGACCTGAGGGATGCATTCCTGCCGTGCCAGGCTGTGCCAGGAGCTGGGGACGAATCCAGCCCAGCGAGAACACCGGGAAGGGCCCTGGGGAGGAGCACCCTGGGCTGGGATGCTGTGTGCCACTGCTGGGCAGGGCCACCAACAGAACCTTCTGGAAGCTTGTCCCGAGCACAATCAATCCTTGGGCACAGGGAGGACAAGGAGAGGAGGGAAACCTCCACCAGCTGCTTCCAGACTGCCATTCCTTATCTGCTTCCAGACTCCCATTCCTTATCTGCTTCCCAACTCCCACTCCCCGTCTCCTGCTCCTTCCAGGGCAGTCCTGTGATGCAGCCCAGGCTGTCCCATCCCTGGCAGTGTCCCATGCCAGCTTGGAAAGGACTTGGAGCACCCTGGGATGCTCCAGTGGAAGTCATCCCTGCCCATGGGAATGGGATGAGCTTTGAGGTCCCTTCCCACCCAAACCATTCCAGGATTCTTGGATTCCCTGAAGGGCTCGGAGTTTCACAGGACACGTGTCAAGGTTGCCTTGTGTCTGAATTAATTACATCATCACTAATGAGAACTGAAAATCATTAACTCTGAGCAGCTCTGAGTCCTCCAGAGCTCTTCAGTGGAGTCTCAGTGGGAAACCAGTGATCCTGGGAATGTGGGGGGAAGGGGCTGGGATGGAGTGACTGCTGTGACTGCAGGAGAGCAGCAGGATCTCCTCCAGGGGCAGGAGAACATGGTATCAGCTGAGAATTCAAATTTATTCCCATTTTATTTTACCAAAAAGATTGGATGCAGTGACTGTTGTGTCCCCAGGAGAGCAGCAAGATCTCCTCCAGGGGCAGAAGAACATGGGATGAGCTCAGAATTCCCATTTTATTTTACCAAAAGGGTTGGATGGAGTGACTACTGTGACAGCAGGAGAGCAGCAGGATCTCCTCCAGGGGCGGGGGAACATGCGATCAGCCGAGAATTCCAATTTATTCCCATTTTATTTTACCAAAAGGGTTGGATGGAGTGACTGTTGTGTCTCCAGGACAGCAGCAGAATCTCCTCCAGGGGCAGGAGAACATGGGATGAGCTGAGAATTCCCATTTCCTGCAGCACCTTCTCCTGGTTGGGAGCTGTCTGGGGCACCTCAGGGACAGCAGGAGCAGCAGCTGATGGCCACGAGCTCCAGGGAGCATTGAGCAGCATCCCAGCTCGTGGGAATATTCCTTTTGAATATTCCAACAGCTCAGCTTTTCCCTGGATAACAGCAAAAGCAGCTTCCACAGCCACCCCACCATGCCTGACCAGCAACAGGAGAAAGGAGCAGGTGCCATATTCTGACAGGGCTGAGTTTATCTGGGAATTACCCCCAAACACCCCCCCAGGAGCTGGGATTCACCTCAGAAAGGACTTTGGGGGTTTTTGGGTTTTGGGAGGTTTTTTGTTGTTTTTTGGGGGGTGGATGGCGGGGTTTTTTTGTTTTGTTTTGGTTTTGGTTTTGTCTGTTTGTTTTGGTTGGTTTTGGTTTGGGGGGGTTTGTTTGCTTTGGTGTTTTGGGGGGTTTGGCTTTCCCCCCCCCTTTTTTTTTTTTAAATTTCACCTCTTTGGATACAATATCACCTGCCAAATGCAAGCTTTGTAAATTCTGCTTTTCCCTGGGAATCCAAACAGGTCCACAGGATCAGTGTGGGAAGCTCTGGCTCTCCCAGGGCCTGGATTTCTGAGCCACTGCACCCCCAGAACACACCCAGCCTCTCCAGGCAGCAATTTTCCCATATCCCAAACCCCTCACTGTCCATTTTCCAGATACACAGGGCATTAATTTCCCCAGGTGCCAAGACAGACAAACCCAGCCAGAATTGACAGGTTTGGTTTTGTTCCAAGGGGTAATTTCTTTTTCTAAAATCAACACTCCTACATCTCCTTCTGTACCCAAAGATTCCTGGAATCAGCTGATGACCACACAAAATACTCATTTCCCAGGAGATCCTGCTCTGCCCTTAGAATTCCTTGGAAGAAATCCACCCTGATCCAAACCTGGTCTTTCTCCTCTAGTCAGTTTTTATTTGATTAAAACAAAAATGGTTATTTTATGGCGCTCTGGACAGCTGTAGGTGAAAGTACTGCCGAGCGGCAATTGTAAAGAAAAATCTTAATATTTGGGGGTCAATTGACACAAGAAAATGGGGAAGAAACAAAAAACACAATTGTTGCTGTTGTCCATCAGCTGTGAGCACCACCCTGTGCCTGTGGGTACAGATCCCTTCATTGTGACAGCTCTATCAAAGTGCACTCCTGTCCTTCCATATTTGCTGTGTCACAGTTAAATCATCAACAAGTCTGAGCAGAAATGGATTTTTACAGCCAGGAGATTAAATTACACACCCTCCCCTCTCTGCCTGTCTCGTGCAAATCCCTGCAGGATTTGCAAACAGCAGGTGCGTTAGAACAGAGACCAGGGCGGCGTTTGGGCTCCTCTGCTGACAAATATGACCCAAATAGAAACCAGAGGGAGCTTACCTCCCCAGCAAGGAAAAGTGAATCCCACCCAAATACAGCTGCTAGCAGGAAATACTCCCGCGATCAGCTCTCCTTGAATCTCAGTTATCTCACCTGCCGGAATCTTATCTGGGCACTCGCAGCACTCCAACTGTGAATTTACAAATTTACATTCAGCATTTCACATGATTGCTCACAAATCACCTCCTTGCCACCCCAGTGTCCCCTGCCCTTGCTGACAGGTGGCTCTGCCTGTCCTTTATGTCCTCCCAGCCCATGGATGGCACCAGGGGAGAGGAGAGGCTCACGATGGGGCAGTGCATGTTGGGGACAAGGTTCCACAGCCACCACCTCCTGATGGGGCAGGGAGCGATCCCTTCACTTCCAAGCATAGCATCTCACCAGGAAGAGTTTCAGCAGCCCGGAGAGAGGAGAGGGGACAGTCCTGAACCACCTGTGAGCTGGCACGGTGATGGTGACACCATCAGAGATCGCAGTGAAATGATCATCTCACAAATGAAACACAGAGAGTGCTTGGGAACACCTTCCCTGCAGATCAGCCAAAGAAACTCACCTGGGGGCATGAATCCCAAAACCCAGAGTGGGTTGGGTTTAAGGGACCACAGGGGCTCATCTGGGCCCACCTCGGGGCACAGGAGGTGTCCAGAGGAGTCTGGAGTATCTGCAGGGAGGAGACTCCACACCCTCCATGGTGTCTGTTCCAGTGCCCAGAGTGAAGTTCTGCCTCATCTCCAGGTGGAGCTCCCTGGGCTCAGTCCCTGCTGTCCCTCTGTGCCACTGCTGGGCCCCGGAGCAGAGCCTGGCCCTGCTCTGACCCTCCCTGCAGCCAGGGACACCCAGGGCTGAGGGCCCCTCTGGGCATCTCCTCAGCCCCAGCTCCCTCAGCCTTTCCTGGGCACCGAGATGCTCCAGGCCCTTCCTGCAGGAGCTCCCTGTCCCTGCTGTCCCGGACAGAGCACTCCAGATGTGCCTCCCAGGGCGGAGAATTTGATTTCATGCCCACTGAGGGCAACACCTTCCAGCCCAGCTGATCCCATCCGCTCCACGTGAAGCCACTCCTGCCTGCACTTCTTTCCCAGAGGTCAAAACCCCCAGGAATGCCCTTGGCTCCCTTCTCCCCAAGGCCCTGGGGTGGACAATAACAATAAAAATGTGCCTGCAGAGCTTTCAGCCTCCAAACCCAATTCTCCATGCGCTCTCCTGCAGTTCCTCTGTAATGGCATTTTTTTATGGCCTGGCTGAAGGAACCTGATCTTGTAATTACTCCATTTAATGCTGGCGAATGGCTGAGCAGGCTCAGCAGTTTCCTGGGATATGGGGAAGGAGAAATGTGGCATAACTGTATTAAAGTGGGAAACAGGAGTAACTGCTCCCATTAAAAATGGTCAGGAATAAAAGGAAACATGGTGTGAACTGGAGAGAAAGGGAAGAGTTTGTGACGTGCAGCTGAAGGTCTGAGAGGGAGTGCGGAGGTGCAACTCCGAACCTCCGCAACAGCTCGGAGCAGCCAGCTGTCATTGAACACCTTAGAGGTGGAGACCTCAGTGTGAGCACCGCCTAAGGGGTGTTCCCCGGAGCGCTGTCAACCCGGCTCCGCCCTGCGGGGAGGAGTCGGGGGCGTGTCGATGGGGACATCCCCACCCTACTTCTAGAAAGCTCCTGGCTTCCTAGTATGTAGTTGGTTCCCCCGTTTGTCCCTCAACTTGTGTGTAAGCCCTGTTGGCTCGGGACCCCGATACCGCCCCTCTCCTCGTTCCCTATTGGCTGTAACCCCCTCTTTAAAACCCCGTGCACGACCCCCTTGTCTTTGTCTTCTGTGTTCCCCCCAGGTTGATTGGTCACCCCGTTTGGGTGAGCCAATAAAGATCGCCTTGCAACAACACGAAGACCCTCCCGCCTTTCTTTACCGCGCCAGGCGCAAGGTCCGAGGCATCTTGCGGGAGCCTCGAACCAGCCACACCCACGCCGGGGTCCGACAGCAAGTGGCGCCCGAACAGCAAGGACCGATTCGAGGCGGCCCCCACCGCGGGGTTTCCGGATTGAGGATTCGGACACGACGTGCGGGTCAGCGCTGGGTGTTCCGGCACCGTGTGTGCAGCACGCTCGCTTTGACTGAGCGGTGCTCCCGTGGCTACTCCGTCGGTGTCGAGAGCGTTTCCACCGAGGACGACGGGTGGCGCGGACCGTATAGCAGTGCTTTTCGTTGAGGACGGCTGGGTTCCGATCGTGGACGTCGAGGGACGGTCTTCCTGCTCGTCTGCGGTGAGAGCAGCGACACCTCTCCGTCCTCCCCTTTTTCTTCGCGTTTTTGTTTCTCTTCAGCTGTACGGGTGAGAGGTCTCTCAGTGGGCATGGGGGCTCAGTTGTCCGCTGAGGCTCGGGAGTTTTATGTTCAGTTGAAGTCTGTCTTTTTGTTTTATCGTCTGCCCTTTTTGCGGAGGGATCTTAAGCGTTTTGCCGCATGGGTGGTGAAAGAATTCCCCCAGTCCCGCCCTGAGGACGCGCTTTCCCTTTCCTTATGGAAAAGGGTAGAGACCCGGCTCCTTTTCTTGCGGAGCCTCGGCGACAGTTCAGTAGAGAGACATTTCGTGCTCCTGTCTGTTTGCCGGGACCTCGCAAGGAAGGGACCACCGTTTTCTCCAAACCCCACACGTCGTGCCGCCTCTAACTGCCCCTCAGACCCTCCTTCTAGGGAGGCAGAGACCGGAGCAAGTGGCCAGTCAGCTCCGGGGTGCCGTCTCCTCCCGGGCTCCGCTCTCTGCCCTCCTTCCCCTGCTCCCGAGGGAGGCGCGCACCCTCGGGGCACTCCTAAATCTGTATCCTTCGAGTCTTCCCCCCCTAAGGTCCTTTCTATCCCCAGCTCTCGGTTGCCCAACAAAGACACAGATCGTGCACAAGATGGCCGTCAGTGCCCCTCAGCCAAAGATGGCGGGGAGCACATGGCGAGCCGTAAGTCCCTCCCTTCGTCTCCTTCCCAGAACCTCCTTCTCCAGGGCGCGGAGGGACTGCCCCCTTCCTTTCCTATGCCTAGTGCCCTGCCTACCTATTTCCTTATTCCATCCCCCGAAGTGGGCGGGCATGAGGTGGGCCCGATGGTTACAACTCCTCCCATAACTAAACCCTCCCCTCTTCCTGACCCTCCTACCTCTTTTCCAAACCACTCCCTTTCCGTCTTTGACCCTTCCCCTTCCGGTGGTAACCACACCCATAACATCGTACTTCCAGGTTCCCACGCCTCTACGTCCGTTTCCCACGCTCCCTCCTCCCCTTCCCACACTGTCCCTGCAGTCCCCATGGGTAATGAGTCATCTCCTGGTGTTAATATTTCTAACGAAATGGGGAAATTATTGAATCAGGCATCTACGGAAAGCGAGACACCGAGTACGATTCTCGCTGCTCCCGTCAGGGTAGAGGACCCTTCAGGTACCTTAGACTGGGAACCTTTGAACAAGAAGGACCTTAAAGATCTGTGCCGCGATCTTAAAGAATTTGGTCGCGATAGTAAATATTTTAAAGCACAGCTACATGCGATGCTAGCTACGAACCTGCTCGTCCCCTCGGATGTAAAAGTGATAATGGAATGCCTCTTATCAGAGTCCGAATATGGGGTGTGGGAGCGAGCATGGCGGTCGCAGTTGACAGAGCTAATCGCTACGGTTCCATCCCTGAGGGGTATGAGAGAATCGCCCTTAGAGCTTCTAACAGGCGAAGGCGATTTCTCTAAGCCTCGTGTACAGGCTCAGCGTATCCCACAAGATGTGCTAAGGTCAATCGCAGGAATTGCCGAGAGGGTATTCTTAGGAATGCCTCCCCTATTAACACCAGTACAATTTTACCTAGACATCAGACAAGGCCCCAGAGAACCATTTGTTCAGTTTGTAGAACGGTTGAGGTCGGCTGTGAACCAGCAAGTGCCTGAAGCCCCACTTAGAGCCTCGATGATTCAAGAATTGGCCATGCGCAGAGCAAACAAAGTGTGTAGGGAAATTATTAGAGCGTTACCACACAAGCCTCTCCCTACGGTTGACCAGATGATTGAGGCCTGCTGGTACAGGCTCGGGGTAATCATGGCAGACGATGAGATCGAAGCTACTAACCCACCAACGGTGAATGCTGTAGATGCATTCGAAGCTACCTGCTTTAATTGCAGGGAGAAAGGGCATTTTGCCACGGACTGTCCCCTTAAGCCTAAACGTCCTGCTTACACACCACGACCTCAGAGAGGGCCTCACTTTAAGAGATTCTCCCATGCGTCCTACCCCTCTTTCCGTCCCCCCTCCACTCAGGGAAAGCAGGCAAAAAACTAAACCGGCGGCGCGTTGTAGCGGGAACGTGTCACGTGGAGGAAACCGCTGATTCATCCTGTGTGTTTGACCTCCCTGCCTGCATTAACCCGCTAAGATTACCAGACGTGACTATTGTACAGCCTATCCACTTTGCCGGACTGAACTCTATTGTGTGTCAGCTGAAAACCGATGCACCGTTGCCGTACATATTGATCATCCCGACGACGGAGACACCCAGGGAAGTGCGGGTCACCCCAGCGGTGGCTCGAGTAAGTCCTGATGGGTTGCTTTCCGCCAGACTTTCGTGTATTTGCCCACCTTTTTATTTGCATAGGCGTCAGATCTTGGCCAGGGCAGTACCGATTCCATCCACGGTTGTCAACGGGGATCAACCTCTGGTTTGTTGGGCGGAGGAAATAAATAAAAATAGGCCGGTAATTCGGTGCAAATTATACCATAAAGATACAGAAACTGTAAGGCCAGGAATGTTGGACACTGGTGCCGATGTAACTGTTATCTCAAGATCAGATTGGCCTACAAATTGGAAGGATCAGAGACCAGAGCAGGGTATTCATGGGATCGCGGGCTATGTAGAAGCATCCCGGAGCGTGGATCCCATTGAGATCAGGGGTCCAGAAGGTAGGGTGGCCAAAGTGCGTCCCTACATCTCGGACGCGGGGATAACCCTTTGGGGCAGGGATGTCATGTTTCAATGGGGAGCCACTCTCAAAATTGGCAAAACTGAGGTGGCGGATTTTTAATTGGGGTCACTCAGGAGCGCCCGACACAAGCCTTAACTTGGCTTAGTAATAAGCCCGTTTGTGTGAAGCAGTGGCCCCTATTTGGAGAGCAATTAGTGGCGCTCAATGAGCTCGTGGAGGAGCAGCTGAAACAGGGACATATTGTCCCTACCACCAGTCCCTGGAACTCTCCCGTGTTTGTGATTCGCAAGCGGGGGGGGGAAGGGATGGCGGCTTCTTCACGACCTCAGAAAAATTAATGAAGTCATTGAAGACATGGGAGCCCTGCAACCTGGGTTACCCTCCCCTGCCATGCTCCCGAGGAAGTGGAAGCTCGCTATAATTGACATCAAGGATTGCTTCTTCAGCATACCATTACACCCAGAGGATGCCCCGCGCTTTGCGTTCTCTGTCCCTTCCCTGAACCGGCACGAGCCATGGAGGCGGTTCCACTGGACCGTCCTCCCGATGGGCATGAAAAACTCGCCCACCATTTGCCAGAACTACGTGGCTTGTATTCTAGCACCAGTGAGGCGCAGAGCGCCTAGCGCGATCATTGTCCACTACATGGACGACATTTTGATCTGTGCGCAGACCTGGTCTGGGGTGGAACTCACGCTCAAAGACACCATTGAGACCTTGGAGAGCGAGGGTTTCACCATTCAACCGTCCAAAATCCAGAGGAGGGTACCTTATGATTATCTTGGCATGAAAATCTGTGAGCGCAGAATTCGACCACAGCTGCTCCAAATTAAGCAGAATCCCCAGACCCTCAGAGAGGTCCAGCAACTCTGTGGGGAAATTAACTGGCTTAGGCCATATCTGGGGATAGATAGCGCTACCGTGGAGCCATTGTACCAACTCCTTGAAGGAGACCAAGATCTGGCCGATCCTAGGACGTTAACTCCGGATGCGAGAGCTGCTGTAGCGAAGGTTGCAGAGGCCATCGCTAACAAGCAGGTGCACCGATTCGACCCCAAATTGCCATTCAATTTGGCTATCCTAGGCAAATTACCACATTTTTACGGCCTTATCCACCAGTGGGATGAATCACAGAAGGATCCGCTCCTTATCATCGAGTGGGTGTTTCTGTCAGTTCAGACCACTAAGGTCATTACCACGCCACTGGAAAGGATGGCGCAGGTGATCATGAAGGCAAGGTCCCGTCTGACCTCTCTTGCAGGTTGTCATTTCAGCTACATCTATTTGCCAGTCGATGAGACTAGGCTTGAATTTGTCTATCAAAACGATGAGGAATTGCAGTTTGCTCTTGCAGGCTACACTGGACAGTTGTCCGCCCACTTCCCAGCTCATCCAATCCTCAAGCTGGAATGGAAATTAACTGGAAAACCGATCATGAGCCCCAAGCCTCTCAGGGCTCTGACCATTTTCACAGACGGCTCTGGCTCCACGGGGAAGTCCGTGATGACTTGGCTGAACCCCGCTACACGTAAGTGGGAAGAATGTGTACGGGATGGTTACAGTTCAGCGCAAGTCGCGGAGCTAGCAGCCGCGGTGAGAGCTTTTGACAGGTTTGAGGAGCCCTTCAATTTGGTTACCGATTCGGCTTATGTGGCAAGTGTAGTCGCTAGAGCTGAAGGAGCTTGGCTCGCATCCTCATCAAATTCGGCTATCCAAAAGCTTCTTGCGAAGTTGCTTGTGCTACTTTCCCACCGCAAGAACCAATATCATGTGATGCACCTGAGGTCACATACCAATTTGCCAGGATTCATCACAGCTGGCAACAGGAGAGCAGATTTGCTTACCGCGCCAGTGCATGTCGCCAGTTTACCAGACCGCTTCGGTCAGGCTAAACTGAGTCATGCCCTTTTCCATCAAAATGTCCCCGCTCTCAAAAATATGTTCAATCTGACAAGGGACCAAGCGAGAGCAATTGTTGCTACCTGCCCCAATTGCCAACCTCTGCAGATTTCATCTATGGGCACGGGTGTGAACCCGAGGGGATTAGGTAGTGGGGAAATATGGCAGGTGGATGTCACTCATGTGGCGGAATTCGGACAGCAAAAATATGTGCATGTAAGCATTGACACCTTTTCAGGAGCAATGTTTGCCTCAGCGCACCGTGGGGAGAAAGCAAAAGACGTAATCTTCCATCTCATCCACGCTTTCTCCGTCCTAGGTATCCCGATGCAAATAAAAACCGACAACGGTCCTGCCTATACTTCAGGGACATTGCAGCGATTTTTTCAGGAGTGGGGAATTACTCACGTAGCGGGTATTCCTCACTCCCCCACAGGGCAAGCGCTGGTGGAAAGAGCGCATCAGAGCATCAAGAGGATGCTCGCTCAGCAGAGTGGCGGACTGGAATACGAGACCCCCGCTATTCGGCTTGCGAGGGCTCTTTACACACTAAATTTCTTGAACTGCTCTGAAAAAGAGCCAGATCCGCCTATGTTGCGGCATTTTTACTCCAGCACGCAAGCTCGGCTGAAGGAGCACCCCCTTGTGCTCACGAAGGAGCCGGATACGTTGAAGATCAAAGGTCCCTATCCCCTCCTTTGCTGGGGGAGAGGATACGGATGCGTCTCCACTCCTTCGGGACCAACGTGGGTACCGGTCAAGTACATCAAGCCCTACTGCGAAGACAGAGAAAGAGCCAACACACCAGATCAGAGACAGCGCCGCAAGGACACGAAATGGAGAAAACGTAAGAAGAAGGCGAAGGCAGAACAGCACAACAGAGTCCAAGAATCCTCCAGGAACGACGGATCGTCCATCAGTCTCCTTCCCGGCAACCCGTTCTTGTCCGACACCAGCTCCGAGGAAGAATTCTTAGGGTTTGAATAACTGTGGTACAGCGTCGGTAATCTTCTAGTTTTCCTTCCCCATTTTCCCTTGTGTGTGATCGGGTCCCCCATTCCACCTAGCCATCAGATTAAGGTCGCAGATGAACTATGTCTAAAAGCCACTAACACCAATGCCTCTCCTTTACTCCTAGATGAGCCAACGCAATATGCAGCCCGCGAAAATCGGCGTGGCCCTTCTCTTGCTGCTGCCATGCATTCAGGCGTGGGCTGTGCCACAGCTGTGCAAGAATGTATGGGTGGCGCTGGCGCAGACCCTCCAGCAGCAGGAGATGTGTTTGTCAACAAATGCCGTCGATGACCCCCTGTCCACCAGCCTGGTGGGAGTCCCTGCTTCGGTAGCACAGCTTCCGCCCGCCTTGGTTGACGCCTGGAAGCGTACCAACACCCGTTCCTCACGGCACTACTGCCACGAGTTTCGTTTGAGGCGCTGCGCGGAACTGCCCTTGGAGAATCCCCTTTTCATCTGGCCGGAATTCTATCTGGGACTGGATCGTCGCGAGGATGAGCCCAAGGAGCTGGAACTCCTCGGATCCTTGAGGGCTCCGTACTGTGTCTACTTCGATTTCACACGTACGGGTAGATATGTGCAGTACTATCTTCACGTCCGGATACAGAATAAGGCTCTGACAGCGGCCACCTGGTGTGAGAAGATCGTCCACCATCCCTTTCCGGCGACTCTCAACGAGTTCCATCCGCGGCCAAGGGCACTTCCAGCAGGAGTGTTCCTCATCTGTGGGGATCGGGCATGGCAGGGAATTCCGTCTTTTCTGATCGGAGGCCCCTGCACCCTCGGGTGCGTGACGCTGGCATCACCCAACATGACCAGGGTACAGATTGGCCGCCAAAAGGTTGTAGTCAAACGAGGGGCGAACGAATTCGATGAAAATTGTGATTCGACCGTGTACCACTAGTCTCGGTCTAAACAGGTTGCTACCTCGGTGTTTTTGCCGTGGGTCGCAGCAGCTAAAGCACTCGGGGAAATTGGCCACCTCGAATGCTGGGTGCATCGCCAGGCGGAGATTACATCACGCGCATTAAGCGACCTCCTGTCAGAGGAGCAGGTAACCAGGCACGCAACCCTGCAGAACAGGGCTGCGATTGATTTCCTCTTGCTTGCCCACGGGCATGGATGTGAGGACTTTGATGGAATGTGCTGTTTTAATCTATCCTCGAAGTCCGAAAGCATCCATGCCTCAATCGCCAAGATACATCAGCGAATGGGCGATCTCCAGCAGGAGACAAAAGACTGGGCGCAAGAGGCGATCAATAGGACAGTGGGGCAACTGCGGGCTGGCCTGCAGACAGCGATAAAGACCTTGGATAGTTGGCTTCATCAATTCCTGCAGGACATGGGAGTAACAGGATGGATTACGGACATTATCAAGGACATTGGATTTTTGGCACTTGTTATCATGTGCGCGTTCGGGGCTTACAAACTGGCCACGCGATGGGCCTTTCGTTTAATAAAAAAGAATGGGGGAGGTGCGGAGGTGCAACTCCGAACCTCCGCAACAGCTCGGAGCAGCCAGCTGTCATTGAACACCTTAGAGGCGGAGACCTCAGTGTGAGCACCGCCTAAGGGGTGTTCCCCGGAGCGCTGTCAACCCGGCTCCGCCCTGCGGGGAGGAGTCGGGGGCGTGTCGATGGGGACATCCCCACCCTACTTCTAGAAAGCTCCTGGCTTCCTAGTATGTAGTTGGTTCCCCCGTTTGTCCCTCAACTTGTGTGTAAGCCCTGTTGGCTCGGGACCCCGATACCGCCCCTCTCCTCGTTCCCTATTGGCTGTAACCCCCCCTTTAAAACCCCGTGCACGACCCCCTTGTCTTTGTCTTCTGTGTTTCCCCGGGTTGATCGGTCACCCCGTTTGGGTGAGCCAATAAAGATCGCCTTGCAACAACACGAAGACCCTCCCGCCTTTCTTTACCGCGCCAGGCGCAAGGTCCGAGGCATCTTGCGGGAGCCTCGAACCAGCCGCACCCACGCCGGGGTCCGACAGCAAGGGAGCATTTCCCTCCCTGCCCCTTCGCTTCCCAGCAGGACAACAAAGGCAGAAAAGGAGGGAGTTGGGAGCATAAAATCCACAAATCCACAGGGATAAATGGAGTTTGAGGATGGAGGGAGCAGGTCAAGGGCAAGGCAACTCCAGGGAGAGGATTCTCCTGGGGCATTGCAGCACTTCTGGGAGAATGAGGGTCCTAAAGCTGGGAAAGTCCTGCTGAACAGCCTCTTCCCAGTGCAGAGACCTCCCTCATCCCTGACTTCACGCCAGGAAAAAGGGGAGTGGGAAAAAAAAATCTGAATAAAAGCTATCCTTTGAAAAACCTTTGGGGTGAGCCTTAGCAGTGCTGAAGGAAGGGATGGCAGCGTGGGATGAATTCCTGAGGGTGAGCACTCCACTTGGCCTGGAAAAGCCAAGGGTCATTTCCCAGGCTCTGGAATTCAGGCTGATGCTCCCAAGAAATGGAGTGAAAGCATTCTGCCTTCAAAGAAGAAAATAACAGAAGTGGGAAGAACATAATCCATGTGCTCAACATCTTACCAACCCAAACCATTCCATGATTCCACGGTTCTCTTCCTCTTCGCTTTGCATGACGAAAAACCACGGAAGACACCACAGAAATGGCTCAGGCACCACGGTCTGGCTGAAGGGAGCCCTGCACACGCCTGAGCTCCAGAGGGACCTGTTCTGCTTCAAACAGAGCCCCTGAGCTCAGCTTTACACACCTGAGAGCACCTGTACCAGTAAGAAATGCAACAATTCACCAAAATATCGCCAGATTAAAAAACACAGCATTTTCTATTCACTTTGTGACTTTCCATGCCTGTAGCGTTGGTTCAAGCCCAGAGAGTTTCTTCCCCCCGAGGAACCTCTGGAGACCTAGGGAATAAAACTCCCCTGGAGTAGAGTCGAAGGTGGATTGCCCCAGAGAGGGGTCAAGGTTCCCCCCCCGTCCCTCAGTTCATAATGGTATTCGTATCTCCCTCTCTCCTCCCTTCCTCCTTCCCGATTGGTCCGAGCCCCTTTGTCCCTCCCTGATCCCTCCCCTGTGCGGTTCCAAGATTGGTTGTTACCCTCTGAATAAAAGTCTGATGCCCGGCTGGGTCGGGGTCTCCAGCCCCAGACGAAAGCCGCTGACCATCGCAGGACCCCGTGTCTGCTTTCTAGTCCGGGCGGGAGAACCCTCTCTCTTAGCAGCACTCCGGCTGAGATGCGGCGTGGCTGCATCTGGGACGGTACAGCTCACGGCCAGGAGATCTCTCTCTGACTGCCGCGAACCTGGACCCCAAGAACGCGAGCAGACGCCGCTGCCGGGCTGTGACCGATCCCAGGTGGCCAGCGAGACCAGCGCACTCTCGCTGCGTCACATGCCCCATCCCCATGCCAAGACCTCTTCCTGCCATCCCAAATCAGAGGGAAGAGTCCAAGAGGTGAAGTTTTCAAAAGCTGAATTCACCCTGCATCATCATGAGAACCAGCAAAGAAAATGCTGAACCTTCTCTTTTCCTTTGGAAAATTTTCAGATATTTCAGCTTCTCCCTCCATCAGGCTCCACAAATATCCTCCACACCTTCACACATCTGATCCTTTCGGCTCAGCTCTCAAATGTCAACATTCGTTTACCTCGTAATTAACATCATTATGAGCAGTGACATTTTTCTCATCTTCCTGCTTGGGTTTTTTTTTTTGGTGTGTCCTGATGGTTTCTGTCAAGAGGCTGTTTTTTCACTCCCGGTTTTTTCCAAGTAACAGTAAAAATTTGTTCTTTCCTATGAGGAGCTGCTCTGTGTCCCAGGGATTGCTCCTGATGAGGCAGGGAGGAAGAGTATTGCTGGAAGCGCTCCGGCAACAGCTCTGCCTTCACATTAATTGCAATTCACAGAGAGTCGTCTCCTCCTGTTAATTTTTCGTGGCTTGCCCTTGACGTTATTCCTCCTGGCATGGAATTTTCAGCCACCAGGGCAAACATGCATTTTTTGAACAAGTTCCGATATTGTTTTAACTCTGTTTCCGCTATGTGGGACATTTCTGAAGTTGAGCGGGGGTGAGGAAGTGAGCTTTAGCTACCCTAAGAATACTGTTTTTGCAGTAGACAGATTTGTAGACAGTGTAGACAACCTTTACATACTACTACCACATTCAAAAAAGATCCTTAAATGACCTACGCATTGTGACTAACTCTTAGCTATTCTATATATGTCTATATATATAAAAGTATATATGCATATCTCTACATAGCTACGTCTATATGCATGTATGTGTACGTATGTGTGTATATATAAATATAGATCGCTGCATATATGTACATATAGGTGTATATATACAGGTCACCATCCATTGCACCCCTACAACAGAGGATACAGGAGAGAGGGGCACCTGCTCCTGACATACTCTGCTGTGTCCAGCAGAGGATGGTCATGGACTCTGGGGCTGTGCAGGCCATGTGCAGGGCTCTCTGCCTCTGCAGCTCTGCCTCTGCCTGCCCTTGCCCCATCCATGCCTTCTTCCTGCTCCTACTCTTTTACAGGCTATTCAAATGGTCCCTGGACCATAAGCAGGACCTTCTTAAGGACCTCTGTCTGGTAGCAGTACTTTGCCTCTAGCCACACCACAGCAGCATCAGCTGGGTGCTCCTTCTCCTTTCTTTTCCCAGAGGTGCCAGTGGAGGCTGAGGGCACAGCCCTCAGTGCCCTCCAGACATGCCTCAGCCATCTCCGTCGAGCCGGGCTGTTGATCGCTGTCAAGGCAAGAAGGCTTTGGGCATGTCCTGCAGGTCTTTCTGAAGCTATTGATTCCTCCAGGCTTAGTTCCTGGTCCTGCTGCTCCTCTGGGTATTCAAATTGTTTCTGGACCACAAGCACAGCCTTGTTGCAGCGGCAGTCACTCCCACGAGGCCAAAGCTGCCTGGTCTCTCCGGCTCCTTTCGCCCGGGACGAGAGCCGCCGGCTCCCCGCAGACTCTCACCGAAGCAGAGCTGCTCCCGGCGCACGGACAGCCACAGGCACCGATGGTAAAGGAGGCGAAGACAAGGCAAAGGGTTGTGGGAGGGAGTCTCCTCCGTGCTCTCCTTTAATATAGGGGGTAGGGTACAGGGTGTTTGGGAGGGAGAGAGGAGGAGGAATCTCGGGGGAATGTCTCCGTGCGGCCAGTCTTAAGGGGGAGAAACAACCAATGGGGAAAGAGACAAGAGGAGGGTACAAGAATCAAGGGTCCAATAGAAACACAGGAAGGAGGAGTACAACAGACAACCACCAATAATACAATCAACTTAACAAAAGGTTCGGGAAAAAGGGGAAGGTCCAGAGCCCTAGGCACGCCTCCTATCCAGACCAGGGGCAGGTCTCGGGCCCCCGAGTCCTCTCCTTACGGGGAGCTTCCCACTGGTGAGGTGGAGCTGGCCTGGGAGGCTGAGGCAACAAGGGGCGGACCCACCACATGTCCCCCATTTTTACTAACTAAAAACAAAAGAAGTAATTTTAAAAACAAGGAAATAAAATTTTGTGAGGGTGCTTCCCGCTCTGACGGCCTCAGCTCTTGGAGGTTTCACCATCGTCTTCTCGATGCTTTCTTGAAGGGTTGTACCCGACTCAGGGGAAGGGGGCTCGACGCCAACACGCACCGCGACGCAAGGAGGCGGGGGACCCGACGCAGGGCAGGAGTGAGGCGTTGCAGTGCAGAGAAATCATTATCTTCAGGGGGACCGACACTCCAGAACCTATTTCTGGACCATGGCCCTAGGCATCCCCCTAATGCCTTTACATTAGCATCAGAAGGTAGTCTAAATGTAGGCAGCCTATTCGTGCAGGGAAGTCCTTTCTAAACAACGCAGAACAAGTGTTAAATTTAATGGCATGAAGGCAATAAAGGGTAAAGGACAGGGACGCAACAGAAAAAGGGGCACTTCCCTCAGCCCCCCCCCATTAGGAACTAGGAAGAGGACTGTGGGAACTGGAAGCTCCTCCCACCGGGGAGGGGTCGAGGACAGAAGGAGCAGAGAGAGGGTTGGAGGAAGGAGAGTTTAGAAAAGGGGAGGAGTTTGGGTGAAGGGAGGAGTTTAAGGGACTGCCCATCGATCCCGAGCCCGCACAGCGGGAGGGGACAGGACAACAAAAGGAAGGGGAAGCGCTAACTTAACAGCAGGAAAAAAGCATTGTGGGAAGGAGAAAGATGGGGGCAGGGAGACCATATGGCCATCACCATCTTGCACCTCATGGTGGCTGCTTCAGACGAGGTGCCATCTTAAGAAGTACAAGGATGGCTGGGGACAGGGGTAGGAAAAAGGGTGAGGAAAAAGGGTTTAGGGAAGGTTTCCGAGCAGGGTCGCAAATCCCACCCGAACAAGGGGAAGAGAGGGTTGGGAGAAGGCCTGGGAGCTGACAGCAACCCGGTGTCATTTGACGGGATGCAGTTCTCCAATCCTCCCTAAAAGGTTAAAAGGGACAGGAACTTAGGGGAATGGAAAGGTACAAACTGGGGAAGGGGCTACAGGGGAATCTTAACTTGGAGCTCCCACAGCTCCCCAGACAAGCCGTTGCCCCTATTGGGCTTGTCTGGCAGAGCTTAACCCACCCACAGCGCCTGAAAAACAAAAAACAAAAAAGAACGGGGAGGGAACAGCAAAATATCCCTTACTAATGCCGGTAAATGTCTCACCAATGTTGGCAAACTACTTCTCTCGGCTGCCCCTCCAACAAAAGCTACGGCGCTGGGTTCTCGTCTTTGTGCTTGGGATCTTTGGGTCTCACCAGCACGCAGTCCCCGGCTGTCTTTGCTCGGAATGTGGGGCCGTTTGCCCCACCGCAGGCCCCCACCGAGGTGGGGCTGTTTCCGGCGAATGGCCAGCCGCAGCTTGCCCCCAGTGAGTCTCCCTGATCCAGGCCTCGGGAGCACTACTCCGAAAATGGTGGGTGTCTCATCCAAGGGAGTGGCTGCTCTCACCTCTGGGGATCTAGGCTGCTCGCATTCTCCACCATTTGTTGCAACGGCAGTCGCACCCGCGAGGCCGAAGCTGCGTGGCCTCCCTGGCTGCCTTCACCTGGGACGAGAGCCGCCAGCTCCCCGCAGACTCTCAATGAAGTAGAGCTGCTCCCGGCGCGCAGACAGCCGCAGGCGTCGATGGTAAAGGAGGCGAAGACAAGGCAAAGGGTTGTGGGAGGGAGTCTCCTCCGTGCTCTCCTTTAATATAGGGGGTAGGGTACAGGGTGTTTGGGAGGGAGAGAGGAGGAGGAATCTTGGGGGAATGTCTCCGTGCGGCCAGTCTTAAGGGTGAGAAACAACCAATGGGAAAAGAGACAAGAGGAGGGTACAAGAATCAAGGGTCCAATAGAAACATAGGTAGGAGGAGTACAGTAGACCACCACCAATAATACAATCAACTTAACAAAAGGTTTGGGAAGAAGGGGAAGGTCCAGTGCCCTAGGCACGCCTCCTATCCAGACCAGGGGCAGGTCTCGGGCCCCCGAGTCCTCTCCTTACGGGGAGCTTCCCACCGGGGAGGTGGAGCTGACCTGGGAGGCTGAGGCAACAAGGGGCAGACCCCACCACACAGCCTTCTTAACCACCTCTGTCCGGTAGTAGTCATTTCCATCCAGGAATACTGGAGCATCAGCTGTGCGACTGTGCCTGGTATGTCCTGGGCTCTCTGTCCCTACTGCCGGACCTGTTACACTCGTCCCTTCATCAGGGTCTTGTTCCACATCCTTCTGTTCTTCCACGTGCTCCTCAGATCCCTGCATCGCAATCACAGCCCTGTTTAGGATCTCCCCTGGGATATGCTAGACTATGTCCGGGATAGCCAGGCCATCAGCTGTGGATCTGTGTGCCCAATATGCTCGCCTCACTGCCTCTGCTGCTGTGTCTGTTAGTGCCAATGTTGCATGTAGGAGCCTTTGTCCTGTGTGTGTCTCTCACTCTCTATCTCGCTATGTATGTATGTATGTATGTATGTATCTATCTATCTATCTATTTATCTATCCATCTATCTGTCTATCTAATCTATGTGTACATATGCACACGTATACAAATATAAGTACATGTGCAAAAGTACATATAAAGGTATATGTATGGGGTATACATACTTAGGTGTATATACAGGTATATTTAGGTATATACAGGTATATATGCATGTATGCAGACATATGAGTATGTACATATGTGTACATGTATGTATATAGAGACACAGATACATAGATATATATACATATATTTATATGTTCTTGTATATATACAGATACATATGTACATAGGTCACAATCCACTATGTGGACCAGTGTAGGAGGCTTTGCTGTCCTCCAAGCCCATGGAATTGACCTGGTGCAGGACACAAGACAACCCAATGTCACCTATCCCTAGGCACAGCTCGGTCTCTGTTGAATGCTCCCATTCCTCCTCTTCAAAAAGCTCAGCATCAAGGGCTCCCTCCCATTCTTACTCCTCAAAAAGCTCAGCATCAGGCGCATCCCCCCATTCCTACTCCTCAAAAAGCTCATCATCAAGGGCATCCTCCCATTCCTACTCCTCAAGAAGTTCAGCATCAAGGGCTTCCTCCCACTCCCCCTCCTCACACAGCTCTGGACCAATGGCACCCTCACACTCCTGCTCCTTGCTCAAGGCCACTGGCTCACTGGTTGCAGCTTGGGCTCCCAGCCACTCCAGTGTCACTCTATTGTCTACAGTGCCCTCAGTGAATCTCCTACATGTCACCTGTGGCTGCTGTGGTGCAGTGTAGCCAATCGTCCATGGGAAGCTTGTGGCCCTGTCCTGTCCTGTCGCAGGCCGTCCCATTCTGGCGTTGGTGACCTTCATTTCTGGTAAAATGTTTTGTGTGAATTATGACATCTGTTTTGCAATGTCTTTTTTGTACCCTCCACTAAGTCAGATTTCCTGTGTATCAGCAACTATCTCTACGACAGTCAAGTGGATCAGTGGTGTAAAATATTCTCATTGAGTTCACTAAATGAGCATTTAAATATCTCCCCAATTAGCCAGCCCAGCATAGAAGCAGAGAATATGTGACTCAGCTGAACGCAGAGTGTAACATCCAGGAAACTAAAAAAAGAACTTGAAAGAGAGCAATGGGCTTCAGCTGGCTTTAGCCATTCTTTCAGCTGGCGTGCCTGCCCAGAGACTGAAGTCACTCAGGGTTGTGATGGTGAGTAGCTGACAGGGAAAGGTAATGGGAGTCTCACTGGTATGGTGTCTCACCTGTGCCTTGCAATTGCTATCTTTTTCTAACAGTATTGTATATTTTTATTGTGCTTTTTCTATCACACTGTAAAATCAGAAATCCCATATAATATTGAAAAGAGTAAGGGAGTGTCTTTACAAACAAACTGCTGGTCAGATAAGGCCAAGACTGAAAGATAGAAGAAACAAGGGGAAGGATTTCCATAGGAATTCCACTGATTGACTCCCCCAAGACTGTGTTAATAAACTACAGGAACAGAGACGTAAGAAAAAGAAGAAAGGGGGGTTTGTATGGAGGGTGTCTGCATTGGGGGTGATGTGTATTACTTGTGTCTGCATTAGGTGTTCCACGAAGTCTGTACCGCTCAAGTACCTCAGTCAGGGGGGAAAACAGCAAGGGAACCTGTGGCCGGGAAACTAGGATAAAAAGAGACTGCATCGTCTGGCAATTCGAGAAATCCCATGGGAAATGCCCATGACCTCTCCCTTTATTCACGAATAAAGTTACAAGACCCCTCTGTCTCCTTTTTGGACATAAACCTCTGGTGTTTGTAGATAATTTTTCCAGACAGTATCAAGCATCTTCAAATGAGTGAAGTCGCATGAGTGATCGCAGCTTCCACACGTGGAATATCTAACAGGATCTGGTGAGAGAGTACTGGGCTCTGACACCTGCCTGGCTAAATGCTCTTGCCGTGAACAATTCCTTCAGGGCGGAACACACGCCGGGAGCTCTCTCCCCCGGGAGGCTTCGCCTGGCCCCGATCAGGGCACACAAAGCCTTCCCCGGCCGGGCTGGAAGCGACCCCCCCTTGCCGGGAGCACATCCCCGGATGCCCGGGAAAAAATGCTCGGGAAATCGGCTAGGGAGGAGCCTGAGCGCAGAGCAGCACTGAGCTGCCACACGGGCGCCGCCATTTTCTCGGCTCTGTGAGGGAGCAGCTTTCGCCTCCAGGCTCAGCTCGGCTCCCCTCCCTCCCTCGCTCCCTCGCTCGCCTTTTCCTCCCGGCGGGCGGTGCTGCTTCTTCCCGGGCTGTGTTCCCTGTCCGCCCCTGGCCTGCGCTGCTTTGCCGTTTCCCCGAGGCAGCTCCGTGGCCGCCACAGCCTCGTGCTCTGCTGTTTCCCCGACGGAGCAGCCGCCGCTGCCGCTGCCAAGAGCCGCGCCCCGAGCCTGCCAGCCGCAGCTGCTCCCCGAGGGTGCCCGTGGCCACGGCAGGCTGTTCTTCACCCACGGCAGGGACACGCAGCTGCTGCTGGTGGCAAATGGCGCCCAGCCGCTGCCCAGAGCCGCGCGGGCTCAGCGCAGCTCTGCACGAACGCTGCTCTGCCCCACAGACACCAAGGGGCGCCGCGGGGACAGCGGAGCGCTGGCCCTGCCTTCATTGCTCCCTCCGCCTCTGCTCTCCTCTCTGCTCCCTTTGCTATCCCCTTCCCGGGGAACGCTCTTTTATCAAGGAAGAGTTATGAGATATAGTAATTGCCGCGCTAGCGCTTTATTTTCATCTGAGAAATCTATCAAAAAGAATCCTCCCAGACTCCTGTTTGAAGGCAGAATGGGACAAAGATGTAGTCATTGTGGGAAAGAGTTTGGAAGAACGAGTATACCCAAAAAAGCCTTTAATAGCCCTAGGAAATTCTGCTATGCAGTGGTAAAACTGTTTCTTGGGTAAAAAGGCTCATGAACTAAATTTGCAAGTTTGATTATATACAAGAAAAACCTTGCAAACTGAAATTCATATAGTTAACTCTATACCCAGCTACTTCTAATCCTGCTAGTTCATTTGAAAGATTTGCACCTGAAAAAAAATTATCTAAGGTTTAGATTTCCCTCACATAATTAAATACAGCTATAAATTCAATTCTGTCTTGTCTAAATAAGCATAGAACTGAAATAATATGATGAAAAATTATTGCATTGAATTTCAATATTGAAAACTTGACGGAATTAGAATTTTTCTTTCTATATTGGTGCAAATGTATTTTTTTTTGTGTCTTAAAACTGTAAATTCTGATGCTAAAAGGCCTTGAAATCTGTAATCTCTTTGCTTTTCTTCCCTGAGCTCAAAGAAATGGAACAGTGCGGTTTAATTTCTTAACTTCTATGTCTTCTTTATTTAATACCATGGTGTTTCCAAATGGAATTCTCTGTAGGTTGAAATTGTTTATAAACTTGGTGTCTGAGTTCACAGTAAGTGAAACACTCAGGATTGTATTTTTACAGAGGTGGCCTAAACATAGGGAGGGGGCCTCACTCCTGCCGTGCTCTGCTGTGTCCAGCAGAGGATGGTGATGGACTGTGGGGCTGTGCAGGCCATGTGCAGGGCTCTCTGCCTCTGCAGCTCTGCCTCTGCCTGCCCTTGCCCCGTCCATGCCTTCTTCCTGCTCCTACTCTTGTTCAGGCTATTCAGATGATCCCTGGACCATAAGAAAGGCCTTCTCAATGAGGTCAGTCTGGATGTAGTCTTTGGCCTCCAGCCACACCACAGCGTCAGCTGGGGGACTGTCTGCCTCTGCTGCAGTGGGCATTAACTGCTGCTGACACATCCCTACAGTGCTCCAGATCTTGCTGTTCCACATATCCTCAGTGCTCTCCAGACAAGCTTCACCCTCTCCGTCGAGCCGGGCTGTTGGTCACTGTAGGTGCAGGAAGGCTTTGGGCACGTTCTGCAGGTCTTCCTGCAGCTGTTGATTCTTGCGTGGATATTTCCTAGTCCTGCTGCTCCTCTGAATATTCAAAGGGTTTCTGGACCATAAGCAGGGCCTTCTTTACAACCTCTCTCTGGTAGCAGTCTTTTGCATCCAGCCACAGCACAGTGTCTGCTGCTGGGTGCTCCTTCTCCTTCTTTCCTTTGCCAGAGCTGCCAGTGGAGGCTAAGGGCAGAGCCCTCAGTGCTCTCCAGACAATCTTCAGCCATCTCCGTCGAGCCGGGCTGTTGATCGCTGCTGGTGCAGAAAGGCTTTGGGCACGTTCTGCAGGTCTTCCTGCAGCTCTTGACTCCTCCGGGGGTAGTTCTTGGTCCTGCTGCTCCTCTGAGTATTCAAATGGTTTCTGGACCATAAGCAGGGCCTTCTTAACCACCTCTCTCCAGTAATGGTCTTTTGCATTGAGCCACACCACAGTGTCAGCTGGGGGACTGAGTGTTTCATGGGCTCGGCTGTCTGCCCCTGCTGCACTGGGTCTTGCTGCTGATGACACATCCCTACTGTGTTCCACGTCCTGCTGTTCCACACTCTGCTGGCTGGATCCCTGCATCTCAAATGTAGCCTTGTCCAGGACATCTCTCCTGATACACTCGGCTGTGTCCAGCCCATCTGTGGCATCAGCTGCTGGGTGCTCCTTTTCCTTCTTTCCTTTGCCAGAGGTGCCAGTGGAGGCTGAGGGCAGAGCCCTCAGTGCTCTCCAGACATGCCTCAGCCATCTCCATCGAGCCGGGCTGTTGATTGCTGTTGGTGCAGGAAGGCTTTGGGCATGTCCTGCAGGTCTTTCTGCAGTTGTTGATTCCTCCAGGCTTAGTTCCTGGTCCTGCTGCTCCTCTGGGTATTCAAAGGGTTTCTGAATCATAAGCACAGCCTTCTTAACTACCTCTGTCTGGTAGTAGTCTTTTGCATCCAGGAATACCGGAGCATCAGCTGTGCCACTGTGCCTGGTATGTCCTGGGCTCTCTGTCCCACCTGCTGGGGCTGTTATTCTCATCCCTTCGTCAGGGCCTTCTTCCACATCCCTGCGTTCGTCCACGTGCTCCTCAGATCCCTGGATCACAGTCACAGCACTGTTGGGGATCTCCTCTGGGCTGTGCTTGGCTGTGTCCTGGATAGCCAGGCCATGATCTGTGGGTCTGGCTGCCCAATATGCCCGGCTCACTACCTCTGCTGCTGTGTCTGTCAAGTGCCCATGTTGCACCCCTTGGGCATTGCAGGTACAGTCGCATACCTTGGGACCAGTGTAGGAGCCTTTGTTGTCCTCCAGGCCCATGGAATTGACCAGGTGATGGACAGGAGATGACCTAATGTCATCTGTCCCTAGGCACAGCTCTGATTGTGTTGTGTCTTCCCATTCCTCCTCCTCAGAAAGCTCATCCTTAAGGGAATCTTCCTGTTCCTCCTCCTCAAAAAGCTCAGTATCAAGGGCATCCTGCCATTCCTCCTCCTCAGAGAGCTCAGCATCCAGGGCATCCTCCCATTCGTCCTCCTCAGAGTGGTCAAAGTCAAGGGCGTCTTCCCACTCCTCTTCCTCACACAGCTCTGGACCAAAGGCGCCTTCACTCTCCTGCTCCTTGCTCAAGGCCACTGGCTCACTGGTTGCAGCTTGGGCTCCCAGCCGCTCCAGTGTCACTGTGTTGTCTACGGTGCCCTCAGTGAATCTCCTATGTGTCACCTGTGGCTGCTGTGGTGCAGTGTAGCCAATCGTCCATGGGAGGCTTGTGGCCCTGTCCTGTCCTATCGCAGGCCGTCCCATTCTGGCGTTGGCACTCACCTGCCCAGGTGTGTCACGGAGCCCCCCGGAGCGGCTCAGGGAGGAGCCGTGTCCTTGGCTCTGTGGCTCTCTGCCCTCCAGGCCATCCTGGTGCTGTGGCAGGGTGGCTTCCCAGGAGCCGTGGGCCCAGAAGCTCCTGTGCGGCTCCTCTGAAGGCCTCCTCTTGAAGGACACGATGACCTCCTTCAAAACAGGCCTGTGCTTCTGGTGCCCTCCCAGCCACGAAGTGCTTTGGTGGCACTCAACGCGTGCTCTCAGCCCTGCCTGGTTCTGCTGTTCCCCTTGGTGCTGGTGGCCTGTCCCTGCACCTGCATCCCTGCTCAGGGATGTTTTTATATGTATATATATATGTGTATATCTAAAATATACGCATGTATATATGTATGTGTCTATGTATCTATAGATATATTTATGTATATGGGGTCATTATCAATTGCAGCCCTACAAGAGAGGAAGGTACAGGCAAGAGGAGCCTCACTCCTGACATACTCTGCTAACCTTACCAGGTGAGCTTTCTTTCTCCCTCTTGCCTGGGCTACCACAAAGAAAATTCATGCTTGTGGGTTAAAGCTGACTTTTGCTGACAGCCCTTGAACCAGACCAAGGCATGGTTAGAGCTGCTGCTAAGACACAGTGCCTGGCATGACTTTGCACATCAGTGTTCCCCGGCAGAAAAGGCCTTTGCTCACACCCTCTATCCATTCAGTTTGTACACAACTACTTCACCTAATTAAACTCCTTTAGGCTGGTGGAATTCCAAGCAGTCCAAGGTGTAAAGTGCTGCTTCCCCAAGACATTTGGACCGAGTAATGAGGACTGAGTATATCTCAGCTGGGGGTTTTGATCTTTAGCATACTGGGTTTGTGTCACTACCTCTGATGTGGACCCACCTGGAGCAGAGCCTCACTAGAGGCTTACTTTCCCATAATTCTTCCCAGATTGATGTTATGAGCTTTATTTCCAATTTACAGAGTATGAGCACTCTGACTTTTGGTTTGGTTTGTTTTCTTTCCCGCAGGATCCTGGTGCATCATGTAAAGTGTCTTCTTTCTCTGGGTGGATAATTATTCCTGAAGAACAACAGCTGATGCCGAAAGCACATAGTTATTCTGGGTGGTTTTTGGACACTGATGCTTGCTGGACTTTCTCTCATCTTTTCTTTTTTCCCAGTAGTAGACTCAGGTGGTTTGTTTCTTTCCCCCACCATTCACTTTATTAAGACTCATATAGTCTGACTTTCTCTGTTATTTCCTTCAGCGTGCGGGGGGGAAAGAATGCTTTCTATTTGCAGGAAATATATTACATCAATGAAGAGCGATGCCAAAAAAAACAAAAATTAAAAAACAACAACAAAAAACCCACCAAAAAACCCCCCCAAAAAACAAACAACAACCAAAAAACAAAAAAAAAACCAAACTAACAAAAAATTCTGCAGACGTTTGCACATAATCTCCACATAGTGCATGTAAATCTCTTAAGAGTTCACACGTGCTAGCATTTTTCAACATTGCAGTGAATGCAGTCAGTATTCTGGAATATAGTGAGCTTTAGTTCCCTTCTGCTGGGCTGTGCAGCCTTTTGCTCACGCCAGTTCCTGGTGGGAAGCTGCAGGCCAGCTGTGGGGTGGCTAAAGAGTGACAAACTGGGGATTAGCCGCTTCATCCGGCACGCCTGGACAGAAAGCAGCTATTTGGGATGCTGCCTTTAGGCGTAGTTCAAACACCCTAGGGCAGGACCTTTTTTTTCTTTTTTTTAATTACCATTATTTCCAATTGTATCTGTACTGTTATCTCGTCATTTCAGGAGTCTCCTGGACTGGACAAATAACAAATGGAACAGCTACCAACACACAGCAGGGAAAGAAAGGAGGGGCACAAGCCTCAGAAGCAGCAATCCAAGTTCACGTCTACAGGCAGGCTCTTTTTGATCTTATTTTGCACTGTTTCTAGTCCTCCTGCTCCTGGCACTCCAGCAGGGAATGCAGGGATGGGGCTGAAGGCCATGCTGCAGGGAGCAAAGCCTCAATCTACTGCGCCCTGCGAGGACAGGCACGGCCAGGCGGCTCTCGCAGCTCGGCTGCCACAGCCCTGAGCTGCCACAGCCTCCGTGGGTTTTCTCCTCTCCAGAACATCCTTTTGCACTCCGTGACACACGCACAGCTCCGCCGTGGGCTGGCAAAGGGCGGCCACCGGCAGCAGAGCCCGGGCTCTGCAGGCCTGGGTGGCCTGGGCACTGAAGTTGGGGACATTTCAACTCGTGACTGTACTTGCAGTCTGCACCGTGCCACTCCAATAAAGTTTGTGAGGATGCACTGCGCTGCTCCTGGCTTTTCATTTAGCACTGCTGCTGTCGGGCAGCAAGACCAGATCGAACCTGTGGGCTGCCACCGCGCAAGGAGGCAGCTGAAAGATCAAGACAGAAATCGTTGACATTTATTGCGTCCAGATGAAGGCACAATGAATTCACAGGTCCTGAAATACCTGTGTGTGAGGTCCCATCTCTTCATGTAGGAGGGCTGCATGTGGGAGAAGGGGCACATCCTGAATTAAAGGGTGGGGAGGGACTAATAAGGGGGCTGTGGGGTACCAGGAAGGCCACTGAATCTGCCCCAGAGCTGAGCAGTTAGAAGCAGAAAGCAGAAATGCCAAGTACTGCCCTGCTAAAGAAATGACTGCACAAGAGGGCACAAACAAAGGCCTTTATCGGAAATCATCTGCAATTTGAGTTTTTGTCAAATTCCCCTTTTGGCTCTTCAAATGTTTTAAAAGCAGCAGTCTGCAGCGCTTGAATAGCAAGACATGTCACAGGCTTGAGTGACACACAGCTTTCTCAGAGTTCCTGCTTTAGACATAAATCCATGTCTGTATTAAAAAAACCTTGGAAATCAGCTGTGAGCAGGAGAAGTGGTGCTTTCTGCAGGGTCTTGTCAGAGCTGTTGGTCGTGGAATGGATTTGGAGTCCTTGGGGAGGTGTGATCTGCAGGCACAGGGAGAAAAGAGAAGCACATCAAGCACTTCATGATGATTTCCATCCCCCCCAAGTCTTTCCCTCTGTGTAAAATTCCGTCTGCCTGGACACATGCACGAGGAAACTGTGGCAGGTTGGCACCTTAGAGGAAATAAACACCAGGGATTTGTGTCAAAGGCATGTTTGCAAGAGCACACAAATCAAGTGCCATTAAGCACGAGTGACAGTCCATTTTTTTTTTTTCAAGTTTAGTACAGAAGTAAAAGGTTTTGGCAGGCAAACAGAGCAAGCAGTTCACAGCTGCCTTTAGAAAAAAGAAACTCCACCAACACAAAGCCTACCTGCAAGATTTCAGCCTTGCTTTCTTAAGACAGGATGTAGCACTCAGTGCCGTGGCCCGCTTGACACGCTGTTGTCACGCCATGAGTTTCTTCCCCTGCAGGTGAGACAGGAGGGCCGTGAGCGCTGAGCGAGTGGCCCTGCAGGGACAAGGCCTGGCCCGGCGCCGTGAGGGGACAAGGCTGGCCCCGCCCCTTCCCCACTGGCCCCGCCCCTCTCGCGCGGCCCCGCCTTTCTCGGCTCCCAAACCGCCGCCTCTCGTGCCCCCACGCGCCGCCGCCACCTCTCATTGGCTGCAGGCGTCGCCTCGTGCCCGCCGCGGTCTCCCATTGGCTGCGGGTGCCGCTGTTGTTGTTAGTGCGGTTACTGTAAACAGCAGCGGCCAGCTGTCACCTGTCACCTGTCGCGTCTGCTCACCTCTGCTCACCTCTGCTCACCTCTGCTCACCTCTTGCCACCTATTCACTCTCGCCTCTCACCTCCCTTCTCCTCTTACCTCTTGTCACTTCCTGCCACCTGTCCCCTGTCCCCTGTCCCCTGTCCCCGGGCACTTGCCGGGGCTCGATCCTCGCTCGCTCGCTCCCTGCCCGGGCCATGTCACTGCACGGCGGCCGCGGGCTCCCCGGGCCGCTGGCCATCTCGCCGCTGCCCTCTCCGGGCACGGCCCCGCTCACGCCGCTGGCGCCGGACAGGTGAGGCGGTGGCCGGGGGCCGCAGGGCTGGGGCAGCTTTGGCCACCCGCCCCACGCGGGGCTCCCCCGGCGTGACACGGCTGCCCCGCGCGGGGCTCGGCGCTGGGGCCGTGCCAAAGGGGGCTTGGACGCTTTGGGGATCCCCTCCTTCAGCTCGTGCCCCCCGCCCCGCAAGAAGGGCAAGAAGGGGCGAGGGCCACTCGGGGCACTGACGCTTGCCCGTGCCCACCACCCGCAGGGACAGCCCGAAGAGGGGGCGCTGGGGGCTGCCCATCCCGCTGCTCTGGGACACCCCGTCCCCGCAGCCCGTGGCCTCGGACTCTTGCCGGGACTCCATCTCCTCGCAGCCCACGCCTGCAGGTGAGCGATGGGGCTGTTCCGCCCCACAACCGTGCCCAGCCGCCCCCCTCGGGCCCCTCGGGGGGTACAGCAGAGGGGCCAGGCATGTGGCGGGGGGGCTTGGCCGACGGGCTGAGGAGGAGCTTGAGTGTGGCGGCGGAGCTTGGAGGGAGCCCAAAACTGCCCTCCCTGGGGCTCAGCCACGAACCGCTCCGCTGGCTGGGGACCGTGCTCGCGGTGACACGCGACATTCCATGCTGCTCCCAACGGCCGTGCCACCCTCCTGGTGGGGGGCAGGAGTCCACCCTGCCCAGGGCTCTGGGCTCAGGACGGACCCCGATCCCCACACCGGGGCCACCCCTGCCCCTTGTTCCCGCAGGACTGGGGCCGGACAGCCGCGCACAGCAGAACTCGGCCGCGCTGCGCAAAGAGTGAGTGGCCCCATGCCCACGTCCCCCCGGGGACACCCCCTGTCCCTCCCCTGCCTCCCCCGAGCAGCAGCGCCCGCTCTCAGCCTCGCTGGGGGCTGTGCATCCAGCTCGGACCCCCGCGCTGTGTCCGGGGATGACAACCGCGGCTGCTTGGGCGGGGACATGGATGCCAGCCCCGACTAACTCCATCTCTCCTCTCCCCGCAGCTTCCAGAAAACGATGCCGGAGTTCGGGAGAGCTCGCAGAGAGTAAGTGAAGGGGCACTGTCCCTGCAGCACGATAGCAATGCCAGGCTGTCCCCGTGCCCAGGCTGTCCCTGTCGCAGACCCAAATGCCAGGCCGGCCCCGTGCCCCTCCTGCGCTCCCATTTGGCTCTCTGATCGGTGCCTGGAGGTGCTTTTGCCCCTGCAGGGAGCTGTGGGAGCTGCCACAGCCCTGGCAGGTCTTCTCCTGCCCTGAAGGCCTGCGGGATAGGCAGAGGTGACAATGGCAGAGGGGTGGGACACATGGGTCCAGGACAGCCGGTGCCATTTGAGCCTTTCCTTTCGCAGCTCTTGCAGCAGGAAGCTCCTTGGCCAGAGGATGCACTCCTTGCGGGTAAGTGCTGCAGGCTGTGCAGGGCTGAGCACAGCGAGGCCGGATCCTGCCGAGTCCCTGGGCGAGCCGGGACGAGGAGGATGGAGCCAGGGCATCGGGCAGGGCTGTGCAGCACCTCTCAGCCGCTGGCTGTCGCACAGGTGTGGCAGCTGGAAGCCAGCGCGCTCCTGAAGGGCATCTCGCAGCTCCAGGTGCGCAGCGGCACAGGGCGGCGGCGCCGCAGGGAGCCCGATGATGAGGTGAGTGGGGCAGCGAGAGCCTGGGGAGCAGGGAGGAGGCAGAGCGGTGCTGACGCCGTGTCCCCCCCGCTGCAGGAGGGCTCTGTCCCCAGCAAGCTGCAGAGGCTGGGCCAGCCGAGCCCACTGCCCGCCATCCATGGGGCTGCCAAGAGGGACCTCCTTGCCAAGAGCCCCCGGCCCACATCAGAGCTGCCAGTGAGAGATGCTGGAGGGATCGGGGGGGCACCAGGGATGGGTGATCTTGGAGCTGCTCGCACGGCAGCTGCCGCTGCAGCCTCCCCGGCTGCCCTGGACACCTGTGGGTATGGCAGATAAATGGCCTGCAGGGTCAGGGTGGCACTGTCTCCAAAGCTGGAAGGCATTGCTCCATTGGGGATGGACCTCGGGTATGGGATGCAGCCCTGCCTGGGGGTGGGAAGGAGGCGTCAGGACTTGTCCCATTCACTGTGTCCTCTGCCTCTCCCCCAAGTGCCCCCAGCTGCCGCCCAGGCTGAGTGACACAGTGCCCCAGCGGCTGGAGAAGCTGGTGACCACGCCAGTGACGACGAAGCAGGAGGCAAAGCTGGTACATGGCTTGGGGTCTCCAGAGGGTGGTCTGGTGCCCAACGTCCCTGGGCTGGGGGCTGCTTGGTCAGCAACAGCAGCCCAGGGGCTGTGGCCTTGTCTTGGGCACGGGCAGTGGGAGCCTTGCCCGCTGCCCTCCTGGTGCTGGGGGCTTGCCAGAGCCCCAGGCAGCAGCTCGGGCTCTCCCCACAGCGTCCAGGCAAACGCAGCCGGTGCCGGCAGCTCTTCCGCTCGCCCTCGGCGCCCGGCACGGACCCCAGGCGCGGCCTGAAGCGAAGCCAGCCCTCGGACAGGGACAGCCCTGTCAAGGCCAAGCGGCAGAGGACGGAGGCTGGCAGCCCTGGCCAGGAGGCGTCCGTGGAGCCGGTGGGTGATGGGGAAGGCGAGGGCTGAGCCCCAGCCTGTCTCTGCTGGGACTGTGCCGTGCCCCGGCCCTGCCACGGCCCCTGCTGACATCGGGGGGTGTCTGTGCTTGGTGCCTCCACAGGGAGCGTGGCCGGAGCCTTCCAGGTTGGCCCAGCTCGAGGAGATCGAGAACCTGCTGGCCAACGATGACCAGGAGCTCATTGGGGACTTCTCCAAGGTAGGGCCACGAGGACGGGGCAGGTCTGGGGGTGCTGCCCTCATTATTCAGAAACAGCGACCATCGTCAGAGCCCCGCCCCACGGCAAGAGCCCAAAGCCATCTGGTGGCCCTTGCCTGGGCACACAGGGCCTTGGGGCTCTGATTTTCCAGCCCGTAGCCCCTGCAGTGGATGCTCTTCTGCTCCAGCCCTGTGCCACAGCCACTTGTCCCCTGCACAGACTGTCCCCTCCCACGGGAGAAGCGCAGGCTACTGGGCTGGCTGTTGGGCTGGGGGGACAGGTGCCACCCCCGGGAGGTGTCCCGGGGACATGTGTGAGCCCAGAGCCTGTCTCCTGCAGGCTCACCTCCTGCCGATGGTGGACGGGAAGGACCCGGGCCTGAAGTACATCTCCCCTGCCACGGTAAGGGGGCTGCAGCCCCTCCCCAGCCCCCCGAGGGGCTGCCTGCCTGCTCCCCCCTGCCTGCCCCCCATGTGTCCCCTCCCCCATGTGACACGCTCCCCCCGCAGCTGGCAGCGGTGCTGACGGGGCGCTTCAGCAGCTCCATCGAGAGAAGCATCATCGTGGACTGCCGCTACCCCTACGAGTACGAGGGGGGCCACGTCAAGGTCAGAGCCCCCCCGTGCCCCGGGGGCAGGCAGCATGGGGCTGTCAGAGACCCATCCACGCTCAGAGGTGCTGAGCCCACCACGAGGTGTTGAGCAGCTCCCCAGGAGATGTTGACACCACAGGGATTCAGGATTCCCCCAGGATTTGCTCAGTACCCTCTGAGAGATTTAGCAGCCCCTCCAAAGATTACTGAGCACCCACAGAGGAGTACAGCAACCCCCCCAGAGGTCCTGTGAGCCCCCAGAGGGGTCGAGCAGCTCTCCATGAAGGGTACTGAGCCCCCAGAGGGATGGAGCAGGGCCCTGAAAAGTGCCAAGCCACCCCATGAAGGGGTGACAGCCAAACGCAAAGAAGAGGGTGATGATGTCCCCCTAGTCGTTTGGGAGATGATAGTGCTGCTGGGGGAGGCTGGGCGACTGCGCCATTGGTCCCTGCAGAAAATGCCATGGGAGGCAGAGGGGAAAACGGAGCCTCCTGTACCTCGGCAGGGCGCTGTGAACCTGCCGCTGCAGCAGGAAGTGGAGCAATTCCTGCTGGAGCAGCCCATCGTGGCCCTGGACGGCAGCAAGAGGGTGATCATCATCTTCCACTGCGAGTTCTCCCTTGAGCGGGGGCCCAAAATGTGAGTGATGGCACGGGGGGCACACTGGGCTGTGGCAGCCCCCCAGGCACGCCCGGATCCCGGCACGGGGCTGATGCCGTGGCCTTTCCGTGTGGCGCAGGTGCAAGTTTCTGCGGGAGAAGGATCGCTCCTGCCACGAGTACCCGCGGCTGCACTACCCCGAGCTGTACGTCTTGAAGGGCGGCTACCGCGACTTCTTCCCTCAGTTCCCGGTGAGTCCCCGCCCCGTGCCCCCTCGGGGCCAGGGGCTCCGTGCCGGGAGGGCAAGAAGCGCGGGGGCACAAGGCAGCGGGCAAGGGCAGCTGTGGCTCGGAGCATCCTGCCCGGGATGGGAGGGATGGCACCTCCAGGGCCGGGGGCTGCTCCGGGGGCGCTGGGTTTGGCCCGGGCTGGGGGCGGCCCGGGGGCTGCTGTGCTGCGGGGGCTGACGGCTCTGTGCGTTGCAGAGCCTCTGCGAGCCGCGGGGCTATCGGCCCATGCACCAGCCGGCGTTCAAGGAGGAGCTGCGCAAGTTCCGCGGCCAGTGCTGGCTCCGCGAGCGCGGCCGGCGGGAGCTCTTCAGCCGCGCCAGGGACCTGTGAGCGCTCGGGGTCCGCAGCCGCGCCGGGGCAGCGCTGGAGCTGCGAGCGTGCCAAGGCTTCCCTCGGCCGGGGATGCGCCGCGCCTCGGTCTGCCTTGTTAGGATGCTTTTCGGGCGGTTTGCCTTTGTTTCTTCTTTCTAAATACTTTTGTGTTTGTTTGTTGAGACAAGTATTTTTGTGTTTGTTTGTTGTTATAAATACTTTTGTGTTCGTTTATTGTTATAAATATTTTTGTGTTTGCTTACTGTTCTGTTTCTGTGTTTGTTTGTTGTTAGGATTGTTAGTTACAGTCTCTGCTAAGAAACTCCTATTGCAGGAGAACAAACGCGGCTCCTGAGCTCTCAGTGCGCAGCCCAGGGCTCTGCAGGGCTGGGTGGCCCTGATCCGGGGCTGGGGGCACGGGCAGGCTGGGCTGGAGGCGTCTCTGCGCTTGGGCACAGGGACAGATGGGGCCATGGCTTCCCTGGGGGGCGCGGTGGCTTGCCCAGGGACAGGGTGGCTGCGGTGGCCACAAGTGTTGGCCCCTTGGCTGCTGTCCCTGCACGCTGGGGTGGCAGTGCAGGATGGCCCTGGACACCCCCCTGCAAGGGACCCCCTTTCCAGGGCATGCTGGGCTTGGCAGGACTCCCGGGACACTTGGGCTGGTGACATCCCGCCCCTTCCCCTGGGACCCCAACAGCCAAGAGCCTCTCTTTTCTCAGGGGCTCTCCTGAACTTTGGAGCTCTCCTCAGGGCTGGGACACTCGGTCCTGAGGGGAACCTTGACCCAAGAGGATTCCCAGCAATGTGCAGCCCCATTTTGGTGCTCAGCGCTCAGCAGGACACTCAAGACCATTAACCCCCAAATTCTGAGACCCTTCTGTAGTGACTCCAGCCCCTCTCCACGAGACCCCCAGAGTAACCTCACCCCTCTTGAGTGGGGCTGGGCTCATCAGGACCCCCAGGGCTTCCACACCTCATCCCTCTCCCTGGCACCCCCACAGCCATGATACCCCCCTTTTCTCAGGGGGTCTTCTGGCCTTTGCAGGACACCCAGGCTTGTGACAATCCTATTGCGGGGGACACGGCTTGGTGAGACCTTGAAGGGCTTTGTGTCCTTAACACGAGCGTGCCCCGTTCTCTCTGTGGCCAGTGACCTCCCAGTGCCACCTGCTTCAGTCACCCTTGGGGCACCCGTCCTGCCCCTCCACTTGCCCAGATTCCTGAGGAGCTGATGTCACTCCAGGACTCCCCAGGGGGGCTTTTCCATGCGCCCCCCCGAGAACCCTTCCCTGGCTGGGTGACAGTGGCCTGCTTCTTGGGGTTGGGCATCGCCTTTGCTTTGGTTTGTGCCCCACAGCAGAATCCATCCATGGCCAAAATCCCCCTGGCTCCCCACCTGCACCTCCTCAGCCACCACACCCATGTCCTGCTCCATCCCAGTGTGCTGCCAATGGGGCCCTGGATCTGCTCCTTCCTCACGGACAATCCTATTCAAAACTCTTCACAGGACAATCTGCATACACACAGCTAAAGTGGCGCGTCCTCAATTAATGAAAAGGTGTGTGTGGCGGGGAGTAATAAAGGAGCTGTGCCGTGCTAGGAAGGCCACTTTATCTGCCTCAAAACTGAGAAAAAAAAGGAGAAAATAGCAATACCATTTACCACTCACAAGAGCAAAACAAAGGACCACACAAAATGGCAAAACCAAAGATATTGCTGTATCTGAAATCACCCACAATCGGAGTTTTTGTTCAAATTCCCCTTTTGGCTCTCCAAATATTTTAAAAGCAGCAGTCAGCAGTGCTCGAATAGCATAAAACGTCAGAGGCGTCAGTGACGCACAGCTTTCTCAGAATTCCTGCTTTAGATAGAAAGAAAGATATTTATAAAAAATACATGGAAATTCCCTGTGAGCAGAAGAAAGTGGTGCTTTCTGACATCCAGAGCTTCCAGCTGGATCTGCTCCTTACTCACAGGCAGATCCTTTTCCTCAAGGAACCTTTTCTCCAGGACATGGGCATCAAAACGTCCCTCTGAGCTACAGGCAACATCCTGCCTGGCATCCCTGGAGATTCTGGCATCCCTGGCGATTCTGGACTTTCTGGAGGGAGGTAAGGAAGGGATGCAAAACGATCCTCGAGGTCCAGCGGGATGGATGGCTGGGAAAAGCAGCTCAGCCATTGAGAGCTGATTATTGTCCTTCAGATGCTAATTTGCTCTTGAACGCTCTTTAAAAAATAATAGTAGTAAAGACACCAAATGTAAAACCTTTTAGGGACTCAAATGCACTTTTAAGCAATCCTGAAATTCAAAAATCCTTCATGGCATCAAGTGCACAAAAAAATACTCAAAAGGAGAATCCCTCTTATAAACTATTCAAATGAGTCTTTCTGGGTTTCCAAATCAAATATTTTAGCACAAACTAAAAGTTAAAAGGAAAAAAAAAATCAACAAAACCCAACAGTCTATACAGTCAGTACCTCAAGTTTCAATCTTCAAAATTCTGTCTGATTAAACTGGCACATTCCAGAAGAAATGGAATTGAGGTAAAATTTTAACCAATGTGGAAAACAAATGTGGAAAATGTGTCTCGGAAGAACTAAATACAACTTAAAGAAACAAAGAAACAGGTAACCTTCCCGAGGCCCATTTCAGGGCCACATCATACATAAAACAGCCAGGGTTGGGCTGCACATTTACTTGTTACCCTGAGGAACAGGGAATGATGAGGTCAGGCGCAGCCCATTCTTATCTGAAAGAAAGCAATTGATGGGGAAAGGGTGAAAGTATTTTTGCACAACACGAGTCACAAATACTCCTCCTAAACTTTCTGTATTTCAAGTGCAGATTGTATTTATGTCTGAGCTGTGACTCTGATGAGTGTCTTGTCACTGCCTGATTTCAGGTTTTAGTTTAGTTCACAGTTCCTCGCTGTCTCATCCTCTCTTTAGGCAAGGGGACAGTCCTCCAGCAGCAAATCTGAGAAGCAGAAAACAAGCTAAACGTTAACCTTACCAGGTGAGCTTTCTTTCTCCCTCTTGCCTGGGCTACCACAAAGAAAATTCATGCTTGTGGGTTAAAGCTGAGTTTTGCTGACAGCCCTTGAACCAGACCAAGGCATGGTTAGAGCTGCTGCTAAGACACAGTGCCTGGCATGACTTTGCACATCAGTGTTCCCCGGCAGAAAAGGCCTTTGCTCACACCCTCTATCCATTCAGTTTGTACACAACTACTTCACCTAATTAAACTCCTTTAGGCTGGTGGAATTCCAAGCAGTCCAAGGTGTAAAGTGCTGCTTCCCCAAGACATTTGGACCGAGTAATGAGGACTGAGTATATCTCAGCTGGGGGTTTTGATCTTTAGCATACTGGGTTTGTGTCACTACCTCTGATGTGGACCCACCTGGAGCAGAGCCTCACTAGAGGCTTACTTTCCCATAATTCTTCCCAGATTGATGTTATGAGCTTTATTTCCAATTTACAGAGTATGAGCACTCTGACTTTTGGTTTGGTTTGTTTTCTTTCCCGCAGGATCCTGGTGCATCATGTAAAGTGTCTTCTTTCTCTGGGTGGATAATTATTCCTGAAGAACAACAGCTGATGCCGAAAGCACATAGTTATTCTGGGTGGTTTTTGGACACTGATGCTTGCTGGACTTTCTCTCATCTTTTCTTTTTTCCCAGTAGTAGACTCAGGAGGTTTGTTTCTTTCCCCCACCATTCACTTTATTAAGACTCATATAGTCTGACTTTCTCTGTTATTTCCTTCAGCGTGCGGGGGGGAAAGAATGCTTTCTATTTGCAGGAAATATATTACATCAATGAAGAACGATGCCAAAAAAAACAAAAATTAAAAAACAACAACAAAAAACCCACCAAAAAACCCCCCCAAAAAACAAACAACAACCAAAAAACAAAAAGAAAACCAAACTAACAAAAAATTCTGCAGACGTTTGCACATAATCTGCACATAGTGCATGTAAATCTCTTAAGCGTTCACACGTGCTAGCATTTTTCAACATTGCAATGAATGCAGTCAGTATTCTGGAATATAGTGAGCTTTAGTTCCCTTCTGCTGGGCTGTGCAGCCTTTTGCTCACGCCAGTTCCTGGTGGGAAGCTGCAGGCCAGCTGTGGGGTGGCTAAAGAGTGACAAACTGGGGATTAGCCGCTTCATCCGGCACGCCTGGACAGAAAGCAGCTATTTGGGATGCTGCCTTTAGGCGTAGTTCAAACACCCTAGGGCAGGACCTTTTTTTTCTTTTTTTTAATTATCATTATTTCCAATTGTATCTGTACTGTTATCTCGTCATTTCAGGAGTCTCCTGGACTGGACAAATAACAAATGGAACAGCTACCAACACACAGCAGGGAAAGAAAGGAGGGGCACAAGCCTCAGAAGCAGCAATCCAAGTTCACGTCTACAGGCAGGCTCCTTTTGATCTTATTTTGCACTGTTTCTAGTCCTCCTGCTCCTGGCACTCCAGCAGGGAATGCAGGGATGGGGCTGAAGGCCATGCTGCAGGGAGCAAAGCCTCAATCTACTGCGCCCTGCGAGGACAGGCACGGCCAGGCGGCTCTCGCAGCTCGGCTGCCACAGCCCTGAGCTGCCACAGCCTCCGTGGGTTTTCTCCTCTCCAGAACATCCTTTTGCACTCCGTGACACACGCACAGCTCCGCCGTGGGCTGGCAAAGGGCGGCCACCGGCAGCAGAGCCCGGGCTCCGCAGGCCTGGGCGGCCTGGGCACTGAAGTTTGGGACATTTCGACTCGTGACTGTACTTGCAGTCTGCACCGTGCCACTCCAATAAAGTTTGTAAGGATGCACTGCGCTGCTCCTGGCTTTTCATTTAGCACTGCTGCTGTCGGGCAGCAAGACCAGATCGAACCTGTGGACTGCCACCGCGCAAGGAGGCAGCTGAAAGATCAAGACAGAAATCGTTGACATTTATTGCGTCCAGATGAAGGCACAATGAATTCACAGGTCCTGAAATACCTGTGTGTGAGGTCCCATCTCTTCATGTAGGAGGGCTGCATGTGGGAGAAGGGGCACATCCTGAATTAAAGGGTGCGGAGGGAGTAATAAGGGGGCTGTGGGGTACCAGGAAGGCCACTGAATCTGCCCCAGAGCTGAGCAGTTAGAAGCAGAAAGCAGAAATGCCAATTACTGCTCTGCTAAAGAAATGACTGCACAAGAGGGCACAAACAAAGGCCTTTATCTGAAATCATCTGCAATTTGAGTTTTTGTCAAATTCCCCTTTTGGCTCTTCAAATGTTTTAAAAGCAGCAGTCTGCAATGCTTGAATAGCAAGACATGTCACAGGCTTGAGTGACACACAGCTTTCTCAGAATTCCTGCTCTAGATATAAATCCATGTCTGTATTAAAAAAACCTTGGAAATCAGCTGTGAGCAGGAGAAGTGGTGCTTTCTGCAGGGTCTTGTCAGAGCTGTTGGCCCTCGACAGAGGAACGGGGCGTCTTCCAACACTCGTGGAATGGATTTGGAGTCCTTGGGGAGGTGTGATCTCCAGGCACAGGGAAAAAAGAGAAGCACATCAAGCACTTCATGATGATTTCCATCCCCCCCCAAGTCTTTCCCTCTGTGTAAAATTCCGTCTGCCTGGACACATGCACGAGGAAACTGAGGCAGGTTGGCACCTTAGAGGAAATAAACACCGGGGACTTGTGTCAAAGGCATGTTTGCAAGAGCACACAAATCAAGTGCCATTAAGCAAGAGTGACAGTCTGTAATAAGTCACAGGTGGTGTAGTTCACAAATCGTTTGGGAAAGATAATAAGTTTTAATCTTCTCTAAGACGGTTCTCTACTGTTGTTAAGCTCTGCTTTTGTAGGGATGGTTTTTGTTTTGGACCAGACTGTTACGTTTATGCTTGCAAGTGACTTTGCGCAACTGCAAACGAGGTAGCCACAAGGCAGCCTAGCCTTGCACCACCCCCCAGAGGAAGGGTGAGGAGCCTGCAGCCCCAAGAGCCCAGCAACCACACCCGGACGCCTCAGCGGCCAATCAAGACTCACGAGGGGACACGAAGGGAGGGGGATGCAAGGGGTATGAAAGATAGTTGCTGGTGACCCCCGGGGCGGTGCCATAGGCGCAGAAGGAGAGGCTTGTTCCCGCCCAGTGTTGCTTGACTAATACCTGCTTGCTTTTAATTAATAAATTCTTTAATTGGAACCATGTCTCTGATTGATAATTGAGACCCAACTTACCACACAGTCAATGTATTTTTTCAAGTTTAGTACAGATGTAAAAGGTTTCGGCAGGCAAACAGAGCAAGCAGTTCACAGCTGCCTTTAGAAAAAAGAAACTCCACCAACACAAAGCCTACCTGCAAGATTTCAGCCTTGCTTTCTTAAGACAGGATGTAGCACTCAGTGCCGTGGCCTGCTTGACACGCTGTTGTCACGCCATGAGTTTCTTCCCCTGCAGGTGAGACAGGAGGGCCGTGAGCGCTGAGCGAGTGGCCCTGCAGGGACAAGGCCTGGCCCGGCGCCGTGAGGGGACAAGGCTGGCCCCGCCCCTTCCCCACTGGCCCCGCCCCTCTCGCGCGGCCCCGCCTTTCTCGGCTCCCAAACCGCCGCCTCTCGTGCCCCCACGCGCCGCCGCCACCTCTCATTGGCCGCCCGCCTTCCCTCGCGCCCGCCGCCACCTCTCATTGGCTGCAGGCGTCGCCTCGTGCCCGCCGCGGTCTCCCATTGGCTGCGGGTGCCGCTGTTGTTGTTAGTGCGGTTACTGTAAACAGCAGCGGCCAGCTGTCACCTGTCACCTGTCGCGTCTGCTCACCTCTGCTCACCTCTGCTCACCTCTGCTCACCTCTGCTCACCTCTGCTCACCTCTGCTCACCTCTTGCCACCTATTCACTCTCGCCTCTCACCTCCCTTCTCCTCTTACCTCTTGTCACTTCCTGCCACCTGTCCCCTGTCCCCTGTCCCCTGGCACTTGCCGGGGCTCGATCCTCGCTCGCTCGCTCCCTGCCCGGGCCATGTCACTGCACGGCGGCCGCGGGCTCCCCGGGCCGCTGGCCATCTCGCCGCTGCCCTCTCCGGGCACGGCCCCGCTCACGCCGCTGGCGCCGGACAGGTGAGGCGGTGGCCGGGGGCCGCAGGGCTGGGGCAGCTTTGGCCACCCGCCCCACGCGGGGCTCCCCCGGCGTGACACGGCTGCCCCGCGCGGGGCTCGGCGCTGGGGCCGTGCCAAAGGGGGCTTGGACGCTTTGGGGATCCCCTCCTTCAGCTCGTGCCCCCCGCCCCGCAAGAAGGGCAAGAAGGGGCGAGGGCCACTCGGGGCACTGACGCTTGCCCGTGCCCACCACCCGCAGGGACAGCCCGAAGAGGGGGCGCTGGGGGCTGCCCATCCCGCTGCTCTGGGACACCCCGTCCCCGCAGCCCGTGGCCTCGGACTCTTGCCGGGACTCCATCTCCTCGCAGCCCACGCCTGCAGGTGAGCGATGGGGCTGCTCCGCCCCACAACCGTGCCCAGCCGCCCCCCTCGGGCCCCTCGGGGGGTACAGCAGAGGGGCCAGGCATGTGGCGGGGGGGCTTGGCCGACGGGCTGAGGAGGAGCTTGAGTGTGGCGGCGGAGCTTGGAGGGAGCCCAAAACTGCCCTCCCTGCGGCTCAGCCACGAACCGCTCCGCTGGCTGGGGACCGTGCTCGCGGTGACACGCGACATTCCATGCTGCTCCCAACGGCCGTGCCACCCTCCTGGTGGGGGGCAGGAGTCCACCCTGCCCAGGGCTCTGGGCTCAGGACGGACCCCGATCCCCACACCGGGGCCACCCCTGCCCCTTGTTCCCGCAGGACTGGGGCCGGACAGCCGCGCACAGCAGAACTCGGCCGCGCTGCGCAAAGAGTGAGTGGCCCCATGCCCACGTCCCCCCGGGGACACCCCCTGTCCCTCCCCTGCCTCCCCCGAGCAGCAGCGCCCGCTCTCAGCCTCGCTGGGGGCTGTGCATCCAGCTCGGACCCCCGCGCTGTGTCCGGGGATGACAACCGCGGCTGCTTGGGCGGGGACATGGATGCCAGCCCCGACTAACTCCATCTCTCCTCTCCCCGCAGCTTCCAGAAAACCATGCCGGAGTTCGGGAGAGCTCGCAGAGAGTAAGTGAAGGGGCACTGTCCCTGCAGCACGATAGCAATGCCAGGCTGTCCCCGTGCCCAGGCTGTCCCTGTCGCAGACCCAAATGCCAGGCCGGCCCCGTGCCCCTCCTGCGCTCCCATTCAGCTCTCTGATCGGTGCCTGGAGGTGCTTTTGCCCCTGCAGGGAGCTGTGGGAGCTGCCACAGCCCTGGCAGGTCTTCTCCTGCCCTGAAGGCCTGCGGGATAGGCAGAGGTGACAATGGCAGAGGGGTGGGACACATGGGTCCAGGACAGCCGGTGCCATTTGAGCCTTTCCTTTCGCAGCTCTTGCAGCAGGAAGCTCCTTGGCCAGAGGATGCACTCCTTGCGGGTAAGTGCTGCAGGCTGTGCAGGGCTGAGCACAGCGAGGCCGGATCCTGCCGAGTCCCTGGGCGAGCCGGGACGAGGAGGATGGAGCCAGGGCAGCGGGCAGGGCTGTGCAGCACCTCTCAGCCGCTGGCTGTCGCACAGGCGTGGCAGCTGGAAGCCAGCGCGCTCCTGAAGGGCATCTCGCAGCTCCAGGTGCGCAGCGGCACAGGGCGGCGGCGCCGCAGGGAGCCCGATGATGAGGTGAGTGGGGCAGCGAGAGCCTGGGGAGCAGGGAGGAGGCAGAGCGGTGCTGACGCCGTGTCCCCCCCGCTGCAGGAGGGCTCTGTCCCCAGCAAGCTGCAGAGGCTGGGCCAGCCGAGCCCACTGCCCGCCGTCCATGGGGCTGCCAAGAGGGACCTCCTTGCCAAGAGCCCCCGGCCCACATCAGAGCTGCCAGTGAGAGATGCTGGAGGGATCGGGGGGGCACCAGGGATGGGTGATCTTGGAGCTGCTCGCACGGCAGCTGCCGCTGCAGCCTCCCCGGCTGCCCTGGACACCTGTGGGTATGGCAGATAAATGGCCTGCAGGGTCAGGGCGGCACTGTCTCCAAACCTGGAAGGCATTGCTCCATTGGGGATGGACCTCGGGTATGGGATGCCGCCCTGCCTGGGGGTGGGAAGGAGGCGTCAGGACTTGTCCCATTCACTGTGTCCTCTGCCTCTCCCCCAAGTGCCCCCAGCTGCCGCCCAGGCTGAGTGACACAGTGCCCCAGCGGCTGGAGAAGCTGGTGACCACGCCAGTGACGACGAAGCAGGAGGCAAAGCTGGTACATGGCTTGGGGTCTCCAGAGGGTGGTCTGGTGCCCAACGTCCCTGGGCTGGGGGCTGCTTGGTCAGCAACAGCAGCCCAGGGGCTGTGGCCTTGTCTTGGGCACGGGCAGTGGGAGCCTTGCCCGCTGCCCTCCTGGTGCTGGGGGCTTGCCAGAGCCCCAGGCAGCAGCTCGGGCTCTCCCCACAGCGTCCAGGCAAACGCAGCCGGTGCCGGCAGCTCTTCCGCTCGCCCTCGGCGCCCGGCACGGACCCCAGGCGCGGCCTGAAGCGAAGCCAGCCCTCGGACAGGGACAGCCCTGTCAAGGCCAAGCGGCAGAGGACGGAGGCTGGCAGCCCTGGCCAGGAGGCGTCCGTGGAGCCGGTGGGTGATGGGGAAGGCGAGGGCTGAGCCCCAGCCTGTCTCTGCTGGGACTGTGCCGTGCCCCGGCCCTGCCACAGCCCCTGCTGACATCGGGGGGTGTCTGTGCTTGGTGCCTCCACAGGGAGCGTGGCCGGAGCCTTCCAGGTCAGCCCAGCTTGAGGAGATCGAGAACCTGCTGGCCAACGATGACCAGGAGCTCATTGGGGACTTCTCCAAGGTAGGGCCACGAGGATGGGGCAGGTCTGGGGGTGCTGCCCTCATTATTCAGAAACAGCGACCATCGTCAGAGCCCCGCCCCACGGCAAGAGCCCAAAGCCATCTGGTGGCCCTTGCCTGGGCACACAGGGCCTTGGGGCTCTGATTTTCCAGCCCGTAGCCCCTGCAGTGGATGCTCTTCTGCTCCAGCCCTGTGCCACAGCCACTTGTCCCCTGCACAGACTGTCCCCTCCCACGGGAGAAGCGCAGGCTACTGGGCTGGCTGTTGGGCTGGGGGGACAGGTGCCACCCCCGGGAGGTGTCCTGGGGACATGTGTGAGCCCAGAGCCTGTCTCCTGCAGGCTCACCTCCTGCCGATGGTGGACGGGAAGGACCCGGGCCTGAAGTACATCTCCCCTGCCACGGTAAGGGGGCTGCAGCCCCTCCCCAGCCCCCCGAGGGGCTGCCTGCCTGCTCCCCCCTGCCTGCCCCCCATGTGTCCCCTCCCCCATGTGACACGCTCCCCCCGCAGCTGGCAGCGGTGCTGACGGGGCGCTTCAGCAGCTCCATTGAGAGAAGTATCATCGTGGACTGCCGCTACCCCTACGAGTACGAGGGGGGCCACGTCAAGGTTAGAGCCCCCCCGTGCCCCGGGGGCAGGCAGCATGGGGCTGTCAGAGACCCATCCACGCTCAGAGGTGCTGAGCCCACCACGAGGTGTTGAGCAGCTCCCCAGGAGATGTTGACACCACAGGGATTCAGGATTCCCCCAGGATTTGCTCAGTACCCTCTGAGAGATTTAGCAGCCCCTCCAAAGATACTGAGCACACACAGAGGAGTACAGCAACCCCCCCAGAGGTACTGTGAGCCCCCAGAGGGGTCGAGCAGCTCTCCATGAAGGGTACTGAGCCCCCAGAGGGATGGGGTCGAGCAGCTCTCCATGAAGGGTACTGAGCCCCCAGAGGGATGGAGCAGGGCCCTGAAAAGTGCCAAGCCACCCCATGAAGGGGTGATAGCCAAACGCAAAGAAGAGGGTGATGATGTCCCCCTAGTCGTTTGGGAGATGATAGTGCTGCTGGAGGAGGCTGGGCGACTGCGCCATTGGTCCCTGCAGAAAATGCCATGGGAGGCAGAGGGGAAAACGGAGCCTCCTGTACCTCGGCAGGGCGCTGTGAACCTGCCGCTGCAGCAGGAAGTGGAGCAATTCCTGCTGGAGCAGCCCATCGTGGCCCTGGACGGCAGCAAGAGGGTGATCATCATCTTCCACTGCGAGTTCTCCCTTGAGCGGGGGCCCAAAATGTGAGTGATGGCACGGGGGGCACACTGGGCTGTGGCAGCCCCCCAGGCACGCCCGGATCCCGGCACGGGGCTGATGCCGTGGCCTTTCCGTGTGGCGCAGGTGCAAGTTTCTGCGGGACAAGGATCGCTCCTGCCACGAGTACCCGCGGCTGCACTACCCCGAGCTGTACGTCTTGAAGGGCGGCTACCGCGACTTCTTCCCTCAGTTCCCGGTGAGTCCCCGCCCCGTGCCCCCTCGGGGCCAGGGGCTCCGTGCCGGGAGGGCAAGAAGCGCGGGGGCACAAGGCAGCGGGCAAGGGCAGCTGTGGCTCGGAGCATCCTGCCCGGGATGGGAGGGATGGCACCTCCAGGGCCGGGGGCTGCTCCGGGGGCGCTGGGTTTGGCCCGGGCTGGGGGCGGCCCGGGGGCTGCTGTGCTGCGGGGGCTGACGGCTCTGTGCGTTGCAGAGCCTCTGCGAGCCGCGGGGCTATCGGCCCATGCACCAGCCGGCGTTCAAGGAGGAGCTGCGCAAGTTCCGCGGCCAGTGCTGGCTCCGCGAGCGCGGCCGGCGGGAGCTCTTCAGCCGCGCCAGGGACCTGTGAGCGCTCGGGGTCCGCAGCCGCGCCGGGGCAGCGCTGGAGCTGCGAGCGTGCCAAGGCTTCCCTCGGCCGGGGATGCGCCGCGCCTCGGTCTGCCTTGTTAGGATGCTTTTCGGGCGGTTTGCCTTTGTTTCTTCTTTCTAAATACTTTTGTGTTCGTTTGTTGAGACAAGTACTTTTGTGTTCGTTTATTGTTATAAATATTTTTGTGTTTGCTTACTGTTCTGTTTCTGTGTTTGTTTGTTGTTAGGATTGTTAGTTACAGTCTCTGCTAAGAAACTCCTATTGCAGGAGAACAAACGCGGCTCCTGAGCTCTCAGTGCGCAGCCCAGGGCTCTGCAGGGCTGGGTGGCCCTGATCCGGGGCTGGGGGCACGGGCAGGCTGGGCTGGAGGCGTCTCTGCGCTTGGGCACAGGGACAGATGGGGCCATGGCTTCCCTGGGGGGCGCGGTGGCTTGCCCAGGGACAGGGTGGCTGCGGTGGCCACAAGTGTTGGCCCCTTGGCTGCTGTCCCTGCACGCTGGGGTGGCAGTGCAGGATGGCCCTGGACACCCCCCTGCAAGGGACCCCCTTTCCAGGGCATGCTGGGCTTGGCAGGACTCCCGGGACACTTGGGCTGGTGACATCCCGCCCCTTCCCCTGGGACCCCAACAGCCAAGAGCCTCTCTTTTCTCAGGGGCTCTCCTGAACTTTGGAGCTCCCCTCAGGGCTGGGACACTCGGTCCTGAGGGGAACCTTGACCCAAGAGGATTCCCAGCAATGTGCAGCCCCATTTTGGTGCTCAGCGCTCAGCAGGACACTCAAGACCATTAACCCCCAAATTCTGAGACCCTTCTGTAGTGATTCCAGCCCCTCTCCACGAGACCCTCAGAGTAACCTCACCCCTCTTGAGTGGGGCTGGGCTCATCAGGACCCCCAGGGCTTCCACACCTCATCCCTCTCCCTGGCACCCCCACAGCCATGATACCCCCCTTTTCTCAGGGGGTCTTCTGGCCTTTGCAGGACACCCAGGCTTGTGACAATCCTATTGCGGGGGACACGGCTTGGTGAGACCTTGAAGGGCTTTGTGTCCTTAACACGAGCGTGCCCCGCTCTCTCTGTGGCCAGTGACCTCCCAGTGCCACCTGCTTCAGTCACCCTTGGGGCGCCCGTCCTGCCCCTCCACTTGCCCAGATTCCTGAGGAGCTGATGTCACTCCAGGACTCCCCAGGGGGGCTTTTCCATGCGCCCCCCCGAGAACCCTTCCCTGGCTGGGTGACAGTGGCCTGCTTCTTGGGGTTGGGCATCGCCTTTGCTTTGGTTTGTGCCCCACAGCAGAATCCATCCATGGCCAAAATCCCCCTGGCTCCCCACCTGCACCTCCTCAGCCACCACACCCATGTCCTGCTCCATCCCAGTGTGCTGCCAATGGGGCCCTGGATCTGCTCCTTCCTCACGGACAATCCTATTCAAAACTCTTCACAGGACAATCTGCATACACACAGCTAAAGTGGCGCGTCCTCAATTAATGAAAAGGTGTGTGTGGCGGGGAGTAATAAAGGAGCTGTGCCGTGCTAGGAAGGCCACTTTATCTGCCTCAAAACTGAGAAAAAAAAGGAGAAAATTGCAATACCATTTACCACTCACAAGAGCAAAACAAAGGACCACACAAAATGGCAAAGCCAAAGATATTGCTGTATCTGAAATCACCCACAATCGGAGTTTTTGTTCAAATTCCCCTTTTGGCTCTCCAAATATTTTAAAAGCAGCAGTCAGCAGTGCTCGAATAGCATAAAACGTCAGAGGCGTCAGTGACGCACAGCTTTCTCTGAATTCCTGCTTTAGATAGAAAGAAAGATATTTATAAAAATACATGGAAATTCCCCGTGAGCAGAAGAAAGTGGTGCTTTCTGACATCCAGAGCTTCCAGCTGGATCTGCTCCTTACTCACAGGCAGATCCTTTTCCTCAAGGAACCTTTTCTCCAGGACATGGGCATCAAAACGTCCCTCTGAGCTACAGGCAACATCCTGCCTGGCATCCCTGGAGATTCTGGCATCCCTGGCGATTCTGGACTTTCTGGAGGGAGGTAAGGAAGGGATGCAAAACGATCCTCGAGGTCCAGCGGGATGGATGGCTGGGAAAAGCAGCTCAGCAATTAAGAGCTGATTATTGTCCTTCAGATGCTAATTTGCTCTTGAACGCTCTTTAAAAAATAATAGTAGTAAAGACACCAAATGTAAAACCTTTTAGGGACTCAAATGCACTTTTAAGCAATCCTGAAATTTAAAAATCCTTCATGGCATCAAGTGCACAAAAAAATACTCAGAAGGAGAATCCCTCTTATAAACTATTCAAATGAGTCTTTCTGGGTTTCCAAATCAAATATTTTAGCACAAACTAAAAGTTAAAAGGAAAAAAAAAACAACAAAACCCAACAGTCTGTACAGTCAGTACCTCAAGTTTCAATCTTCAAAATTCTGTCTGATTAAACTGGCACATTCCAGAAGAAATGGAATTGAGGTAAAATTTTAACCAATGTGGAAAACAAATGTGGAAAATGTGTCTCGGAAGAACTAAATACAACTTAAAGAAACAAAGAAACAGGTAACCTTCCCGAGGCCCATTTCAGGGCCACATCATACATAAAACAGCCAGGGTTGGGCTGCACATTTACTTGTTACCCTGAGGAACAGGGAATGATGAGGTCAGGCGCAGCCCATTCTTATCTGAAAGAAAGCAATTGATGGGGAAAGGGTGAAAGTATTTTTGCACAACACGAGTCACAAATACTCCTCCTAAACTTTCTGTATTTCAAGTGCAGATTGTATTTATGTCTGAGCTGTGACTCTGATGAGTGTCTTGTCACTGCCTGATTTCAGGTTTTAGTTTAGTTCACAGTTCCTCGCTGTCTCATCCTCTCTTTAGGCAAGGGGACAGTCCTCCAGCAGCAAATCTGAGAAGCAGAAAACAAGCTAAACGTTAACCTTACCAGGTGAGCTTTCTTTCTCCCTCTTGCCTGGGCTCCCACAAAGAAAATTCATGCTTGTGGGTTAAAGCTGGGTTTTGCTGACAGCCCTTGAACCAGACCAAGGCATGGTTAGAGCTGCTGCTAAGACACAGTGCCTGGCATGACTTTGCACATCAGTGTTCCCCGGCAGAAAAGGCCTTTGCTCACACCCTCTATCCATTCAGTTTGTACACAACTACTTCACCTAATTAAACTCCTTTAGGCTGGTGGAATTCCAAGCAGTCCAAGGTGTAAAGTGCTGCTTCCCCAAGACATTTGGACCGAGTAATGAGGACTGAGTATATCTCAGCTGGGGGTTTTGATCTTTAGCATACTGGGTTTGTGTCACTACCTCTGATGTGGACCCACCTGGAGCAGAGCCTCACTAGAGGCTTACTTTCCCATAATTCTTCCCAGATTGATGTTATGAGCTTTATTTCCAATTTACAGAGTATGAGCACTCTGACTTTTGGTTTGGTTTGTTTTCTTTCCCGCAGGATCCTGGTGCATCATGTAAAGTGTCTTCTTTCTCTGGGTGGATAATTATTCCTGAAGAACAACAGCTGATGCCGAAAGCACATAGTTATTCTGGGTGGTTTTTGGACACTGATGCTTGCTGGACTTTCTCTCATCTTTTCTTTTTTCCCAGTAGTAGACTCAGGTGGTTTGTTTCTTTCCCCCACCATTCAGTTTATTAAGACTCATATAGTCTGACTTTCTCTGTTATTTCCTTCAGCGTGCGGGGGGGAAAGAATGCTTTCTATTTGCAGGAAATATATTACATCAATGAAGAGCGATGCCAAAAAAACCAAAAATTAAAAAACAACAACAAAAAACCCACCAAAAAACCCCCCAAAAAAACAAACAACAACCAAAAAACAAAAAAAACCAAACTAACAAAAAATTCTGCAGACGTTTGCACATAATCTCCACATAGTGCATGTAAATCTCTTAAGAGTTCACACGTGCTAGCATTTTTCAACATTGCAGTGAATGCAGTCAGTATTCTGGAATATAGTGAGCTTTAGTTCCCTTCTGCTGGGCTGTGCAGCCTTTTGCTCACGCCAGTTCCTGGTGGGAAGCTGCAGGCCAGCTATGGGGTGGCTAAAGAGTGACAAACTGGGGATTAGCCGCTTCATCCGGCACGCCTGGACAGAAAGCAGCTATTTGGGATGCTGCCTTTAGGCGTAGTTCAAACACCCTAGGGCAGGACCTTTTTTTTCTTTTTTTTAATTACCATTATTTCCAATTGTATCTGTACTGTTATCTCGTCATTTCAGGAGTCTCCTGGACTGGACAAATAACAAATGGAACAGCTACCAACACACAGCAGGGAAAGAAAGGAGGGGCACAAGCCTCAGAAGCAGCAATCCAAGTTCACGTCTACAGGCAGGCTCTTTTTGATCTTATTTTGCACTGTTTCTAGTCCTCCTGCTCCTGGCACTCCAGCAGGGAATGCAGGGATGGGGCTGAAGGCCATGCTGCAGGGAGCAAAGCCTCAATCTACTGCGCCCTGCGAGGACAGGCACGGCCAGGTGGCTCTCGCAGCTCGGCTGCCACAGCCCTGAGCTGCCACAGCCTCCGTGGGTTTTCTCCTCTCCAGAACATCCTTTTGCACTCCGTGACACACGCACAGCTCCGCCGTGGGCTGGCAAAGGGCGGCCACCGGCAGCAGAGCCCGGGCTCTGCAGGCCTGGGCGGCCTGGGCACTGAAGTTGGGGACATTTCGACTCGTGACTGTACTTGCAGTCTGCACCGTGCCACTCCAATAAAGTTTGTAAGGATGCACTGCGTTGCTCCTGGCTTTTCATTTAGCACTGCTGCTGTCGGGCAGCAAGACCAGATCGAACCTGTGGGCTGCCACCGCGCAAGGAGGCAGCTGAAAGATCAAGACAGAAATCGTTGACATTTATTGCGTCCAGATGAAGGCACAATGAATTCACAGGTCCTGAAATACCTGTGTGTGAGGTGCCATCTCTTCATGTAGGAGGGCTGCATGTGGGAGAAGGGGCACATCCTGAATTAAAGGGTGCGGAGGGAGTAATAAGGGGGCTGTGGGGTACCAGGAAGGCCACTGAATCTGCCCCAGAGCTGAGCAGTTAGAAGCAGAAAGCAGAAATGCCAATTACTGCTCTGCTAAAGAAATGACTGCACAAGAGGGCACAAACAAAGGCCTTTATCTGAAATCATCTGCAATTTGAGTTTTTGTCAAATTCCCCTTTTGGCTCTTCAAATGTTTTAAAAGCAGCAGTCTGCAATGCTTGAATAGCAAGACATGTCACAGGCTTGAGTGACACACAGCTTTCTCAGAATTCCTGCTCTAGATATAAATCCATGTCTGTATTAAAAAAACCTTGGAAATCAGCTGTGAGCAGGAGAAGTGGTGCTTTCTGCAGGGTCTTGTCAGAGCTGTTGGCCCTCGACAGAGGAACGGGGCGTCTTCCAACACTCGTGGAATGGATTTGGAGTCCTTGGGGAGGTGTGATCTCCAGGCACAGGGAAAAAAGAGAAGCACATCAAGCACTTCATGATGATTTCCATCCCCCCCCAAGTCTTTCCCTCTGTGTAAAATTCCGTCTGCCTGGACACATGCACGAGGAAACTGAGGCAGGTTGGCACCTTAGAGGAAATAAACACCGGGGACTTGTGTCAAAGGCATGTTTGCAAGAGCACACAAATCAAGTGCCATTAAGCAAGAGTGACAGTCTGTAATAAGTCACAGGTGGTGTAGTTCACAAATCGTTTGGGAAAGATAATAAGTTTTAATCTTCTCTAAGACGGTTCTCTACTGTTGTTAAGCTCTGCTTTTGTAGGGATGGTTTTTGTTTTGGACCAGACTGTTACGTTTATGCTTGCAAGTGACTTTGCGCAACTGCAAACGAGGTAGCCACAAGGCAGCCTAGCCTTGCACCACCCCCCAGAGGAAGGGTGAGGAGCCTGCAGCCCCAAGAGCCCAGCAACCACACCCGGACGCCTCAGCGGCCAATCAAGACTCACGAGGGGACACGAAGGGAGGGGGATGCAAGGGGTATGAAAGATAGTTGCTGGTGACCCCCGGGGCGGTGCCATAGGCGCAGAAGGAGACGTCTGTGTCCGCCTAGCGCTGCTTGACTAATATCCGCTTGCTTTTAATTAATCAATTCTTTAATTGGATCCACGTCTCTGATTGATAATTGAGACCCAACTTATCACAAATTTGGTGCCGTGATTCGGATCGGGGTCTTCCCTTGGGGACCCTCGAGGGGAGGCGCCCCGTCCTCAATTAGGACGGCCCTGAGAAGTTTCTGCATGGGCGCCCCGACCCGACGAACCTAAATTCCGGATATTAGCCAAGGGTTAGAGGCCCCTGAAATTTCGTGCACGAAGGCCACAAGACGCCGGATGCAGGAGCGTGAGTATCGGTTGAGATAGAGACACACACACGGGTCTTGGGTGGTCGGGGTGGTTTTCCCGGAGTGCAGCGTGTGAGACGTCTATTCAGAGACGACGCGAATGCGGACTCCCCAGTACTGCGGTTTCTGTTTCCCGCGAGGGGCCAGGCCACGACCGGGAGGACACGAGTGTGGGCGTGTGTGAGGGCACTCCGGAAGATGGGACAGGGGAGGAGCAAGGCCTCTGGTTCCATGAGAGGGAGCGGTGCGAGACTCCCAGGAATTCCCCCGGACAGTCCGTTAGGACTGCAGCTCAAGTGTTGGGCTGACGACCTTCGGACTAAGGGGAAGAGCAAAAGTAAGATGATTAACTACTGTGTGGTAGTTTGGGGAGGAAAACAAATTAGAACAGACTGTGTTGGCCAGTCTTCGGATCCGATGAGGAATTTGTGTGCCAAGCTCTAAACCTTTGGGTTAACGGTAAAAAACCATTTAACCAGGAAGAGAGCGACGGTGCGGCTCTCTGGCTCCCTTACGTGAGGGGGGCGGGAGTGTTTGTGCTTCAAAAGAAAGACAGACGAAAGAAGTCCTCCGATGCACCCCCACCATACTCGCCACCACCCCCTGCAGCTCCCCTAGACCGGGAGGGGGGAGCTCCATTAGACCAAGAAGGGGGAGGAGCGGCTCCACTACAGCGGGAGGGGAGAGGTGCGATTCAGATACTCCAGGAAGGGGGAGGTGGCCTGGCTCTGGGGGGAGGGGCGGCTGAGCCACTATGTCCTGAGGATCGAGAAAATCCCTTATCTGAGCATGAAGTTAACATCCCACGGGGTCCGATTACCCGGAGCAGAGCTCGCAATTTATATCCCTTAAGGGAAATAGCTATGGGAATGGTAAACCAGGAGGGGGGTGGCCAGGCACCTGGCATAGGATATGTGGAAGTTCCCCTAAACTCTATGGATGTCCGTGAGTTTAAGAAAGAAGTGGGACATCTCTTAGAGGACCCCCTCGGGGTAGCAGAAAGAGTGGATCAGTTCCTGGGTCATAGTCTCTACCCCTGGGATGAGTTCTAATCAGTTTTGGGAATACTTTTTACAATGGAAGAGAGACGCATGATCCGGGCAGCAGGCGTGCGTATTTGGGAAAATCAACACCCACAGGGTCCCATTGGTGATGTATAATGGCCATTACAGCGGCCCAATTGGGACAACCAAAACCCACAGGATCGGGTTAACATGCGGGACCTGAGAGCTATTATAATTCACGGAATAAAAGAGGCAGTGCCTAGAGGACAGAATATGCATAAAGCCTTTAATGACAATCAGAAGAAAGATGAGGATCCTACCACCTGGTTGGAAAGGCTAAGAAGGAATTTACAATTATATTCTGGAATAGACCCTGACAGCCTGGCAGGCCAGACCCTCTTAAAGGTTCAATTTGTGTCTAAAGGATGGCCTGATATTCGAAGGAAATTGGAAAAACTGGAAAACTGGCAAGAAAGAGGGTTGGATGAACTGTTACGAGAGGCACAGAAAGTGTATGTGAGAAGGGAAGAAGAAAGTTATAAGAGGCAGGCGAAAGTGATGGCTGTGGTGGTGCGGAATGAGCAAGGAAATACAGGACGGCGAGAGAAAGGGAGTAACCTCCTTCGGTCTGAGAGCTTATGGGCTGAGGGAGAGTCTCACCCTCCACAGAAGAGGGAAGGCAAAGACATGAGTAAAGTTGTGTGTTTTTACTGCCAGAAACCGGGGCATTTGAAAAGAAATTGCAGGCAGGGGATTGCCGATGAGAAAATGTTTACTGAAGATTAGGGGTGTCAGGGCCTTTATTTGCTGGGGTCACATAAGACCATCGAGCCCTTGATAAAGATTAAGATAGGACCCCAGCAACAAGAATTTGAGTTCCTTGTGGACTCAGGAGCTGAAAGATCAACAATTCAATCTTTGCCATTGGGGTGCAAAATTTCCAAGGATATAGTACAAATGATTGGGGCAAAAGGGGAGCCTTTTGGGGTACCTGTAATTAAAGATGTACTATTTGAAACACCATCTAAATTAGGGGTGGGGTCATTACTACTATTACCAGAAGCTGAATTTAATCTGCTGGGATGAGATTTAATGATTGAATTAGGCATTGGACTACAAATAAAAGAGAATTAATTGCAAGTTAAATTATATGCCTTGTCTACCCAAGACGAGCAACAAATTGACCCGCAAGTATGGTATACACCAGACACTGTGGGTAAACTCAATATTGAACCAATTACTGTCACTCTCAAAACCCCGGAAATACCGATTAAAATAAAGCAATATCCAATATCTGAGGAAGGCAGGAGAGGTCTGCAAACGGTAATAAAACGGTTATTGCAACAAGGTATCCTTGAGCCATGTATGTCTCCCGATAATACACCAATTTTACCAGTTAAGAAATCGGACGGCAGCTGCCGATTAGTCCATGATCTAAGGGAGATAAACAAAAGGACCATCGAACGATTCCCAGTAGTGGCCAATCCGTACACTATCTTAAGCCAGCTAGGACCACATGATACATGGTACAGTGTAATAGACTTACAGGATGCCTTTTGGGCCTGCCCGCTCGATGTAAGCTGCAGAGATTACTTTGCATTTGAGTGGGACGACCCAGAAACACACATTAAACAGCAACTTCGATGGACTGTATTGCGTCAAGGATTTACAGAGTCCCCTAATTTATTTGGTCAAGCACTGAACCAAATTTTACAAAACTACCGACCAGGACCTGCTGTAAAACTAATCCAATATGTAGATAACCTCCTCATAGCCGGACAGCAAAAGGAAGATGTCCGACAAGAAAGTATCAAACTATTAAACTTTTTAGGTTCTCAAGGGTTGAAAGTGTCCAAAACTAAATTGCAATTCACTGAGCAAGAAGTGAAATACTTGGGACATCAATTAGTAGATGAAACCAAGAAATTAGATCCTAGCCGGGTCCAGGGTATATTAGATATGCCCCCTCTGAGAACCAAAAGAGAAATCAGACAATTATTAGGCCTGTTTGGATACTGCAGGCAGTGGATTTTGAGCTATAGCCAAAAGGTAAAATTTTTGTATGAAAAACTGGCTCATGATGGCTTGCTGAAATGGACAAAGCAAGACGATGAGGCTTTTCAAAATTTAAAACAAGAATTAATCAATGCTCCTGTACTAAGCCTCCCAGACTTAACCAGACCTTTCTGCCTTTTTGTGAACATAAATGAGGGAACAGCATATGGAATACTTACCCAGGACTGGGCTGGGAGCAGAAAACCTGTCGCTTACCTATCCAAACTATTGGATCCGGTTAGTAAAGGGTGGCCTACTTGCTTGCAGGCAGTAGCTGCAGCTGCTCTGATGGTAGGAGAAACAATAAAAATTACCTTTGGAAGTGAAATTTGGGTGATTTCGCCACACGATATAAGGGAGGATTTTAGCCAGAAAGCAGAAAAATGGATTACTGATGCTAGGCTGCTAAAATATGAGGGGATACTGATAGCATCACCGAAATTGACTTTAGAAACCACATCACTCCAAAATCCAGCACAATTCCTATACAGAACCCCCTCCACAGAACCATTAGCACACAGCTGCCTCCAGACTATAGAAGAACAAGGAAAAATTAGGCCCGACCTCGAGGAAGAGGCACTTGGGGAGGGCAGGGAACTCTATATAGATGGTTCTGCAAGGGTTGTGGAGGGGAAGAGGAGATCTGGGTATGCAATAATCGGTGAAAATTTTGAGGTACTTCAGTCAGGGCCCTTAAGCCCTACTTGGTCAGCACAAGCCTGGGAGTTATATGCCTTACTACAGGCACTGAAGATTTTGGGCTCCAATAAGGGGACAATTTACACGGATTTCAAATATGCATTTGGGGTGATACATACATTTGGAAAAATCTGGGAAGAAAGGGGCCTAATTACGTCCCAAGGAAATGGACTAATCCATGAGCAGCTAATTAAAGATATTCTAAAGGCAGTTAGAAAACCAGAACGGCTTGCAGTGGTACATATTAAAGGGCATCAGAAGGGATTTAGTAGAACCATCCGGGGTAATAATATAGCAGACCAAGAAGCCAAACGTGCAGCTTTACTAAATATAAGGATTGTGAGTAACCCTGGTGACCCCTGGAGACATCCCCGGTTGGACTGTGAGATTTGTGGGCAGGATCCAGAAGATTATCCCTGTTACCTTTGCCTAAAAGATTTAGGCCCACAGGATGCATTTGTGTGTAGCTGTTACAATCCTTACAGAGACTACTGCTATGCCTGTAATACAGATACCAAAGATCATGAAAAACTTACCTATAACCCCTACTGTGGAGGTATAGAATATATTGTGCCAAAGTTACTAACCTTTACTGCAAAAGAAAAAGAAAAACTAACACAAACAGGGGCAGTTGAAAATCCAGAAGGGAAATAGATGTTGGCTGACGGGAGGGAGATCTTACCTAAGAGTATGGCACTCCGGGTATTAAGAAAATTACATGAGAGAACACATTGGGGAACACAAGCTTTAGTGGACCACTTTGCCAATAAATATATGTGCATAGGAGTATACAACCTGGCTAAACAAATAACTATGGGATGCATAACCTGTCAAAAAGTGGAACAAATAGCATTTGAGAAAAATGGTCCCAGGGGGAAGGGAATTGGCTCATCGCCCATTTTCACATGTACAAGTGGACTTTACTGATTTGCCCCAGGTGGGACGATACAAGCACTTACTCGTTATAGTGGACCATCTAACCCATTGTGTGGAAGCCATTCCTACAACAAGGACCACAGCACAAACTGTTACTAAAACTCTGCTGGTGCAGATTATCCCCAGATATGGGCTAATTGAAGTTATAGACTCTGACAGAGAACCCCATTTTACTTCCAAAGTGTCCAAATTGGTTGCAGATGCATTGGGAATTCACTGGGAACATCACACACCTTGGCATCCACAAAGCTCGGGGAGGGTGGAACGCATGAATGGAGAAATAAAAAAGCAATTAACTAAATTGATGCTTGAAACAAAAATGAGCTGGGTAAACTGCTTGCCGCCAGCTTTACTGAACATTAGGACACAACCCCGCAAAGGCATTGGGGTATCACCATTTGAAATGTTGTATAGAATGCCTTTTGACGCAGAAATTCCTGCAGACCACCCTAAAATATCTGATGCCCATTTACAGACTTACATTAATCAGCTATTCAATCGAAGGGAAAAACTCTGCCAGAAAGGCTTGGTAGTCCAAAGACCTCCTCTATAGATGCCAATACACAAATTTCAAGTGGGAGACGAAGTACTAATAAAATCATGGAAAGAATCCACAGTAAGCCCTCAATGGGAGGGACCTTATGTTGTTTTACTCACCACAGAGACTGCCATACGAACCACTGAGAAAGGGTGGACTTACGCCAGCCGTGTGAAGAAACTCACCCGAGATTCGACATGGCAGATCATCTCGCACAGCAGCCTGAGGACTTAAAGCTAAGGCTTAAGAGACAATAAGTTTCCTATAACCCATACGAACCCTGTTAACATTTGTTTAAAGAAGCCTGCTTACAGTTATGGATCAGAATACAATTTTGGTTGATATGTACAAGACTATGTGGTTAAATGTTATAATGCTGGTTGTGATTGTTACCCTTTCACATGCTTTGTTTGCAAGGTATGCAAGGAAAGGTGGTGGACCCATTGCAGGCGAGGGAGGTTCCCATCAGGGATTTGCCTCCCCTGCTATAAAGCTGAGAGAGCTGAGACAATACAAATGTTAGAATTGGCAGTTAACATGGACAGATTGGAAAAGGGGTCTAAAGAATGGTGGGAGATCTTTGCCTAAGGCACTCACCCCGATTTGTACTGTTACCACTCCAATGAACCCAGGCCCATGGTGGCAGTGCTTGTTGGGAGCGAATGCAGAGTCAAACTTGCACACTTACCACGCACAGAGGAAGCGGTTAAGCACAAAAACTGGAATAGCTGCCAGACCCACTGGAAACAGCGGCACAGGTGCTTCACAGAGGTCCACCCTCGCTGCCGAGAAGATGGACACCCCTGTGGCCGGAAGCAGCAGCCCAGTCGACAGGCGAGGCAGAAGGGAACCAAATGTGAGAACGCAACCTGGGAGCACAACTCTGAGCTCCCTTTCCACGAGACGGAGTGAGCCGGGGTGTTTGCCGGCCAAATTGGGGAACAATCTGGCATTATTTAAAACATCAAAAGCCATGAGGTCCCCCACTAGAACCTTGCTAATATCATATACAGCTTTAATAGTAGCTTGTTTTACTTGTTTGGTATCCTGCAGCACTTTAATTCAGATACACCCACACCAGCCCTTTAAGTGGTCTATGATTAACATGGAAACATCCGTGGTGGTTGAAAGTAAAAAGGTAATAGGGGCGCAAGCACCCAGTTTTAAAATGCACCTGAGTTCCTTTATTAAGGGCTATGAGTACAGTGTGGAGACCTTTTATATGTGCCCAGCATCCAACCCAAGAAAAAGCTACTGTAACCAGCCAGGTGAATATTACTGTCCTTATTGGGGCTGCGAAACCGTAACACTAAAAAAAGCTGGTAAGTACCTAAGCGCTCAATTGTGGCCGACAAATTGCCCCGAACGTGGATTGGCATACGCTAATTGCCAATATATAACTCTTAAGGTGTTACAACCCACCGATCCTATTTGGCTCATAGGACGAACCTATGGAGTTTGAGTCTTGAGAATTGGATATGATTATGGTGGAGTACTTCAAATAAAGAAGGAGCCCCTTCCCAATGATCCACAACCCATAGGGCCAGGTCCTGTAAACAACCAACAAAACAATTTACGACAGGCACCAACAGGTCCAGAAGACCTATTTAAATTGATAACAAGTAGTTACCATACTTTGAATGCTACAAACCCGAATTTAACCGAATATTGCTGGCTTTGTTACAACCCTAAACCACCCTTCTATGACGCTATAGCCATTAGCGGAGAAGGGAACAAGAGTAATGATATCAACCCAGCGCAGTGTGGGTGGAAGAAAAGCTTAGAGCTACGAGCTGGAATTACCTCGGCACAGGTAACTGGTAATGGCACCTGCATTGGTCAAGTCCCAGAAGAAAAGCAACGCCTATGTAATGAAATCATCAGTAACCCAACCAGAAACAAAGGGCAAGTTAAGTGGCTTTTGCCGGCTAAAAATACATTTTGGGTTTGTGCTAGCATTGGGGTAACCCCATGTATACCTTTAAATGTCTTTAACATCTCAGATTATTGCATTCAAGTCATGATCATTCCCCGGATCACTTACCACCCTGGTGATTATATGATGAATCATTATACCATGCCTGAATACCACCTAGTAAAAAGAGAGCCAGTTACAGCTTTAACCATTGCCACTCTGTTAGCACTGGGAGCTGCTGGGGCTGGCACCGGGATAGCTTCCCTCGTACAGCAAGGGCAAGAGTTGACTGAACTGAGAACAGCAGTCAGTGAAGACCGTGAAAAACTTGAAAGTGCCATTACCGCACTAGAAACCTCTCTGAGATCTTTATCTGAAGTGGTATTACAAAATAGAAGGAAGGGGTCTACAGGTCTTGTTAGCACATGAAGGTGGGTTGTGTTTAGCATTGAATGAAGAATGCTGTGTATATGCTGACCACACTGGTGTGGCACGAGACGCAATGTCCGAGCTGCGAAAAGGATTAAAGAAGCGCAAGTTAGACAGAGAAGCTATGCAACCATGGTATGAGAAATGGTTCAGATTTTCCCCTTGGCGAACAACCTTACTATCTGCCATTGCTGGACGCTTTATTGTGTTCATTTTAGCTCCAACATTTGGCCCTTGCATTTTTAATTGTTTAATTGCAATTATTAAAAGCCGCTTAGAAGCAGCACACCTGTTACTCATCAAGACACAATATGACATGATTTCAGTTAATAGTGATAATGAGGGCCTAGCCCTCGGCAATGATGCTGACTTATCGGTATAACCAAAAAAAAAAAAAACCAAAAAAAAAAAACCAAAAAAAAAACCCCACACACAAACAAAAAAATTTGAATCACTCAACTCACCCTGGGACAAGTGAGGCACCTGTTTTACAAACATTTGATCATTTCCAGCTATGTTTAGCTCTTTGCACCATTGTCCTAAAACGATTTTGTGAACTAAATGGACATAAGAGAGGGGAGAATTATAATAAGTCACAGGTGGTGTAGTTCACAAATCGTTTGGGAAAGATAATAAGTTTTAATCTTCTCTAAGACGGTTCTCTACTGTTGTTAAGCTCTGCTTTTGTAGGGATGGTTTTTGTTTTGGACCAGACTGTTACGTTTATGCTTGCAAGTGACTTTGTGCAACCGCACATGAGGTAGCCACAAGGCAGCCTAGCCTTGCACCACCCCCCAGAGGAAGGGTGAGGAGCCTGCAGCCCCAAGAGCCCAGCAACCACACCCGGACGCCTCAGCGGCCAATCAAGACTCACGAGGGGACACGAAGGGAGGGGGATGCAAGGGGTATGAAAGATAGTTGCTGGTGACCCCCGGGGCGGTGCCATAGGCGCAGAAGGAGAGGCTTGTTCCCGCCCAGTGTTGCTTGACTAATACCTGCTTGCTTTTAATTAATAAATTCTTTAATTGGAACCATGTCTCTGATTGATAATTGAGACCCAACTTACCACACAGTCAATGTATTTTTTCAAGTTTAGTACAGATGTAAAAGGTTTCGGCAGGCAAACAGAGCAAGCAGTTCACAGCTGCCTTTAGAAAAAAGAAACTCCACCAACACAAAGCCTACCTGCAAGATTTCAGCCTTGCTTTCTTAAGACAGGATGTAGCACTCAGTGCCGTGGCCTGCTTGACACGCTGTTGTCACGCCATGAGTTTCTTCCCCTGCAGGTGAGACAGGAGGGCCGTGAGCGCTGAGCGAGTGGCCCTGCAGGGACAAGGCCTGGCCCGGCGCCGTGAGGGGACAAGGCTGGCCCCGCCCCTTCCCCACTGGCCCCGCCCCTCTCGCGCGGCCCCGCCTTTCTCGGCTCCCAAACCGCCGCCTCTCGTGCCCCCACGCGCCGCCGCCACCTCTCATTGGCCGCCCGCCTTCCCTCGCGCCCGCCGCCACCTCTCATTGGCTGCAGGCGTCGCCTCGTGCCCGCCGCGGTCTCCCATTGGCTGCGGGTGCCGCTGTTGTTGTTAGTGCGGTTACTGTAAACAGCAGCGGCCAGCTGTCACCTGTCACCTGTCGCGTCTGCTCACCTCTGCTCACCTCTGCTCATCTCTGCTCACCTCTGCTCACCTCTTGCCACCTATTCACTCTCGCCTCTCACCTCCCTTCTCCTCTTACCTCTTGTCACTTCCCGCCACCTGTCCCCTGTCCCCTGTCCCCTGTCCCCGGGCACTTGCCGGGGCTCGATCCTCGCTCGCTCGCTCCCTGCCCGGGCCATGTCACTGCACGGCGGCCGCGGGCTCCCCGGGCCGCTGGCCATCTCGCCGCTGCCCTCTCCGGGCACGGCCCCGCTCACGCCGCTGGCGCCGGACAGGTGAGGCGGTGGCCGGGGGCCGCAGGGCTGGGGCAGCTTTGGCCACCCGCCCCACGCGGGGCTCCCCCGGCGTGACACGGCTGCCCCGCGCGGGGCTCGGCGCTGGGGCCGTGCCAAAGGGGGCTTGGACGCTTTGGGGATCCCCTCCTTCAGCTCGTGCCCCCCGCCCCGCAAGAAGGGCAAGAAGGGGCGAGGGCCACTCGGGGCACTGACGCTTGCCCGTGCCCACCACCCGCAGGGACAGCCCGAAGAGGGGGCGCTGGGGGCTGCCCATCCCGCTGCTCTGGGACACCCCGTCCCCGCAGCCCGTGGCCTCGGACTCTTGCCGGGACTCCATCTCCTCGCAGCCCACGCCTGCAGGTGAGCGATGGGGCTGCTCCGCCCCACAACCGTGCCCAGCCGCCCCCCTCGGGCCCCTCGGGGGGTACAGCAGAGGGGCCAGGCATGTGGCGGGGGGGCTTGGCCGACGGGCTGAGGAGGAGCTTGAGTGTGGCGGCGGAGCTTGGAGGGAGCCCAAAACTGCCCTCCCTGCGGCTCAGCCACGAACCGCTCCGCTGGCTGGGGACCGTGCTCGCGGTGACACGCGACATTCCATGCTGCTCCCAACGGCCGTGCCACCCTCCTGGTGGGGGGCAGGAGTCCACCCTGCCCAGGGCTCTGGGCTCAGGACGGACCCCGATCCCCACACCGGGGCCACCCCTGCCCCTTGTTCCCGCAGGACTGGGGCCGGACAGCCGCGCACAGCAGAACTCGGCCGCGCTGCGCAAAGAGTGAGTGGCCCCATGCCCACGTCCCCCCGGGGACACCCCCTGTCCCTCCCCTGCCTCCCGCGAGCAGCAGCGCCCGCTCTCAGCCTCGCTGGGGGCTGTGCATCCAGCTCGGACCCCCGCGCTGTGTCCGGGGATGACAACCGCGGCTGCTTGGGCGGGGACATGGATGCCAGCCCCGACTAACTCCATCTCTCCTCTCCCCGCAGCTTCCAGAAAACCATGCCGGAGTTCGGGAGAGCTCGCAGAGAGTAAGTGAAGGGGCACTGTCCCTGCAGCACGATAGCAATGCCAGGCTGTCCCCGTGCCCAGGCTGTCCCTGTCGCAGACCCAAATGCCAGGCCGGCCCCGTGCCCCTCCTGCGCTCCCATTCAGCTCTCTGATCGGTGCCTGGAGGTGCTTTTGCCCCTGCAGGGAGCTGTGGGAGCTGCCACAGCCCTGGCAGGTCTTCTCCTGCCCTGAAGGCCTGCGGGATAGGCAGAGGTGACAATGGCAGAGGGGTGGGACACATGGGTCCAGGACAGCCGGTGCCATTTGAGCCTTTCCTTTCGCAGCTCTTGCAGCAGGAAGCTCCTTGGCCAGAGGATGCACTCCTTGCGGGTAAGTGCTGCAGGCTGTGCAGGGCTGAGCACAGCGAGGCCGGATCCTGCCGAGTCCCTGGGCGAGCCGGGACGAGGAGGATGGAGCCAGGGCAGCGGGCAGGGCTGTGCAGCACCTCTCAGCCGCTGGCTGTCGCACAGGCGTGGCAGCTGGAAGCCAGCGCGCTCCTGAAGGGCATCTCGCAGCTCCAGGTGCGCAGCGGCACAGGGCGGCGGCGCCGCAGGGAGCCCGATGATGAGGTGAGTGGGGCAGCGAGAGCCTGGGGAGCAGGGAGGAGGCAGAGCGGTGCTGACGCCGTGTCCCCCCCGCTGCAGGAGGGCTCTGTCCCCAGCAAGCTGCAGAGGCTGGGCCAGCCGAGCCCACTGCCCGCCGTCCATGGGGCTGCCAAGAGGGACCTCCTTGCCAAGAGCCCCCGGCCCACATCAGAGCTGCCAGTGAGAGATGCTGGAGGGATCGGGGGGGCACCAGGGATGGGTGATCTTGGAGCTGCTCGCACGGCAGCTGCCGCTGCAGCCTCCCCGGCTGCCCTGGACACCTGTGGGTATGGCAGATAAATGGCCTGCAGGGTCAGGGCGGCACTGTCTCCAAACCTGGAAGGCATTGCTCCATTGGGGATGGACCTCGGGTATGGGATGCCGCCCTGCCTGGGGGTGGGAAGGAGGCGTCAGGACTTGTCCCATTCACTGTGTCCTCTGCCTCTCCCCCAAGTGCCCCCAGCTGCCGCCCAGGCTGAGTGACACAGTGCCCCAGTGGCTGGAGAAGCTGGTGACCACGCCAGTGACGACGAAGCAGGAGGCAAAGCTGGTACATGGCTTGGGGTCTCCAGAGGGTGGTCTGGTGCCCAACGTCCCTGGGCTGGGGGCTGCTTGGTCAGCAACAGCAGCCCAGGGGCTGTGGCCTTGTCTTGGGCACGGGCAGTGGGAGCCTTGCCCGCTGCCCTCCTGGTGCTGGGGGCTTGCCAGAGCCCCAGGCAGCAGCTCGGGCTCTCCCCACAGCGTCCAGGCAAACGCAGCCGGTGCCGGCAGCTCTTCCGCTCGCCCTCGGCGCCCGGCACGGACCCCAGGCGCGGCCTGAAGCGAAGCCAGCCCTCGGACAGGGACAGCCCTGTCAAGGCCAAGCGGCAGAGGACGGAGGCTGGCAGCCCTGGCCAGGAGGCGTCCGTGGAGCCGGTGGGTGATGGTGAAGGCGAGGGCTGAGCCCCAGCCTGTCTCTGCTGGGACTGTGCCGTGCCCCGGCCCTGCCACGGCCCCTGCTGACATCGGGGGGTGTCTGTGCTTGGTGCCTCCACAGGGAGCATGGCTGGAGCCTTCCAGGTCGGCCCAGCTCGAGGAGATCGAGAACCTGCTGGCCAACGATGACCAGGAGCTCATTGGGGACTTCTCCAAGGTAGGGCCACGAGGACGGGGCAGGTCTGGGGGTGCTGCCCTCATTATTCAGAAACAGCGACCATCGTCAGAGCCCCGCCCCACGGCAAGAGCCCAAAGCCATCTGGTGGCCCTTGCCTGGGCACACAGGGCCTTGGGGCTCTGATTTTCCAGCCCGTAGCCCCTGCAGTGGATGCTCTTCTGCTCCAGCCCTGTGCCACAGCCACTTGTCCCCTGCACAGACTGTCCCCTCCCACGGGAGAAGCGCAGGCTACTGGGCTGGCTGTTGGGCTGGGGGGACAGGTGCCACCCCCGGGAGGTGTTCTGGGGACATGTGTGAGCCCAGAGCCTGTCTCCTGCAGGCTCACCTCCTGCCGATGGTGGACGGGAAGGACCCGGGCCTGAAGTACATCTCCCCTGCCACGGTAAGGGGGCTGCAGCCCCTCCCCAGCCCCCCGAGGGGCTGCCTGCCTGCTCCCCCCTGCCTGCCCCCCATGTGTCCCCTCCCCCATGTGACACGCTCCCCCCGCAGCTGGCAGCGGTGCTGACGGGGCGCTTCAGCAGCTCCATCGAGAGAAGCATCATCGTGGACTGCCGCTACCCCTACGAGTACGAGGGGGGCCACGTCAAGGTCAGAGCCCCCCCGTGCCCCGGGGGCAGGCAGCATGGGGCTGTCAGAGACCCATCCACGCTCAGAGGTGCTGAGCCCACCACGAGGTGTTGAGCAGCTCCCCAGGAGATGCTGACACCACAGGGATTCAGGATTCCCCCAGGATTTGCTCAGTACCCTCTGAGAGATTTAGCAGCCCCTCCAAAGATACTGAGCACCCACAGAGGAGTAAAGCAACCCCCCCAGAGGTACTGTGAGCCCCCAGAGGGGTCGAGCAGCTCTCCATGAAGGGTACTGAGCCCCCAGAGGGATGGAGCAGGGCCCTGAAAAGTGCCAAGCCACCCCATGAAGGGGTGATAGCCAAACGCAAAGAAGAGGGTGATGATGTCCCCCTAGTCGTTTGGGAGATGATAGTGCTGCTGGGGGAGGCTGGGCGACTGCGCCATTGGTCCCTGCAGAAAATGCCATGGGAGGCAGAGGGGAAAACGGAGCCTCCTGTACCTCGGCAGGGTGCTGTGAACCTGCCGCTGCAGCAGGAAGTGGAGCAATTCCTGCTGGAGCAGCCCATCGTGGCCCTGGACGGCAGCAAGAGGGTGATCATCATCTTCCACTGCGAGTTCTCCCTTGAGCGGGGGCCCAAAATGTGAGTGATGGCACGGGGGGCACACTGGGCTGTGGCAGCCCCCCAGGCACGCCCGGATCCCGGCACGGGGCTGATGCCGTGGCCTTTCCGTGTGGCGCAGGTGCAAGTTTCTGCGGGAGAAGGATCGCTCGTGCCACGAGTACCCGCGGCTGCACTACCCCGAGCTGTACGTCTTGAAGGGCGGCTACCGCGACTTCTTCCCTCAGTTCCCGGTGAGTCCCCGCCCCGTGCCCCCTCGGGGCCAGGGGCTCCGTGCCGGGAGGGCAAGAAGCGCGGGGGCACAAGGCAGCGGGCAGGGGCAGCTGTGGCTCGGAGCATCCTGCCCGGGATGGCAGGGATGGCACCTCCAGGGCCGGGGGCTGCTCCGGGGGCGCTGGGTTTGGCCCGGGCTGGGGGCGGCCCGGGGGCTGCTGTGCTGCGGGGGCTGACGGCTCTGTGCGTTGCAGAGCCTCTGCGAGCCGCGGGGCTATCGGCCCATGCACCAGCCGGCGTTCAAGGAGGAGCTGCGCAAGTTCCGCGGCCAGTGCTGGCTCCGCGAGCGCGGCCGGCGGGAGCTCTTCAGCCGCGCCAGGGACCTGTGAGCGCTCGGGGTCCGCAGCCGCGCCGGGGCAGCGCTGGAGCTGCGAGCGTGGCAAGGCTTCCCTCGGCCGGGGATGCGCCGCGCCTCGGTCTGCCTTGTTAGGATGCTTTTGGGGCGGTGCTTAGTGTTCAGATGGGGTTTGCCTTTGTTTCTTCTTTCTAAATACTTTTGTGTTCGTTTGTTGAGACAAGTATTTTTGTGTTTGTTTATTGTTATAAATACTTTTGTGTTCGTTTATTGTTATAAATATTTTTGTGTTTGCTTACTGTTCTGTTTCTGTGTTTGTTTGTTGTTAGGATTGTTAGTTACAGTCTCTGCTAAGAAACTCCTATTGCAGGAGAACAAACGCGGCTCCTGAGCTCTCAGTGCGCAGCCCAGGGCTCTGCAGGGCTGGGTGGCCCTGATCCGGGGCTGGGGGCACGGGCAGGCTGGGCTGGAGGCGTCTCTGCGCTTGGGCACAGGGACAGATGGGGCCATGGCTTCCCTGGGGGGCGCGGTGGCTTGCCCAGGGACAGGGTGGCTGCGGTGGCCACAAGTGTTGGCCCCTTGGCTGCTGTCCCTGCACGCTGGGGTGGCAGTGCAGGATGGCCCTGGACACCCCCCTGCAAGGGACCCCCTTTCCAGGGCATGCTGGGCTTGGCAGGACTCCCGGGACACTTGGGCTGGTGACATCCCGCCCCTTCCCCTGGGACCCCAACAGCCAAGAGCCTCTCTTTTCTCAGGGGCTCTCCTGAACTTTGGAGCTCTCCTCAGGGCTGGGACACTCGGTCCTGAGGGGAACCTTGACCCAAGAGGATTCCCAGCAATGTGCAGCCCCATTTTGGTGCTCAGCGCTCAGCAGGACACTCAAGACCATTAACCCCCAAATTCTGAGACCCTTCTGTAGTGACTCCAGCCCCTCTCCACGAGACCCCCAGAGTAACCTCACCCCTCTTGAGTGGGGCTGGGCTCATCAGGACCCCCAGGGCTTTCACACCTCATCCCTCTCCCTGGCACCCCCACAGCCATGATACCCCCCTTTTCTCAGGGGGTCTTCTGGCCTTTGCAGGACACCCAGGCTTGTGACAATCCTATTGCGGGGGACACGGCTTGGTGAGACCTTGAAGGGCTTTGTGTCCTTAACACGAGCGTGCCCCGCTCTCTCTGTGGCCAGTGACCTCCCAGTGCCACCTGCTTCAGTCACCCTTGGGGCGCCCGTCCTGCCCCTCCACTTGCCCAGATTCCTGAGGAGCTGATGTCACTCCAGGACTCCCCAGGGGGGCTTTTCCATGCGCCCCCCCGAGAACCCTTCCCTGGCTGGGTGACAGTGGCCTGCTTCTTGGGGTTGGGCATCGCCTTTGCTTTGGTTTGTGCCCCACAGCAGAATCCATCCATGGCCAAAATCCCCCTGGCTCCCCACCTGCACCTCCTCAGCCACCACACCCATGTCCTGCTCCATCCCAGTGTGCTGCCAATGGGGCCCTGGATCTGCTCCTTCCTCACGGACAATCCTATTCAAAACTCTTCACAGGACAATCTGCATACACACAGCTAAAGTGGCGCGTCCTCAATTAATGAAAAGGTGTGTGTGGCGGGGAGTAATAAAGGAGCTGTGCCGTGCTAGGAAGGCCACTTTATCTGCCTCAAAACTGAGAAAAAAAAGGAGAAAATAGCAATACCATTTACCACTCACAAGAGCAAAACAAAGGACCACACAAAATGGCAAAGCCAAAGATATTGCTGTATCTGAAATCACCCACAATCGGAGTTTTTGTTCAAATTCCCCTTTTGGCTCTCCAAATATTTTAAAAGCAGCAGTCAGCAGTGCTCGAATAGCATAAAACGTCAGAGGCGTCAGTGACGCACAGCTTTCTCTGAATTCCTGCTTTAGATATAAAGAAAGATATTTATAAAAAATACATGGAAATTCCCTGTGAGAAGAAGAAAGTGGTGCTTTCTGACATCCAGAGCTTCCAACTGGATCTGCTCCTTACTCACAGGCAGATCCTTTTCCTCAAGGAACCTTTTCTCCAGGACATGGGCATCAAAACGTCCCTCTGAGCTACAGGCAACATCCTGCCTGGCATCCCTGGAGATTCTGGCATCCCTGGCGATTCTGGACTTTCTGGAGGGAGGTAAGGAAGGGATGCAAAACGATCCTCGAGGTCCAGCGGGATGGATGGCTGGGAAAAGCAGCTCAGCAATTAAGAGCTGATTATTGTCCTTCAGATGCTAATTTGCTCTTGAACGCTCTTTAAAAAATAATAGTAGTAAAGACACCAAATGTAAAACCTTTTAGGGTCATAAATGCACTTTTAAGCAATCCTGAAATTTAAAAATCCTTCATGGCATCAAGTGCACAAAAAAATACTCAAAAGGAGAATCCCTCTTATAAACTATTCAAATGAGTCTTTCTGGGTTTCCAAATCAAATATTTTAGCACAAACTAAAAGTTAAAAGGAAAAAAAAAATCAACAAAACCCAACAGTCTGTACAGTCAGTACCTCAAGTTTCAATCTTCAATATTCTGTCTGATTAAACTGGCACATTCCAGAAGAAATGGAATTGAGGTAAAATTTTAACCAATGTGGAAAACAAATGTGGAAAATGTGTCTCGGAAGAACTAAATACAACTTAAAGAAACAAAGAAACAGGTAACCTTCCCAAGGCCCATTTCAGGGCTACATCATACATAAAACAGCCAGGGTTGGGCTGCACATTTACTTGTTACCCTGAGGAACAGGGAATGATGAGGTCAGGCGCAGCCCATTCTTATCTGAAAGAAAGCAATTGATGGGGGAAGGGTGAAAGTATTTTTGCACAACACGAGTCACAAATACTCCTCCTAAACTTTCTGTATTTCAAGTGCAGATTGTATTTATGTCTGAGCTGTGACTCTGATGAGTGTCTTGTCACTGCCTGATTTCAGGTTTTAGTTTAGTTCACAGTTCCTCGCTGTCTCATCCTCTCTTTAGGCAAGGGGACAGTCCTCCAGCAGCAAATCTGAGAAGCAGAAAACAAGCTAAACGTTAACCTTACCAGGTGAGCTTTCTTTCTCCCTCTTGCCTGGGCTACCACAAAGAAAATTCATGCTTGTGGGTTAAAGCTGAGTTTTGCTGACAGCCCTTGAACCAGACCAAGGCATGGTTAGAGCTGCTGCTAAGACACAGTGCCTGGCATGACTTTGCACATCAGTGTTCCCCGGCAGAAAAGGCCTTTGCTCACACCCTCTGTCCATTCAGATTGTACACAACTACTTCACCTAATTAAACTCCTTTAGGCTGGTGGAATTCCAAGCAGTCCAAGGTGTAAAGTGCTGCTTCCCCAAGACATTTGGACCGAGTAATGAGGACTGAGTATATCTCAGCTGGGGGTTTTGATCTTTAGCATACTGGGTTTGTGTCACTACCTCTGATGTGGACCCACCTGGAGCAGAGCCTCACTAGAGGCTTACTTTCCCATCATTCTTCCCAGATTGATGTTATGAGCTTTATTTCCAATTTACAGAGTATGAGCACTCTGACTTTTGGTTTGGTTTGTTTTCTTTCCCGCAGGATCCTGGTGCATCATGTAAAGTGTCTTCTTTCTCTGGGTGGATAATTATTCCTGAAGAACAACAGCTGATGCCGAAAGCACATAGTTATTCTGGGTGGTTTTTGGACACTGATGCTTGCTGGACTTTCTCTCATCTTTTCTTTTTTCCCAGTAGTAGGCTCAGGAGGTTTGTTTCTTTCCCCCACCATTCAGTTTATTAAGACTCATATAGTCTGACTTTCTCTGTTATTTCCTTCAGCGTGCGGGGGGGAAAGAATGCTTTCTATTTTCAGGAAATATATTACATCAATGAAGAGCGGTGCCAAAAAAACCAAAAATTAAAAAACAACAACAAAAAACCCACCAAAAAACCCCCCAAAAAAACAAACAACAACCAAAAAACAAGAAAAACCCAAACTAACAAAAAATTCTGCAGACTTTTGCACATAATCTCCACATAGTGCATGTAAATCTCTTAAGAGTTCATATGTGCTAGCATTTTTCAACATTGCAGTGAATGCAGTCAGTATTCTGGAATATAGTGATCTTTAGTTCCCTTCTGCTGGGCTGTGCAGCCTTTTGCTCACGCCAGTTCCTGGTGGGAAGCTGCAGGCCAGCTGTGGGGTGGCTAAAGAGTGACAAACTGGGGATTAGCCGCTTCATCCGGCACGCCTGGACAGAAAGCAGCTATTTGGGATGCTGCCTTTAGGCGTAGGTCAAACACCCTAGGGCAGGACCTTTTTTTTCTTTTTTTTAATTACCATTATTTCCAATTGTATCTGTACTGTTATCTCGTCATTTCAGGAGTCTCCTGGACTGGACAAATAACAAATGGAACAGCTACCAACACACAGCAGGGAAAGAAAGGAGGGGCACAAGCCTCAGAAGCAGCAATCCAAGTTCACGTCTACAGGCAGGCTCCTTTTGATCTTATTTTGCACTGTTTCTAGTCCTCCTGCTCCTGGCACTCCAGCAGGGAATGCAGGGATGGGGCTGAAGGCCATGCTGCAGGGAGCAAAGCCTCAATCTACTGCGCCCTGCGAGGACAGGCACGGCCAGGCGGCTCTCGCAGCTCGGCTGCCACAGCCCTGAGCTGCCACAGCCTCCGTGGGTTTTCTCCTCTCCAGAACATCCTTTTGCACTCCGTGACACACGCACAGCTCCGCCGTGGGCTGGCAAAGGGCGGCCACCGGCAGCAGAGCCCGGGCTCTGCAGGCCTGGGCGGCCTGGGCACTGAAGATGGGGACATTTCGACTCGTGACTGTACTTGCAGTCTGCACCGTGCCACTCCAATAAAGTTTGTAAGGATGCACTGCGCTGCTCCTGGCTTTTCATTTAGCACTGCTGCTGTCGGGCAGCAAGACCAGATCGAACCTGTGGACTGCCACCGCGCAAGGAGGCAGCTGAAAGATCAAGACAGAAATCGTTGACATTTATTGCGTCCAGATGAAGGCACAATGAATTCACAGGTCCTGAAATACCTGTGTGTGAGGTGCCATCTCTTCATGTAGGAGGGCTGCATGTGGGAGAAGGGGCACATCCTGAATTAAAGGGTGGGGAGGGAGTAATAAGGGGGCTGTGGGGTACCAGGAAGGCCACTGAATCTGCCCCAGAGCTGAGCAGTTAGAAGCAGAAAGCAGAAATGCCAATTACTGCTCTGCTAAAGAAATGACTGCACAAGAGGGCACAAACAAAGGCCTTTATCTGAAATCATCTGCAATTTGAGTTTTTGTCAAATTCCCCTTTTGGCTCTTCAAATGTTTTAAAAGCAGCAGTCTGCAGCGCTTGAATAGCAAGACATGTCACAGGCTTGAGTGACACACAGCTTTCTCAGAGTTCCTGCTTTAGACATAAATCCATGTCTGTATTAAAAAAACCTTGGAAATCAGCTGTGAGCAGGAGAAGTGGTGCTTTCTGCAGGGTCTTGTCAGAGCTGTTGGTCGTGGAATGGATTTGGAGTCCTTGGGGAGGTGTGATCTGCAGGCACAGGGAGAAAAGAGAAGCACATCAAGCACTTCATGATGATTTCCATCCCCCCCCAAGTCTTTCCCTCTGTGTAAAATTCCCTCTGCCTGGACACATGCACGAGGAAACTGAGGCAGGTTGGCACCTTAGAGGAAATAAACACCGGGGACTTGTGTCAAAGGCATGTTTGCAAGAGCACACAAATCAAGTGCCATTAAGCACGAGTGACAGTCCATTTTTTTTTTTTCAAGTTTAGTACAGAAGTAAAAGGTTTTGGCAGGCAAACAGAGCAAGCAGTTCACAGCTGCCTTTAGAAAAAAGAAACTCCACCAACACAAAGCCTACCTGCAAGATTTCAGCCTTGCTTTCTTAAGACAGGATGTAGCACTCAGTGCCGTGGCCTGCTTGACACGCTGTTGTCACGCCATGAGTTTCTTCCCCTGCAGGTGAGACAGGAGGGCCGTGAGCGCTGAGCGAGTGGCCCTGCAGGGACAAGGCCTGGCCCGGCGCCGTGAGGGGACAAGGCTGGCCCCGCCCCTTCCCCACTGGCCCCGCCCCTCTCGCGCGGCCCCGCCTTTCTCGGCTCCCAAACCGCCGCCTCTCGTGCCCCCAAGCGCCGCCCCCACCTCTCATTGGCCGCCCGCCTTCCCTCGCGCCCGCCGCCACCTCTCATTGGCTGCAGGCGTCGCCTCGTGCCCGCCGCGGTCTCCCATTGGCTGCGGGCGCCGCTGTTGTTGTTAGTGCGGTTACTGTAAACAGCAGCGGCCAGCTGTCACCTGTCACCTGTCGCGTCTGCTCACCTCTGCTCACCTCTGCTCACCTCTGCTCACCTCTTGCCACCTATTCACTCTCGCCTCTCACCTCCCTTCTCCTCTTACCTCTTGTCACTTCCTGCCACCTGTCCCCTGTCCCCTGTCCCCGGGCACTTGCCGGGGCTCGATCCTCGCTCGCTCGCTCCCTGCCCGGGCCATGTCACTGCACGGCGGCCGCGGGCTCCCCGGGCCGCTGGCCATCTCGCCGCTGCCCTCTCCGGGCACGGCCCCGCTCACGCCGCTGGCGCCGGACAGGTGAGGCGGTGGCCGGGGGCCGCAGGGCTGGGGCAGCTTTGGCCACCCGCCCCACGCGGGGCTCCCCCGGCGTGACACGGCTGCCCCGCGCGGGGCTCGGCGCTGGGGCCGTGCCAAAGGGGGCTTGGACGCTTTGGGGATCCCCTCCTTCAGCTCGTGCCCCCCGCCCCGCAAGAAGGGCAAGAAGGGGCGAGGGCCACTCGGGGCACTGACGCTTGCCCGTGCCCACCACCCGCAGGGACAGCCCGAAGAGGGGGCGCTGGGGGCTGCCCATCCCGCTGCTCTGGGACACCCCGTCCCCGCAGCCCGTGGCCTCGGACTCTTGCCGGGACTCCATCTCCTCGCAGCCCACGCCTGCAGGTGAGCGATGGGGCTGCTCCGCCCCACAACCGTGCCCAGCCGCCCCCCTCGGGCCCCTCGGGGGGTACAGCAGAGGGGCCAGGCATGTGGCGGGGGGGCTTGGCCGACGGGCTGAGGAGGAGCTTGAGTGTGGCGGCGGAGCTTGGAGGGAGCCCAAAACTGCCCTCCCTGGGGCTCAGCCACGAACCGCTCCGCTGGCTGGGGACCGTGCTCGCGGTGACACGCGACATTCCGTGCTGCTCCCAACGGCCGTGCCACCCTCCTGGTGGGGGGCAGGAGTCCACCCTGCCCAGGGCTCTGGGCTCAGGACGGACCCCGATCCCCACACCGGGGCCACCCCTGCCCCTTGTTCCCGCAGGACCGGGGCCGGACAGCCGCGCACAGCAGAACTCGGCCGCGCTGCGCAAAGAGTGAGTGGCCCCACGCCCACGTCCCCCCGGGGACACCCCCTGTCCCTCCCCTGCCTCCCCCGAGCAGCAGCGCCCGCTCTCAGCCTCGCTGGGGGCTGTGCATCCAGCTCGGACCCCCGCGCTGTGTCCGGGGATGACAACCGCGGCTGCTTGGGCGGGGACATGGATGCCAGCCCCGACTAACTCCATCTCTCCTCTCCCCGCAGCTTCCAGAAAACGATGCCGGAGTTCGGGAGAGCTCGCAGAGAGTAAGTGAAGGGGCACTGTCCCTGCAGCACGATAGCAATGGCAGGCTGTCCCCGTGCCCAGGCTGTCCCTGTCGCAGACCCAAATGCCAGGCCGGCCCCGTGCCCCTCCTGCGCTCCCATTCAGCTCTCTGATCGGTGCCTGGAGGTGCTTTTGCCCCTGCAGGGAGCTGTGGGAGCTGCCACAGCCCTGGCAGGTCTTCTCCTGCCCTGAAGGCCTGCGGGATAGGCAGAGGTGACAATGGCAGAGGGGTGGGACACATGGGTCCAGGACAGCCGGTGCCATTTGAGCCTTTCCTTTCGCAGCTCTTGCAGCAGGAAGCTCCTTGGCCAGAGGATGCACTCCTTGCGGGTAAGTGCTGCAGGCTGTGCAGGGCTGAGCACAGCGAGGCCGGATCCTGCCGAGTCCCTGGGCGAGCCGGGACGAGGAGGATGGAGCCAGGGCAGCGGGCAGGGCTGTGCAGCACCTCTCAGCCGCTGGCTGTCGCACAGGCGTGGCAGCTGGAAGCCAGCGCGCTCCTGAAGGGCATCTCGCAGCTCCAGGTGCGCAGCGGCACAGGGCGGCGGCGCCGCAGGGAGCCCGATGATGAGGTGAGTGGGGCAGCGAGAGCCTGGGGAGCAGGGAGGAGGCAGAGCGGTGCTGACGCCGTGTCCCCCCCGCTGCAGGAGGGCTCTGTCCCCAGCAAGCTGCAGAGGCTGGGCCAGCCGAGCCCACTGCCCGCCGTCCATGGGGCTGCCAAGAGGGACCTCCTTGCCAAGAGCCCCCGGCCCACATCAGAGCTGCCAGTGAGAGATGCTGCAGGGATCGGGGGGGCACCAGGGATGGGTGATCTTGGAGCTGCTCGCATGGCAGCTGCCGCTGCAGCCTCCCCGGCTGCCCTGGACACCTGTGGGTATGGCAGATAAATGGCCTGCAGGGTCAGGGCGGCACTGTCTCCAAAGCTGGAAGGCATTGGTCCATTGGGGATGGACCTCGGGTATGGGATGCAGCCCTGCCTGGGGGTGGGAAGGAGGCGTCAGGACTTGTCCCATTCACTGTGTCCTCTGCCTCTCCCCCAAGTGCCCCCAGCTGCCGCCCAGGCTGAGTGACACAGTGCCCCAGCGGCTGGAGAAGCTGGTGACCACGCCAGTGACGACGAAGCAGGAGGCAAAGCTGGTACATGGCTTGGGGTCTCCAGAGGGTGGTTTGGTGCCCAACGTCCCTGGGCTGGGGGCTGCTTGGTCAGCAACAGCAGCCCAGGGGCTGTGGCCTTGTCTTGGGCACGGGCAGTGGGAGCCTTGCCCGCTGCCCTCCTGGTGCTGGGGGCTTGCCAGAGCCCCAGGCAGCAGCTCGGGCTCTCCCCACAGCGTCCAGGCAAACGCAGCCGGTGCCGGCAGCTCTTCCGCTCGCCCTCGGCGCCCGGCACGGACCCCAGGCGCGGCCTGAAGCGAAGCCAGCCCTCGGACAGGGACAGCCCTGTCAAGGCCAAGCGGCAGAGGACGGAGGCTGGCAGCCCTGGCCAGGAGGCATCCGTGGAGCCGGTGGGTGATGGGGAAGGCGAGGGCTGAGCCCCAGCCTGTCTCTGCTGGGACTGCGCCGTGCCCCGGCCCTGCCACGGCCCCTGCTGACATCGGGGGGTGTCTGTGCTTGGTGCCTCCACAGGGAGCGTGGCTGGAGCCTTCCAGGTCAGCCCAGCTTGAGGAGATCGAGAACCTGCTGGCCAACGATGACCAGGAGCTCATTGGGGACTTCTCCAAGGTAGGGCCACGAGGATGGGGCAGGTCTGGGGGTGCTGCCCTCATTATTCAGAAACAGCGACCATCGTCAGAGCCCCGCCCCACGGCAAGAGCCCAAAGCCATCTGGTGGCCCTTGCCTGGGCACACAGGGCCTTGGGGCTCTGATTTTCCAGCCCGTAGCCCCTGCAGTGGTTGCTCTTCTGCTCCAGCCCTGTGCCACAGCCACTTGTCCCCTGCACAGACTGTCCCCTCCCACGGGAGAAGCGCAGGCTACTGGGCTGGCTGTTGGGCTGGGGGGACAGGTGCCACCCCCGGGAGGTGTCCTGGGGACATGTGTGAGCCCAGAGCCTGTCTCCTGCAGGCTCACCTCCTGCCGATGGTGGACGGGAAGGACCCGGGCCTGAAGTACATCTCCCCTGCCACGGTAAGGGGGCTGCAGCCCCTCCCCAGCCCCCCCGAGGGGCTGCCTGCCTGTTCCCCCCTGCCTGCCCCCCATGTGTCCCTTCCCCCATGTGACACGCTCCCCCCGCAGCTGGCAGCGGTGCTGACGGGGCGCTTCAGCAGCTCCATCGAGAGAAGCATCATCGTGGACTGCCGCTACCCCTACGAGTACGAGGGGGGCCACGTCAAGGTCAGAGCCCCCCCGTGCCCCGGGGCAGGCAGCATGGGGCTGTCAGAGACCCATCCACGCTCAGAGGTGCTGAGCCCACCACGAGGTGTTGAGCAGCTCCCCAGGAGATGTTGACACCACAGGGATTCAGGATTCCCCCAGGATTTGCTCAGTACCCTCTGAGAGATTTAGCAGCCCCTCCAAAGATACTGAGCACCCACAGAGGAGTACAGCAACCCCCCCAGAGGTACTGTGAGCCCCCAGAGGGGTCGAGCAGCTCTCCATGAAGGGTACTGAGCCCCCAGAGGGATGGAGCAGGGCCCTGAAAAGTGCCAAGCCACCCCATGAAGGGGTGATAGCCAAACGCAAAGAAGAGGGTGATGATGTCCCCCTAGTCGTTTGGGAGATGATAGTGCTGCTGGGGGAGGCTGGGCGACTGCGCCATTGGTCCCTGCAGAAAATGCAATGGGAGGCAGAGGGGAAAACGGAGCCTCCTGTACCTCGGCAGGGCGCTGTGAACCTGCCGCTGCAGCAGGAAGTGGAGCAATTCCTGCTGGAGCAGCCCATCGTGGCCCTGGACGGCAGCAAGAGGGTGATCATCATCTTCCACTGCGAGTTCTCCCTTGAGCGGGGGCCCAAAATGTGAGTGATGGCACGGGGGGCACACTGGGCTGTGGCAGCCCCCCAGGCACGCCCGGATCCCGGCACGGGGCTGATGCCGTGGCCTTTCCGTGTGGCGCAGGTGCAAGTTTCTGCGGGAGAAGGATCGCTCGTGCCACGAGTACCCGCGGCTGCACTACCCCGAGCTGTACGTCTTGAAGGGCGGCTACCGCGACTTCTTCCCTCAGTTCCCGGTGAGTCCCCGCCCCGTGCCCCCTCGGGGCCAGGGGCTCCGTGCCGGGAGGGCAAGAAGCGCGGGGGCACAAGGCAGCGGGCAGGGGCAGCTGTGGCTCGGAGCATCCTGCCCGGGATGGCAGGGATGGCACCTCCAGGGCCGGGGGCTGCTCCGGGGGCGCTGGGTTTGGCCCGGGCTGGGGGCGGCCCGGGGGCTGCTGTGCTGCGGGGGCTGACGGCTCTGTGCGTTGCAGAGCCTCTGCGAGCCGCGGGGCTATCGGCCCATGCACCAGCCGGCGTTCAAGGAGGAGCTGCGCAAGTTCCGCGGCCAGTGCTGGCTCCGCGAGCGCGGCCGGCGGGAGCTCTTCAGCCGCGCCAGGGACCTGTGAGCGCTCGGGGTCCGCAGCCGCGCCGGGGCAGCGCTGGAGCTGCGAGCGTGGCAAGGCTTCCCTCGGCCGGGGATGCGCCGCGCCTCGGTCTGCCTTGTTAGGATGCTTTTGGGGCGGTGCTTAGTGTTCAGATGGGGTTTGCCTTTGTTTCTTCTTTCTAAATACTTTTGTGTTCGTTTGTTGAGACAAGTATTTTTGTGTTTGTTTATTGTTATAAATACTTTTGTGTTCGTTTATTGTTATAAATATTTTTGTGTTTGCTTACTGTTCTGTTTCTGTGTTTGTTTGTTGTTAGGATTGTTAGTTACAGTCTCTGCTAAGAAACTCCTATTGCAGGAGAACAAACGCGGCTCCTGAGCTCTCAGTGCGCAGCCCAGGGCTCTGCAGGGCTGGGTGGCCCTGATCCGGGGCTGGGGGCACGGGCAGGCTGGGCTGGAGGCGTCTCTGCGCTTGGGCACAGGGACAGATGGGGCCATGGCTTCCCTGGGGGGCGCGGTGGCTTGCCCAGGGACAGGGTGGCTGCGGTGGCCACAAGTGTTGGCCCCTTGGCTGCTGTCCCTGCACGCTGGGGTGGCAGTGCAGGATGGCCCTGGACACCCCCCTGCAAGGGACCCCCTTTCCAGGGCATGCTGGGCTTGGCAGGACTCCCGGGACACTTGGGCTGGTGACATCCCGCCCCTTCCCCTGGGACCCCAACAGCCAAGAGCCTCTCTTTTCTCAGGGGCTCTCCTGAACTTTGGAGCTCTCCTCAGGGCTGGGACACTCGGTCCTGAGGGGAACCTTGACCCAAGAGGATTCCCAGCAATGTGCAGCCCCATTTTGGTGCTCAGCGCTCAGCAGGACACTCAAGACCATTAACCCCCAAATTCTGAGACCCTTCTGTAGTGACTCCAGCCCCTCTCCACGAGACCCCCAGAGTAACCTCACCCCTCTTGAGTGGGGCTGGGCTCATCAGGACCCCCAGGGCTTTCACACCTCATCCCTCTCCCTGGCACCCCCACAGCCATGATACCCCCCTTTTCTCAGGGGGTCTTCTGGCCTTTGCAGGACACCCAGGCTTGTGACAATCCTATTGCGGGGGACACGGCTTGGTGAGACCTTGAAGGGCTTTGTGTCCTTAACACGAGCGTGCCCCGCTCTCTCTGTGGCCAGTGACCTCCCAGTGCCACCTGCTTCAGTCACCCTTGGGGCGCCCGTCCTGCCCCTCCACTTGCCCAGATTCCTGAGGAGCTGATGTCACTCCAGGACTCCCCAGGGGGGCTTTTCCATGCGCCCCCCCGAGAACCCTTCCCTGGCTGGGTGACAGTGGCCTGCTTCTTGGGGTTGGGCATCGCCTTTGCTTTGGTTTGTGCCCCACAGCAGAATCCATCCATGGCCAAAATCCCCCTGGCTCCCCACCTGCACCTCCTCAGCCACCACACCCATGTCCTGCTCCATCCCAGTGTGCTGCCAATGGGGCCCTGGATCTGCTCCTTCCTCACGGACAATCCTATTCAAAACTCTTCACAGGACAATCTGCATACACACAGCTAAAGTGGCGCGTCCTCAATTAATGAAAAGGTGTGTGTGGCGGGGAGTAATAAAGGAGCTGTGCCGTGCTAGGAAGGCCACTTTATCTGCCTCAAAACTGAGAAAAAAAAGGAGAAAATAGCAATACCATTTACCACTCACAAGAGCAAAACAAAGGACCACACAAAATGGCAAAGCCAAAGATATTGCTGTATCTGAAATCACCCACAATCGGAGTTTTTGTTCAAATTCCCCTTTTGGCTCTCCAAATATTTTAAAAGCAGCAGTCAGCAGTGCTCGAATAGCATAAAACGTCAGAGGCGTCAGTGACGCACAGCTTTCTCTGAATTCCTGCTTTAGATATAAAGAAAGATATTTATAAAAAATACATGGAAATTCCCTGTGAGAAGAAGAAAGTGGTGCTTTCTGACATCCAGAGCTTCCAACTGGATCTGCTCCTTACTCACAGGCAGATCCTTTTCCTCAAGGAACCTTTTCTCCAGGACATGGGCATCAAAACGTCCCTCTGAGCTACAGGCAACATCCTGCCTGGCATCCCTGGAGATTCTGGCATCCCTGGCGATTCTGGACTTTCTGGAGGGAGGTAAGGAAGGGATGCAAAACGATCCTCGAGGTCCAGCGGGATGGATGGCTGGGAAAAGCAGCTCAGCAATTAAGAGCTGATTATTGTCCTTCAGATGCTAATTTGCTCTTGAACGCTCTTTAAAAAATAATAGTAGTAAAGACACCAAATGTAAAACCTTTTAGGGTCATAAATGCACTTTTAAGCAATCCTGAAATTTAAAAATCCTTCATGGCATCAAGTGCACAAAAAAATACTCAAAAGGAGAATCCCTCTTATAAACTATTCAAATGAGTCTTTCTGGGTTTCCAAATCAAATATTTTAGCACAAACTAAAAGTTAAAAGGAAAAAAAAAATCAACAAAACCCAACAGTCTGTACAGTCAGTACCTCAAGTTTCAATCTTCAATATTCTGTCTGATTAAACTGGCACATTCCAGAAGAAATGGAATTGAGGTAAAATTTTAACCAATGTGGAAAACAAATGTGGAAAATGTGTCTCGGAAGAACTAAATACAACTTAAAGAAACAAAGAAACAGGTAACCTTCCCAAGGCCCATTTCAGGGCTACATCATACATAAAACAGCCAGGGTTGGGCTGCACATTTACTTGTTACCCTGAGGAACAGGGAATGATGAGGTCAGGCGCAGCCCATTCTTATCTGAAAGAAAGCAATTGATGGGGGAAGGGTGAAAGTATTTTTGCACAACACGAGTCACAAATACTCCTCCTAAACTTTCTGTATTTCAAGTGCAGATTGTATTTATGTCTGAGCTGTGACTCTGATGAGTGTCTTGTCACTGCCTGATTTCAGGTTTTAGTTTAGTTCACAGTTCCTCGCTGTCTCATCCTCTCTTTAGGCAAGGGGACAGTCCTCCAGCAGCAAATCTGAGAAGCAGAAAACAAGCTAAACGTTAACCTTACCAGGTGAGCTTTCTTTCTCCCTCTTGCCTGGGCTACCACAAAGAAAATTCATGCTTGTGGGTTAAAGCTGAGTTTTGCTGACAGCCCTTGAACCAGACCAAGGCATGGTTAGAGCTGCTGCTAAGACACAGTGCCTGGCATGACTTTGCACATCAGTGTTCCCCGGCAGAAAAGGCCTTTGCTCACACCCTCTGTCCATTCAGATTGTACACAACTACTTCACCTAATTAAACTCCTTTAGGCTGGTGGAATTCCAAGCAGTCCAAGGTGTAAAGTGCTGCTTCCCCAAGACATTTGGACCGAGTAATGAGGACTGAGTATATCTCAGCTGGGGGTTTTGATCTTTAGCATACTGGGTTTGTGTCACTACCTCTGATGTGGACCCACCTGGAGCAGAGCCTCACTAGAGGCTTACTTTCCCATCATTCTTCCCAGATTGATGTTATGAGCTTTATTTCCAATTTACAGAGTATGAGCACTCTGACTTTTGGTTTGGTTTGTTTTCTTTCCCGCAGGATCCTGGTGCATCATGTAAAGTGTCTTCTTTCTCTGGGTGGATAATTATTCCTGAAGAACAACAGCTGATGCCGAAAGCACATAGTTATTCTGGGTGGTTTTTGGACACTGATGCTTGCTGGACTTTCTCTCATCTTTTCTTTTTTCCCAGTAGTAGGCTCAGGAGGTTTGTTTCTTTCCCCCACCATTCAGTTTATTAAGACTCATATAGTCTGACTTTCTCTGTTATTTCCTTCAGCGTGCGGGGGGGAAAGAATGCTTTCTATTTTCAGGAAATATATTACATCAATGAAGAGCGGTGCCAAAAAAACCAAAAATTAAAAAACAACAACAAAAAACCCACCAAAAAACCCCCCAAAAAAACAAACAACAACCAAAAAACAAGAAAAACCCAAACTAACAAAAAATTCTGCAGACTTTTGCACATAATCTCCACATAGTGCATGTAAATCTCTTAAGAGTTCATATGTGCTAGCATTTTTCAACATTGCAGTGAATGCAGTCAGTATTCTGGAATATAGTGATCTTTAGTTCCCTTCTGCTGGGCTGTGCAGCCTTTTGCTCACGCCAGTTCCTGGTGGGAAGCTGCAGGCCAGCTGTGGGGTGGCTAAAGAGTGACAAACTGGGGATTAGCCGCTTCATCCGGCACGCCTGGACAGAAAGCAGCTATTTGGGATGCTGCCTTTAGGCGTAGGTCAAACACCCTAGGGCAGGACCTTTTTTTTCTTTTTTTTAATTACCATTATTTCCAATTGTATCTGTACTGTTATCTCGTCATTTCAGGAGTCTCCTGGACTGGACAAATAACAAATGGAACAGCTACCAACACACAGCAGGGAAAGAAAGGAGGGGCACAAGCCTCAGAAGCAGCAATCCAAGTTCACGTCTACAGGCAGGCTCCTTTTGATCTTATTTTGCACTGTTTCTAGTCCTCCTGCTCCTGGCACTCCAGCAGGGAATGCAGGGATGGGGCTGAAGGCCATGCTGCAGGGAGCAAAGCCTCAATCTACTGCGCCCTGCGAGGACAGGCACGGCCAGGCGGCTCTCGCAGCTCGGCTGCCACAGCCCTGAGCTGCCACAGCCTCCGTGGGTTTTCTCCTCTCCAGAACATCCTTTTGCACTCCGTGACACACGCACAGCTCCGCCGTGGGCTGGCAAAGGGCGGCCACCGGCAGCAGAGCCCGGGCTCTGCAGGCCTGGGCGGCCTGGGCACTGAAGATGGGGACATTTCGACTCGTGACTGTACTTGCAGTCTGCACCGTGCCACTCCAATAAAGTTTGTAAGGATGCACTGCGCTGCTCCTGGCTTTTCATTTAGCACTGCTGCTGTCGGGCAGCAAGACCAGATCGAACCTGTGGACTGCCACCGCGCAAGGAGGCAGCTGAAAGATCAAGACAGAAATCGTTGACATTTATTGCGTCCAGATGAAGGCACAATGAATTCACAGGTCCTGAAATACCTGTGTGTGAGGTGCCATCTCTTCATGTAGGAGGGCTGCATGTGGGAGAAGGGGCACATCCTGAATTAAAGGGTGGGGAGGGAGTAATAAGGGGGCTGTGGGGTACCAGGAAGGCCACTGAATCTGCCCCAGAGCTGAGCAGTTAGAAGCAGAAAGCAGAAATGCCAATTACTGCTCTGCTAAAGAAATGACTGCACAAGAGGGCACAAACAAAGGCCTTTATCTGAAATCATCTGCAATTTGAGTTTTTGTCAAATTCCCCTTTTGGCTCTTCAAATGTTTTAAAAGCAGCAGTCTGCAGCGCTTGAATAGCAAGACATGTCACAGGCTTGAGTGACACACAGCTTTCTCAGAGTTCCTGCTTTAGACATAAATCCATGTCTGTATTAAAAAAACCTTGGAAATCAGCTGTGAGCAGGAGAAGTGGTGCTTTCTGCAGGGTCTTGTCAGAGCTGTTGGTCGTGGAATGGATTTGGAGTCCTTGGGGAGGTGTGATCTGCAGGCACAGGGAGAAAAGAGAAGCACATCAAGCACTTCATGATGATTTCCATCCCCCCCCAAGTCTTTCCCTCTGTGTAAAATTCCCTCTGCCTGGACACATGCACGAGGAAACTGAGGCAGGTTGGCACCTTAGAGGAAATAAACACCGGGGACTTGTGTCAAAGGCATGTTTGCAAGAGCACACAAATCAAGTGCCATTAAGCACGAGTGACAGTCCATTTTTTTTTTTTCAAGTTTAGTACAGAAGTAAAAGGTTTTGGCAGGCAAACAGAGCAAGCAGTTCACAGCTGCCTTTAGAAAAAAGAAACTCCACCAACACAAAGCCTACCTGCAAGATTTCAGCCTTGCTTTCTTAAGACAGGATGTAGCACTCAGTGCCGTGGCCTGCTTGACACGCTGTTGTCACGCCATGAGTTTCTTCCCCTGCAGGTGAGACAGGAGGGCCGTGAGCGCTGAGCGAGTGGCCCTGCAGGGACAAGGCCTGGCCCGGCGCCGTGAGGGGACAAGGCTGGCCCCGCCCCTTCCCCACTGGCCCCGCCCCTCTCGCGCGGCCCCGCCTTTCTCGGCTCCCAAACCGCCGCCTCTCGTGCCCCCAAGCGCCGCCCCCACCTCTCATTGGCCGCCCGCCTTCCCTCGCGCCCGCCGCCACCTCTCATTGGCTGCAGGCGTCGCCTCGTGCCCGCCGCGGTCTCCCATTGGCTGCGGGCGCCGCTGTTGTTGTTAGTGCGGTTACTGTAAACAGCAGCGGCCAGCTGTCACCTGTCACCTGTCGCGTCTGCTCACCTCTGCTCACCTCTGCTCACCTCTGCTCACCTCTTGCCACCTATTCACTCTCGCCTCTCACCTCCCTTCTCCTCTTACCTCTTGTCACTTCCTGCCACCTGTCCCCTGTCCCCTGTCCCCGGGCACTTGCCGGGGCTCGATCCTCGCTCGCTCGCTCCCTGCCCGGGCCATGTCACTGCACGGCGGCCGCGGGCTCCCCGGGCCGCTGGCCATCTCGCCGCTGCCCTCTCCGGGCACGGCCCCGCTCACGCCGCTGGCGCCGGACAGGTGAGGCGGTGGCCGGGGGCCGCAGGGCTGGGGCAGCTTTGGCCACCCGCCCCACGCGGGGCTCCCCCGGCGTGACACGGCTGCCCCGCGCGGGGCTCGGCGCTGGGGCCGTGCCAAAGGGGGCTTGGACGCTTTGGGGATCCCCTCCTTCAGCTCGTGCCCCCCGCCCCGCAAGAAGGGCAAGAAGGGGCGAGGGCCACTCGGGGCACTGACGCTTGCCCGTGCCCACCACCCGCAGGGACAGCCCGAAGAGGGGGCGCTGGGGGCTGCCCATCCCGCTGCTCTGGGACACCCCGTCCCCGCAGCCCGTGGCCTCGGACTCTTGCCGGGACTCCATCTCCTCGCAGCCCACGCCTGCAGGTGAGCGATGGGGCTGCTCCGCCCCACAACCGTGCCCAGCCGCCCCCCTCGGGCCCCTCGGGGGGTACAGCAGAGGGGCCAGGCATGTGGCGGGGGGGCTTGGCCGACGGGCTGAGGAGGAGCTTGAGTGTGGCGGCGGAGCTTGGAGGGAGCCCAAAACTGCCCTCCCTGGGGCTCAGCCACGAACCGCTCCGCTGGCTGGGGACCGTGCTCGCGGTGACACGCGACATTCCGTGCTGCTCCCAACGGCCGTGCCACCCTCCTGGTGGGGGGCAGGAGTCCACCCTGCCCAGGGCTCTGGGCTCAGGACGGACCCCGATCCCCACACCGGGGCCACCCCTGCCCCTTGTTCCCGCAGGACCGGGGCCGGACAGCCGCGCACAGCAGAACTCGGCCGCGCTGCGCAAAGAGTGAGTGGCCCCACGCCCACGTCCCCCCCGGGGACACCCCCTGTCCCTCCCCTGCCTCCCCCGAGCAGCAGCGCCCGCTCTCAGCCTCGCTGGGGGCTGTGCATCCAGCTCGGACCCCCGCGCTGTGTCCGAGATGACAACCGCGGCTGCTTGGGCGGGGACATGGATGCCAGCCCCGACTAACTCCATCTCTCCTCTCCCCGCAGCTTCCAGAAAACGATGCCGGAGTTCGGGAGAGCTCGCAGAGAGTAAGTGAAGGGGCACTGTCCCTGCAGCACGATAGCAATGGCAGGCTGTCCCCGTGCCCAGGCTGTCCCTGTCGCAGACCCAAATGCCAGGCCGGCCCCGTGCCCCTCCTGCGCTCCCATTCAGCTCTCTGATCGGTGCCTGGAGGTGCTTTTGCCCCTGCAGGGAGCTGTGGGAGCTGCCACAGCCCTGGCAGGTCTTCTCCTGCCCTGAAGGCCTGCGGGATAGGCAGAGGTGACAATGGCAGAGGGGTGGGACACATGGGTCCAGGACAGCCGGTGCCATTTGAGCCTTTCCTTTCGCAGCTCTTGCAGCAGGAAGCTCCTTGGCCAGAGGATGCACTCCTTGCGGGTAAGTGCTGCAGGCTGTGCAGGGCTGAGCACAGCGAGGCCGGATCCTGCCGAGTCCCTGGGCGAGCCGGGACGAGGAGGATGGAGCCAGGGCAGCGGGCAGGGCTGTGCAGCACCTCTCAGCCGCTGGCTGTCGCACAGGCGTGGCAGCTGGAAGCCAGCGCGCTCCTGAAGGGCATCTCGCAGCTCCAGGTGCGCAGCGGCACAGGGCGGCGGCGCCGCAGGGAGCCCGATGATGAGGTGAGTGGGGCAGCGAGAGCCTGGGGAGCAGGGAGGAGGCAGAGCGGTGCTGACGCCGTGTCCCCCCCGCTGCAGGAGGGCTCTGTCCCCAGCAAGCTGCAGAGGCTGGGCCAGCCGAGCCCACTGCCCGCCGTCCATGGGGCTGCCAAGAGGGACCTCCTTGCCAAGAGCCCCCGGCCCACATCAGAGCTGCCAGTGAGAGATGCTGCAGGGATCGGGGGGGCACCAGGGATGGGTGATCTTGGAGCTGCTCGCATGGCAGCTGCCGCTGCAGCCTCCCCGGCTGCCCTGGACACCTGTGGGTATGGCAGATAAATGGCCTGCAGGGTCAGGGCGGCACTGTCTCCAAAGCTGGAAGGCATTGGTCCATTGGGGATGGACCTCGGGTATGGGATGCAGCCCTGCCTGGGGGTGGGAAGGAGGCGTCAGGACTTGTCCCATTCACTGTGTCCTCTGCCTCTCCCCCAAGTGCCCCCAGCTGCCGCCCAGGCTGAGTGACACAGTGCCCCAGCGGCTGGAGAAGCTGGTGACCACGCCAGTGACGACGAAGCAGGAGGCAAAGCTGGTACATGGCTTGGGGTCTCCAGAGGGTGGTTTGGTGCCCAACGTCCCTGGGCTGGGGGCTGCTTGGTCAGCAACAGCAGCCCAGGGGCTGTGGCCTTGTCTTGGGCACGGGCAGTGGGAGCCTTGCCCGCTGCCCTCCTGGTGCTGGGGGCTTGCCAGAGCCCCAGGCAGCAGCTCGGGCTCTCCCCACAGCGTCCAGGCAAACGCAGCCGGTGCCGGCAGCTCTTCCGCTCGCCCTCGGCGCCCGGCACGGACCCCAGGCGCGGCCTGAAGCGAAGCCAGCCCTCGGACAGGGACAGCCCTGTCAAGGCCAAGCGGCAGAGGACGGAGGCTGGCAGCCCTGGCCAGGAGGCATCCGTGGAGCCGGTGGGTGATGGGGAAGGCGAGGGCTGAGCCCCAGCCTGTCTCTGCTGGGACTGCGCCGTGCCCCGGCCCTGCCACGGCCCCTGCTGACATCGGGGGGTGTCTGTGCTTGGTGCCTCCACAGGGAGCGTGGCTGGAGCCTTCCAGGTCAGCCCAGCTTGAGGAGATCGAGAACCTGCTGGCCAACGATGACCAGGAGCTCATTGGGGACTTCTCCAAGGTAGGGCCACGAGGATGGGGCAGGTCTGGGGGTGCTGCCCTCATTATTCAGAAACAGCGACCATCGTCAGAGCCCCGCCCCACGGCAAGAGCCCAAAGCCATCTGGTGGCCCTTGCCTGGGCACACAGGGCCTTGGGGCTCTGATTTTCCAGCCCGTAGCCCCTGCAGTGGTTGCTCTTCTGCTCCAGCCCTGTGCCACAGCCACTTGTCCCCTGCACAGACTGTCCCCTCCCACGGGAGAAGCGCAGGCTACTGGGCTGGCTGTTGGGCTGGGGGGACAGGTGCCACCCCCGGGAGGTGTCCTGGGGACATGTGTGAGCCCAGAGCCTGTCTCCTGCAGGCTCACCTCCTGCCGATGGTGGACGGGAAGGACCCGGGCCTGAAGTACATCTCCCCTGCCACGGTAAGGGGGCTGCAGCCCCTCCCCAGCCCCCCCGAGGGGCTGCCTGCCTGTTCCCCCCTGCCTGCCCCCCATGTGTCCCTTCCCCCATGTGACACGCTCCCCCCGCAGCTGGCAGCGGTGCTGACGGGGCGCTTCAGCAGCTCCATCGAGAGAAGCATCATCGTGGACTGCCGCTACCCCTACGAGTACGAGGGGGGCCACGTCAAGGTCAGAGCCCCCCCGTGCCCCGGGGCAGGCAGCATGGGGCTGTCAGAGACCCATCCACGCTCAGAGGTGCTGAGCCCACCACGAGGTGTTGAGCAGCTCCCCAGGAGATGTTGACACCACAGGGATTCAGGATTCCCCCAGGATTTGCTCAGTACCCTCTGAGAGATTTAGCAGCCCCTCCAAAGATACTGAGCACCCACAGAGGAGTACAGCAACCCCCCCAGAGGTACTGTGAGCCCCCAGAGGGGTCGAGCAGCTCTCCATGAAGGGTACTGAGCCCCCAGAGGGATGGAGCAGGGCCCTGAAAAGTGCCAAGCCACCCCATGAAGGGGTGATAGCCAAACGCAAAGAAGAGGGTGATGATGTCCCCCTAGTCGTTTGGGAGATGATAGTGCTGCTGGGGGAGGCTGGGCGACTGCGCCATTGGTCCCTGCAGAAAATGCAATGGGAGGCAGAGGGGAAAACGGAGCCTCCTGTACCTCGGCAGGGCGCTGTGAACCTGCCGCTGCAGCAGGAAGTGGAGCAATTCCTGCTGGAGCAGCCCATCGTGGCCCTGGACGGCAGCAAGAGGGTGATCATCATCTTCCACTGCGAGTTCTCCCTTGAGCGGGGGCCCAAAATGTGAGTGATGGCACGGGGGGCACACTGGGCTGTGGCAGCCCCCCAGGCACGCCCGGATCCCGGCACGGGGCTGATGCCGTGGCCTTTCCGTGTGGCGCAGGTGCAAGTTTCTGCGGGAGAAGGATCGCTCGTGCCACGAGTACCCGCGGCTGCACTACCCCGAGCTGTACGTCTTGAAGGGCGGCTACCGCGACTTCTTCCCTCAGTTCCCGGTGAGTCCCCGCCCCGTGCCCCCTCGGGGCCAGGGGCTCCGTGCCGGGAGGGCAAGAAGCGCGGGGGCACAAGGCAGCGGGCAGGGGCAGCTGTGGCTCGGAGCATCCTGCCCGGGATGGCAGGGATGGCACCTCCAGGGCCGGGGGCTGCTCCGGGGGCGCTGGGTTTGGCCCGGGCTGGGGGCGGCCCGGGGGCTGCTGTGCTGCGGGGGCTGACGGCTCTGTGCGTTGCAGAGCCTCTGCGAGCCGCGGGGCTATCGGCCCATGCACCAGCCGGCGTTCAAGGAGGAGCTGCGCAAGTTCCGCGGCCAGTGCTGGCTCCGCGAGCGCGGCCGGCGGGAGCTCTTCAGCCGCGCCAGGGACCTGTGAGCGCTCGGGGTCCGCAGCCGCGCCGGGGCAGCGCTGGAGCTGCGAGCGTGGCAAGGCTTCCCTCGGCCGGGGATGCGCCGCGCCTCGGTCTGCCTTGTTAGGATGCTTTTCGAGCGGTTTGCCTTTGTTTCTTCTTTCTAAATACTTTTGTGTTCGTTTGTTGAGACAAGTATTTTTGTGTTTGTTTATTGTTATAAATACTTTTGTGTTCGTTTATTGTTATAAATATTTTTGTGTTTGCTTACTGTTCTGTTTCTGTGTTTGTTTGTTGTTAGGATTGTTAGTTACAGTCTCTGCTAAGAAACTCCTATTGCAGGAGAACAAACGCGGCTCCTGAGCTCTCAGTGCGCAGCCCAGGGCTCTGCAGGGCTGGGTGGCCCTGATCCGGGGCTGGGGGCACGGGCAGGCTGGGCTGGAGGCGTCTCTGCGCTTGGGCACAGGGACAGATGGGGCCATGGCTTCCCTGGGGGGCGCGGTGGCTTGCCCAGGGACAGGGTGGCTGCGGTGGCCACAAGTGTTGGCCCCTTGGCTGCTGTCCCTGCACGCTGGGGTGGCAGTGCAGGATGGCCCTGGACACCCCCCTGCAAGGGACCCCCTTTCCAGGGCATGCTGGGCTTGGCAGGACTCCCGGGACACTTGGGCTGGTGACATCCCGCCCCTTCCCCTGGGACCCCAACAGCCAAGAGCCTCTCTTTTCTCAGGGGCTCTCCTGAACTTTGGAGCTCTCCTCAGGGCTGGGACACTCGGTCCTGAGGGGAACCTTGACCCAAGAGGATTCCCAGCAATGTGCAGCCCCATTTTGGTGCTCAGCGCTCAGCAGGACACTCAAGACCATTAACCCCCAAATCCTGAGACCCTTCTGTAGTGACTCCAGCCCCTCTCCACGAGACCCCCAGAGTAACCTCACCCCTCTTGAGTGGGGCTGGGCTCATCAGGACCCCCAGGGCTTTCACACCTCATCCCTCTCCCTGGCACCCCCACAGCCATGATACCCCCCTTTTCTCAGGGGGTCTTCTGGCCTTTGCAGGACACCCAGGCTTGTGACAATCCTATTGCGGGGGACACGGCTTGGTGAGACCTTGAAGGGCTTTGTGTCCTTAACACGAGCGTGCCCCGCTCTCTCTGTGGCCAGTGACCTCCCAGTGCCACCTGCTTCAGTCACCCTTGGGGCGCCCGTCCTGCCCCTCCACTTGCCCAGATTCCTGAGGAGCTGATGTCACTCCAGGACTCCCCAGGGGGGCTTTTCCATGCGCCCCCCCGAGAACCCTTCCCTGGCTGGGTGACAGTGGCCTGCTTCTTGGGGTTGGGCATCGCCTTTGCTTCGGTTTGTGCCCCACAGCAGAATCCATCCATGGCCAAAATCCCCCTGGCTCCCCACCTGCACCTCCTCAGCCACCACACCCATGTCCTGCTCCATCCCAGTGTGCTGCCAATGGGGCCCTGGATCTGCTCCTTCCTCACGGACAATCCTATTCAAAACTCTTCACAGGACAATCTGCATACACACAGCTAAAGTGGCGCGTCCTCAATTAATGAAAAGGTGTGTGTGGCGGGGAGTAATAAAGGAGCTGTGCCGTGCTAGAAAGGCCACTTATTCTGCCTCAAAACTGAGAAAAAAAAGGAGAAAATAGCAATACCATTTACCACTCACAAGAGCAAAACAAAGGACCACACAAAATGGCAAAGCCAAAGATATTGCTGTATCTGAAATCACCCACAATCGGAGTTTTTGTTCAAATTCCCCTTTTGGCTCTCCAAATATTTTAAAAGCAGCAGTCAGCAGTGCTCGAATAGCATAAAACGTCAGAGGCGTCAGTGACGCACAGCTTTCTCAGAATTCCTGCTTTAGATATAAAGAAAGATATTTATAAAAAATACATGGAAACTCCCTGTGAGCAGAAGAAAGTGGTGCTTTCTGACATCCAGAGCTTCCAACTGGATCTGCTCCTTACTCACAGGCAGATCCTTTTCCTCAAGGAACCTTTTCTCCAGGACATGGGCATCAAAACGTCCCTCTGAGCTACAGGCAACATCCTGCCTGGCATCCCTGGAGATTCTGGCATCCCTGGCGATTCTGGACTTTCTGGAGGGAGGTAAGGAAGGGATGCAAAACGATCCTCGAGGTCCAGCGGGATGGATGGCTGGGAAAAGCAGCTCAGCAATTAAGAGCTGATTATTGTCCTTCAGATGCTAATTTGCTCTTGAACGCTCTTTAAAAAATAATAGTAGTAAAGACACCAAATGTAAAACCTTTTAGGGACTCAAATGCACTTTTAAGCAATCCTGAAATTTAAAAATCCTTCATGGCATCAAGTGCACAAAAAAATACTCAAAAGGAGAATCCCTCTTATAAACTATTCAAATGAGTCTTTCTGGGTTTCCAAATCAAATATTTTAGCACAAACTAAAAGTTAAAAGGAAAAAAAAAATCAACAAAACCCAACAGTCTGTACAGTCAGTACCTCAAGTTTCAATCTTCAATATTCTGTCTGATTAAACTGGCACATTCCAGAAGAAATGGAATTGAGGTCAAATTTTAACCAATGTGGAAAACAAATGTGGAAAATGTGTCTCGGAAGAACTAAATACAACTTAAAGAAACAAAGAAACAGGTAACCTTCCCGAGGCCCATTTCAGGGCTACATCATACATAAAACAGCCAGGGTTGGGCTGCACATTTACTTGTTACCCTGAGGAACAGGGAATGATGAGGTCAGGCGCAGCCCATTCTTATCTGAAAGAAAGCAATTGATGGGGAAAGGGTGAAAATATTTTTGCACAACACGAGTCAGAAATACTCCTCCTAAACTTTCTGTATTTCAAGTGCAGATTGTATTTATGTCTGAGCTGTGACTCTGATGAGTGTCTTGTCACTGCCTGATTTCAGGTTTTAGTTTAGTTCACAGTTCCTCGCTGTCTCATCCTCTCTTTAGGCAAGGGGACAGTCCTCCAGCAGCAAATCTGAGAAGCAGAAAACAAGCTAAACGTTAACCTTACCAGGTGAGCTTTCTTTCTCCCTCTTGCCTGGGCTACCACAAAGAAAATTCATGCTTGTGGGTTAAAGCTGAGTTTTGCTGACAGCCCATGAACCAGACCAAGGCATGGTTAGAGCTGCTGCTAAGACACAGTGCCTGGCATGACTTTGCACATCAGTGTTCCCCGGCAGAAAAGGCCTTTGCTCACACCCTCTATCCATTCAGTTTGTACACAACTACTTCACCTAATTAAACTCCTTTAGGCTGGTGGAATTCCAAGCAGTCCAAGGTGTAAAGTGCTGCTTCCCCAAGACATTTGGACCGAGTAATGAGGACTGAGTATATCTCAGGTGGGGGTTTTGATCTTTAGCATACTGGGTTTGTGTCACTACCTCTGATGTGGACCCACCTGGAGCAGAGCCTCACTAGAGGCTTACTTTCCCATAATTCTTCCCAGATTGATGTTATGAGCTTTATTTCCAATTTACAGAGTATGAGCACTCTGACTTTTGGTTTGGTTTGTTTTCTTTCCCGCAGGATCCTGGTGCATCATGTAAAGTGTCTTCTTTCTCTGGGTGGATAATTATTCCTGAAGAACAACAGCTGATGCCGAAAGCACATAGTTATTCTGGGTGGTTTTTGGACACTGATGCTTGCTGGACTTTCTCTCATCTTTTCTTTTTTCCCAGTAGTAGACTCAGGTGGTTTGTTTCTTTCCCCCACCATTCACTTTATTAAGACTCATATAGTCTGACTTTCTCTGTTATTTCCTTCAGCGTGCGGGGGGGAAAGAATGCTTTCTATTTGCAGGAAATATATTACATCAATGAAGAGCGATGCCAAAAAAACCAAAAATTAAAAAACAACAACAAAAAACCCACCAAAAAACCCCCCAAAAAAACAAACAACAACCAAAAAACAAAAAAACCCCACCAAACTAACAAAAAATTCTGCAGACTTTTGCACATAATCTCCACATAGTGCATGTAAATCTCTTAAGAGTTCACACGTGCTAGCATTTTTCAACATTGCAGTGAATGCAGTCAGTATTCTGGAATATAGTGAGCTTTAGTTCCCTTCTGCTGGGCTGTGCAGCCTTTTGCTCACGCCAGTTCCTGGTGGGAAGCTGCAGGCCAGCTGTGGGGTGGCTAAAGAGTGACAAACTGGGGATTAGCCGCTTCATCCGGCACGCCTGGACAGAAAGCAGCTATTTCGGATGCTGCCTTTAGGCGTAGTTCAAACACCCTAGGGCAGGACCTTTTTTTTCTTTTTTTTAATTACCATTATTTCCAATTGTATCTGTACTGTTATCTCGTCATTTCAGGAGTCTCCTGGACTGGACAAATAACAAATGGAACAGCTACCAACACACAGCAGGGAAAGAAAGGAGGGGCACAAGCCTCAGAAGCAGCAATCCAAGTTCACGTCTACAGGCAGGCTCTTTTTGATCTTATTTTGCACTGTTTCTAGTCCTCCTGCTCCTGGCACTCCAGCAGGGAATGCAGGGATGGGGCTGAAGGCCATGCTGCAGGGAGCAAAGCCTCAATCTACTGCACCCTGCGAGGACAGGCACGGCCAGGCGGCTCTCGCAGCTCGGCTGCCACAGCCCTGAGGGGCCACAGCCTCCGTGGGTTTTCTCCTCTCCAGAACATCCTTTTGCACTCCGTGACACATGCACAGCTCCGCCGTGGGCTGGCAAAGGGCGGCCACCGGCAGCAGAGCCCGGGCTCCGCAGGCCTGGGCGGCCTGGGCACTGAAGTTGGGGACATTTCGACTCGTGACTGTACTTGCAGTCTGCACCGTGCCACTCCAATAAAGTTTGTGAGGATGCACTGCGCTGCTCCTGGCTTTTCATTTAGCACTGCTGCTGTCGGGCAGCAAGACCAGATCGAACCTGTGGACTGCCACCGCGCAAGGAGGCAGCTGAAAGATCAAGACAGAAATCGTTGACATTTATTGCGTCCAGATGAAGGCACAATGAATTCACAGGTTCTGAAATACCTGTGTGTGAGGTCCCATCTCTTCATGTAGGTAGGCTGCATGTGGGAGAAGGGGCACATCCTGAATTAAAGGGTGGGGAGGGAGTAATAAGGGGGCTGTGGGGTACCAGGAAGGCCACTGAATCTGCCCCAGAGCTGAGCAGTTAGAAGCAGAAAGCAGAAATGCCAATTACTGCCCTGCTAAAGAAATGACTGCACAAGAGGGCACAAACAAAGGCCTTTATCTGAAATCATCTGCAATTTGAGTTTTTGTCAAATTCCCCTTTTGGCTCTTCAAATGTTTTAAAAGCAGCTGTCTGCAGCGCTTGAATAGCAAGACATGTCACAGGCTTGAGTGACACACAGCTTTCTCAGAGTTCCTGCTTTAGACATAAATCCATGTCTGTATTAAAAAAACCTTGGAAATCAGCTGTGAGCAGGAGAAGTGGTGCTTTCTGCAGGGTCTTGTCAGAGCTGTTGGTCGTGGAATGGATTTGGAGTCCTTGGGGAGGTGTGATCTGCAGGCACAGGGAGAAAAGAGAAGCACATCAAGCACTTCATGATGATTTCCATCCCCCCCCAAGTCTTTCCCTCTGTGTAAAATTCCGTCTGCCTGGACACATGCACGAGGAAACTGAGGCAGGTTGGCACCTTAGAGGAAATAAACACCAGGGATTTGTGTCAAAGGCATGTTTGCAAGAGCACACAAATCAAGTGCCATTAAGCACGAGTGACAGTCCATTTTTTTTTTTTCAAGTTTAGTACAGAAGTAAAAGGTTTCGGCAGGCAAACAGAGCAAGCAGTTCACAGCTGCCTTTAGAAAAAAGAAACTCCACCAACACAAAGCCTACCTGCAAGATTTCAGCCTTGCTTTCTTAAGACAGGATGTAGCACTCAGTGCCGTGGCCTGCTTGACACGCTGTTGTCACGCCATGAGTTTCTTCCCCTGCAGGTGAGACAGGAGGGCCGTGAGCGCTGAGCGAGTGGCCCTGCAGGGACAAGGCCTGGCCCGGCGCCGTGAGGGGACAAGGCTGGCCCCGCCCCTTCCCCACTGGCCCCGCCCCTCTCGCGCGGCCCCGCCTTCCTCGGCTCCCAAACCGCCGCCTCTCGTGCCCCCACGCGCCGCCGCCACCTCTCATTGGCTGCAGGCGTCGCCTCGTGCCCGCCGCGGTCTCCCATTGGCTGCGGGTGCCGCTGTTGTTGTTAGTGCGGTTACTGTAAACAGCAGCGGCCAGCTGTCACCTGTCACCTGTCGCGTCTGCTCACCTCTGCTCACCTCTGCTCACCTCTGCTCACCTCTTGCCACCTATTCACTCTCGCCTCTCACCTCCCTTCTCCTCTTACCTCTTGTCACTTCCTGCCACCTGTCCCCTGTCCCCTGTCCCCTGTCCCCGGGCACTTGCCGGGGCTCGATCCTCGCTCGCTCGCTCCCTGCCCGGGCCATGTCACTGCACGGCGGCCGCGGGCTCCCCGGGCCGCTGGCCATCTCGCCGCTGCCCTCTCCGGGCACGGCCCCGCTCACGCCGCTGGCGCCGGACAGGTGAGGCGGTGGCCGGGGGCCGCAGGGCTGGGGCAGCTTTGGCCACCCGCCCCACGCGGGGCTCCCCCGGCGTGACACGGCTGCCCCGCGCGGGGCTCGGCGCTGGGGCCGTGCCAAAGGGGGCTTGGACGCTTTGGGGATCCCCTCCTTCAGCTCGTGCCCCCCGCCCCGCAAGAAGGGCAAGAAGGGGCGAGGGCCACTCGGGGCACTGACGCTTGCCCGTGCCCACCACCCGCAGGGACAGCCCGAAGAGGGGGCGCTGGGGGCTGCCCATCCCGCTGCTCTGGGACACCCCGTCCCCGCAGCCCGTGGCCTCGGACTCTTGCCGGGACTCCATCTCCTCGCAGCCCACGCCTGCAGGTGAGCGATGGGGCTGCTCCGCCCCACAACCGTGCCCAGCCGCCCCCCTCGGGCCCCTCGGGGGGTACAGCAGAGGGGCCAGGCATGTGGCGGGGGGGCTTGGCCGACGGGCTGAGGAGGAGCTTGAGTGTGGCGGCGGAGCTTGGAGGGAGCCCAAAACTGCCCTCCCTGGGGCTCAGCCACGAACCGCTCCGCTGGCTGGGGACCGTGCTCGCGGTGACACGCGACATTCCATGCTGCTCCCAACGGCCGTGCCACCCTCCTGGTGGGGGGCAGGAGTCCACCCTGCCCAGGGCTCTGGGCTCAGGACGGACCCCGATCCCCACACCGGGGCCACCCCTGCCCCTTGTTCCCGCAGGACTGGGGCCGGACAGCCGCGCACAGCAGAACTCGGCCGCGCTGCGCAAAGAGTGAGTGGCCCCATGCCCACGTCCCCCCGGGGACACCCCCTGTCCCTCCCCTGCCTCCCCCGAGCAGCAGCGCCCGCTCTCAGCCTCGCTGGGGGCTGTGCATCCAGCTCTGACCCCCGCGCTGTGTCCGGGGATGACAACCACGGCTGCTTGGGCGGGGACATGGATGCCAGCCCCGACTAACTCCATCTCTCCTCTCCCCGCAGCTTCCAGAAAACCATGCCGGAGTTCGGGAGAGCTCGCAGAGAGTAAGTCAAGGGGCACTGTCCCTGCAGCACGATAGCAATGCCAGGCTGTCCCCGTGCCCAGGCTGTCCCTGTCGCAGACCCAAATGCCAGGCCGGCCCTGTGCCCCTCCTGCACTCCCATTCAGCTCTCTGATCGGTGCCTGGAGGTGCTTTTGCCCCTGCAGGGAGCTGTGGGAGCTGCCACAGCCCTGGCAGGTCTTCTCCTGCCCTGAAGGCCTGCGGGATAGGCAGAGGTGACAATGGCAGAGGGGTGGGACACATGGGTCCAGGACAGCCGGTGCCATTTGAGCCTTTCCTTTCGCAGCTCTTGCAGCAGGAAGCTCCTTGGCCAGAGGATGCACTCCTTGCGGGTAAGTGCTGCAGGCTGTGCAGGGCTGAGCACAGCGAGGCCGGATCCTGCCGAGTCCCTGGGCGAGCCGGGACGAGGAGGATGGAGCCAGGGCAGCGGGCAGGGCTGTGCAGCACCTCTCAGCCGCTGGCTGTCGCACAGGCGTGGCAGCTGGAAGCCAGCGCGCTCCTGAAGGGCATCTCGCAGCTCCAGGTGCGCAGCGGCACAGGGCGGCGGCGCCGCAGGGAGCCCGATGATGAGGTGAGTGGGGCAGCGAGAGCCTGGGGAGCAGGGAGGAGGCAGAGCGGTGCTGACGCCGTGTCCCCCCCGCTGCAGGAGGGCTCTGTCCCCAGCAAGCTGCAGAGGCTGGGCCAGCCGAGCCCACTGCCCGCCGTCCATGGGGCTGCCAAGAGGGACCTCCTTGCCAAGAGCCCCCGGCCCACATCAGAGCTGCCAGTGAGAGATGCTGCAGGGATCGGGGGGGCACCAGGGATGGGTGATCTTGGAGCTGCTCGCACGGCAGCTGCCGCTGCAGCCTCCCCGGCTGCCCTGGACACCTGTGGGTATGGCAGATAAATGGCCTGCAGGGTCAGGGCGGCACTGTCTCCAAAGCTGGAAGGCATTGCTCCATTGGGGATGGACCTCGGGTATGGGATGCAGCCCTGCCTGGGGGTGGGAAGGAGGCGTCAGGACTTGTCCCATTCACTGTGTCCTCTGCCTCTCCCCCAAGTGCCCCCAGCTGCCGCCCAGGCTGAGTGACACAGTGCCCCAGCGGCTGGAGAAGCTGGTGACCACGCCAGTGACGACGAAGCAGGAGGCAAAGCTGGTACATGGCTTGGGGTCTCCAGAGGGTGGTCTGGTGCCCAACGTCCCTGGGCTGGGGGCTGCTTGGTCAGCATCAGCAGCCCAGGCTCTGTGGCCTTGTCTTGGGCACGGGCAGTGGGAGCCTTGCCCGCTGCCCTCCTGGTGCTGGGGGCTTGCCAGAGCCCCAGGCAGCAGCTCGGGCTCTCCCCACAGCGTCCAGGCAAACGCAGCCGGTGCCGGCAGCTCTTCCGCTCGCCCTCGGCGCCCGGCACGGACCCCAGGCGCGGCCTGAAGCGAAGCCAGCCCTCGGACAGGGACAGCCCTGTCAAGGCCAAGCGGCAGAGGACGGAGGCTGGCAGCCCTGGCCAGGAGGCGTCCTTGGAGCCGGTGGGTGATGGGGAAGGCGAGGGCTGAGCCCCAGCCTGTCTCTGCTGGGACTGTGCCGTGCCCCGGCCCTGCCACGGCCCCTGCTGACATCGGGGGGTGTCTGTGCTTGGTGCCTCCACAGGGAGCGTGGCCGGAGCCTTCCAGGTCGGCCCAGCTCGAGGAGATCGAGAACCTGCTGGCCAACGATGACCAGGAGCTCATTGGGGACTTCTCCAAGGTAGGGCCACGAGGACGGGGCAGGTCTGGGGGTGCTGCCCTCATTATTCAGAAACAGCGACCATCGTCAGAGCCCCGCCCCACGGCAAGAGCCCAAAGCCATCTGGTGGCCCTTGCCTGGGCACACAGGGCCTTGGGGCTCTGATTTTCCAGCCCGTAGCCCCTGCACTGGATGCTCTTCTGCTCCAGCCCTGTGCCACAGCCACTTGTCCCCTGCACAGACTGTCCCCTCCCACGGGAGAAGCGCAGGCTACTGGGCTGGCTGTTGGGCTGGGGGGACAGGTGCCACCCCCGGGAGGTGTCTTGGGGACATGTGTGAGCCCAGAGCCTGTCTCCTGCAGGCTCACCTCCTGCCGATGGTGGACGGGAAGGACCCGGGCCTGAAGTACATCTCCCCTGCCACGGTAAGGGGGCTGCAGCCCCTTCCCAGCCTCCCCGAGGGGCTGCCTGCCTGCTCCCCCCTGCCTGTCCCCCATGCGTCCCCTCCCCCATGTGACACGCTCCCCCCGCAGCTGGCAGCGGTGCTGACGGGGCGCTTCAGCAGCTCCATCGAGAGAAGCATCATCGTGGACTGCCGCTACCCCTACGAGTACGAGGGGGGCCACGTCAAGGTCAGAGCCCCCCCGTGCCCCGGGGGCAGGCAGCATGGGGCTGTCAGAGACCCATCCACGCTCAGAGGTGCTGAGCCCACCACGAGGTGTTGAGCAGCTCCCCAGGAGATGCTGACACCACAGGGATTCAGGATTCCCCCAGGATTTGCTCAGTACCCTCTGAGAGATTTAGCAGCCCCTCCAAAGATACTGAGCACCCACAGAGGAGTAAAGCAACCCCCCCAGAGGTACTGTGAGCCCCCAGAGGGGTCGAGCAGCTCTCCATGAAGGGTACTGAGCCCCCAGAGGGATGGAGCAGGGCCCTGAAAAGTGCCAAGCCACCCCATGAAGGGGTGACAGCCAAACGCAAAGAAGAGGGTGATGATGTCCCCCTAGTCGTTTGGGAGATGATAGTGCTGCTGGGAGAGGCTGGGCGACTGCGCCATTGGTCCCTGCAGAAAATGCCATGGGAGGCAGAGGGGAAAACGGAGCCTCCTGTACCTCGGCAGGGCGCTGTGAACCTGCCGCTGCAGCAGGAAGTGGAGCAATTCCTGCTGGAGCAGCCCATCGTGGCCCTGGACGGCAGCAAGAGGGTGATCATCATCTTCCACTGCGAGTTCTCCCTTGAGCGGGGGCCCAAAATGTGAGTGATGGCACGGGGGGCACACTGGGCTGTGGCAGCCCCCCAGGCACGCCCGGATCCCGGCACGGGGCTGATGCCGTGGCCTTTCCGTGTGGCGCAGGTGCAAGTTTCTGCGGGACAAGGATCGCTCCTGCCACGAGTACCCGCGGCTGCACTACCCCGAGCTGTACGTCTTGAAGGGCGGCTACCGCGACTTCTTCCCTCAGTTCCCGGTGAGTCCCCGCCCCGTGCCCCCTCGGGGCCAGGGGCTCCGTGCCGGGAGGGCAAGAAGCGCGGGGGCACAAGGCAGCGGGCAGGGGCAGCTGTGGCTCGGAGCATCCTGCCCGGGATGGCAGGGATGGCACCTCCAGGGCCGGGGGCTGCTCCGGGGGCGCTGGGTTTGGCCCGGGCTGGGGGCGGCCCGGGGGCTGCTGTGCTGCGGGGGCTGACGGCTCTGTGCGTTGCAGAGCCTCTGCGAGCCGCGGGGCTATCGGCCCATGCACCAGCCGGCGTTCAAGGAGGAGCTGCGCAAGTTCCGCGGCCAGTGCTGGCTCCGCGAGCGCGGCCGGCGGGAGCTCTTCAGCCGCGCCAGGGACCTGTGAGCGCTCGGGGTCCGCAGCCGCGCCGGGGCAGCGCTGGCGCTGCGAGCGTGGCAAGGCTTCCCTCGGCCGGGGATGCGCCGCGCCTCGGTCTGCCTTGTTAGGATGCTTTTGGGGCGGTGCTTAGTGTTCAGATGGGGTTTGCCTTTCTTTCTTCTTTCTAAATACTTTTGTGTTCGTTTGTTGAGACAAGTATTTTTGTGTTTGTTTATTGTTATAAATACTTTTGTGTTCGTTTATTGTTATAAATATTTTTGTGTTTGCTTACTGTTCTGTTTCTGTGTTTGTTTGTTGTTAGGATTGTTAGTTACAGTCTCTGCTAAGAAACTCCTATTGCAGGAGAACAAACGCGGCTCCTGAGCTCTCAGTGCGCAGCCCAGGGCTCTGCAGGGCTGGGTGGCCCTGATCCGGGGCTGGGGGCACGGGCAGGCTGGGCTGGAGGCGTCTCTGCGCTTGGGCACAGGGACAGATGGGGCCATGGCTTCCCTGGGGGGCGCGGTGGCTTGCCCAGGGACAGGGTGGCTGCGGTGGCCACAAGTGTTGGCCCCTTGGCTGCTGTCCCTGCACGCTGGGGTGGCAGTGCAGGATGGCCCTGGACACCCCCCTGCAAGGGACCCCCTTTCCAGGGCATGCTGGGCTTGGCAGGACTCCCGGGACACTTGGGCTGGTGACATCCCGCCCCTTCCCCTGGGACCCCAACAGCCAAGAGCCTCTCTTTTCTCAGGGGCTCTCCTGAACTTTGGAGCTCTCCTCAGGGCTGGGACACTCGGTCCTGAGGGGAACCTTGACCCAAGAGGATTCCCAGCAATGTGCAGCCCCATTTTGGTGCTCAGCGCTCAGCAGGACAATCAAGACCATTAACCCCCAAATCCTGAGACCCTTCTGTAGTGACTCCAGCCCCTCTCCACGAGACCCCCACAGTAACCTCACCCCTCTTGAGTGGGGCTGGGCTCATCAGGACCCCCAGGGCTTCCACACCTCATCCCTCTCCCTGGCACCCCCACAGCCATGATACCCCCCTTTTCTCAGGGGGTCTTCTGGCCTTTGCAGGACACCCAGGCTTGTGACAATCCTATTGCGGGGGACACGGCTTGGTGAGACCTTGAAGGGCTTTGTGTCCTTAACACGAGCGTGCCCCGTTCTCTCTGTGGCCAGTGACCTCCCAGTGCCACCTGCTTCAGTCACCCTTGGGGCACCCGTCCTGCCCCTCCACTTGCCCAGATTCCTGAGGAGCTGATGTCACTCCAGGACTCCCCAGGGGGGCTTTTCCATGCGCCCCCCCGAGAACCCTTCCCTGGCTGGGTCACAGTGGCCTGCTTCTTGGGGTTGGGCATCGCCTTTGCTTTGGTTTGTGCCCCACAGCAGAATCCATCCATGGCCAAAATCCCCCTGGCTCCCCACCTGCACCTCCTCAGCCACCACACCCATGTCCTGCTCCATCCCAGTGTGCTGCCAATGGGGCCCTGGATCTGCTCCTTCCTCACGGACAATCCTATTCAAAACTCTTCACAGGACAATCTGCATACACACAGCTAAAGTGGCGCGTCCTCAATTAATGAAAAGGTGTGTGTGGCGGGGAGTAATAAAGGAGCTGTGCCGTGCTAGGAAGGCCACTTTATCTGCCTCAAAACTGAGAAAAAAAAGGAGAAAATAGCAATACCATTTACCACTCACAAGAGCAAAACAAAGGACCACACAAAATGGCAAAGCCAAAGATATTGCTGTATCTGAAATCACCCACAATCGGAGTTTTTGTTCAAATTCCCCTTTTGGCTCTCCAAATATTTTAAAAGCAGCAGTCAGCAGTGCTCGAATAGCATAAAACGTCAGAGGCGTCAGTGACGCACAGCTTTCTCTGAATTCCTGCTTTAGATATAAAGAAAGATATTTATAAAAAATACATGGAAATTCCCTGTGAGCAGAAGAAAGTGGTGCTTTCTGACATCCAGAGCTTCCAACTGGATCTGCTCCTTACTCACAGGCAGATCCTTTTCCTCAAGGAACCTTTTCTCCAGGACATGGGCATCAAAACGTCCCTCTGAGCTACAGGCAACATCCTGCCTGGCATCCCTGGAGATTCTGGCATCCCTGGCGATTCTGGACTTTCTGGAGGGAGGTAAGGAAGGGATGCAAAACGATCCTCGAGGTCCAGCGGGATGGATGGCTGGGAAAAGCAGCTCAGCAATTAAGAGCTGATTATTGTGCTTCAGATGCTAATTTGCTCTTGAACGCTCTTTAAAAAATAATAGTAGTAAAGACACCAAATGTAAAACCTTTTAGGGACTCAAATGCACTTTTAAGCAATCCTGAAATTTAAAAATCCTTCATGGCATCAAGTGCACAAAAAAATACTCAAAAGGAGAATCCCTCTTATAAACTATTCAAATGAGTCTTTCTGGGTTTCCAAATCCAATATTTTAGCACAAACTAAAAGTTAAAAGGAAAAAAAAAATCAACAAAACCCAACAGTCTGTACAGTCAGTACCTCAAGTTTCAATCTTCAATATTCTGTCTGATTAAACTGGCACATTCCAGAAGAAATGGAATTGAGGTCAAATTTTAACCAATGTGGAAAACAAATGTGGAAAATGTGTCTCGGAAGAACTAAATACAACTTAAAGAAACAAAGAAACAGGTAACCTTCCCAAGGCCCATTTCAGGGCTACATCATACATAAAACAGCCAGGGTTGGGCTGCACATTTACTTGTTACCCTGAGGAACAGGGAATGATGAGGTCAGGCGCAGCCCATTCTTATCTGAAAGAAAGCAATTGATGGGGAAAGGGTGAAAGTATTTTTGCACAACACGAGTCACAAATACTCCTCCTAAACTTTCTGTATTTCAAGTGCAGATTGTATTTATGTCTGAGCTGTGACTCTGATGAGTGTCTTGTCACTGCCTGATTTCAGGTTTTAGTTTAGTTCACAGTTCCTCGCTGTCTCATCCTCTCTTTAGGCAAGGGGACAGTCCTCCAGCAGCAAATCTGAGAAGCAGAAAACAAGCTAAACGTTAACCTTACCAGGTGAGCTTTCTTTCTCCCTCTTGCCTGGGCTACCACAAAGAAAATTCATGCTTGTGGGTTAAAGCTGAGTTTTGCTGACAGCCCATGAACCAGACCAAGGCATGGTTAGAGCTGCTGCTAAGACACAGTGCCTGGCATGACTTTGCACATCAGTGTTCCCCGGCAGAAAAGGCCTTTGCTCACACCCTCTATCCATTCAGTTTGTACACAACTACTTCACCTAATTAAACTCCTTTAGGCTGGTGGAATTCCAAGCAGTCCAAGGTGTAAAGTGCTGCTTCCCCAAGACATTTGGACCGAGTAATGAGGACTGAGTATATCTCAGCTGGGGGTTTTGATCTTTAGCATACTGGGTTTGTGTCACTACCTCTGATGTGGACCCACCTGGAGCAGAGCCTCACTAGAGGCTTACTTTCCCATCATTCTTCCCAGATTGATGTTATGAGCTTTATTTCCAATTTACAGAGTATGAGCACTCTGACTTTTGGTTTGGTTTGTTTTCTTTCCCGCAGGATCCTGGTGCATCATGTAAAGTGTCTTCTTTCTCTGGGTGGATAATTATTCCTGAAGAACAACAGCTGATGCCGAAAGCACATAGTTATTCTGGGTGGTTTTTGGACACTGATGCTTGCTGGACTTTCTCTCATCTTTTCTTTTTTCCCAGTAGTAGACTCAGGAGGTTTGTTTCTTTCCCCCACCATTCAGTTTATTAAGACTCATATAGTCTGACTTTCTCTGTTATTTCCTTCAGCGTGCGGGGGGGAAAGAATGCTTTCTATTTGCAGGAAATATATTATATCAATGAAGAGCGATGCCAAAAAAACCAAAAATTAAAAAACAACAACAAAAAAACCACCAAAAAACCCCCCAAAAAAACAAACAACAACCAAAAAACCAAAAAAAAACCAAACTAACAAAAAATTCTGCAGACGTTTGCACATAATCTCCACATAGTGCATGTAAATCTCTTAAGAGTTCATATGTGCTAGCATTTTTCAACATTGCAGTGAATGCAGTCAATATTCTGGAATATAGTGAGCTTTAGTTGCCTTCTGCTGGGCTGTGCAGCCTTTTGCTCACGCCAGTTCCTGGTGGGAAGCTGCAGGCCAGCTGTGGGGTGGCTAAAGAGTGACAAACTGGGGATTAGCCGCTTCATCCGGCACGCCTGGACAGAAAGCAGCTATTTGGGATGCTGCCTTTAGGCGTAGTTCAAACACCCTAGGGCAGGACCTTTTTTTTCTTTTTTTTAAGTACCATTATTTCCAATTGTATCTGTACTGTTATCTCGTCATTTCAGGAGTCTCCTGGACTAGACAAATAAATGGAACAGCTACCAACACACAGCAGGGAAAGAAAGGAGGGGCACAAGCCTCAGAAGCAGCAATCCAAGTTCACGTCTACAGGCAGGCTCTTTTTGATCTTATTTTGCACTGTTTCTAGTCCTCCTGCTCCTGGCACTCCAGCAGGGAATGCAGGGATGGGGCTGAAGGCCATGCTGCAGGGAGCAAAGCCTCAATCTACTGCGCCCTGCGAGGACAGGCACGGCCAGGCGGCTCTCGCAGCTCGGCTGCCACAGCCCTGAGCTGCCACAGCCTCCGTGGGTTTTCTCCTCTCCAGAACATCCTTTTGCACTCCGTGACACACGCACAGCTCCGCCGTGGGCTGGCAAAGGGCGGCCACCGGCAGCAGAGCCCGGGCTCCGCAGGCCTGGGCGGCCTGGGCACTGAAGTTGGGGACATTTCGACTCGTGACTGTACTTGCAGTCTGCACCGTGCCACTCCAATAAAGTTTGTGAGGATGCACTGCGCTGCTCCTGGCTTTTCATTTAGCACTGCTGCTGTCGGGCAGCAAGACCAGATCGAACCTGTGGACTGCCACCGCGCAAGGAGGCAGCTGAAAGATCAAGACAGAAATCGTTGACATTTATTGCGTCCAGATGAAGGCACAATGAATTCACAGGTCCTGAAATACCTGTGTGTGAGGTGCCATCTCTTCATGTAGGAGGGCTGCATGTGGGAGAAGGGGCACATCCTGAATTAAAGGGTGTGGAGGGAGTAATAAGGGGGCTGTGGGGTACCAGGAAGGCCACTGAATCTGCCCCAGAGCTGAGCAGTTAGAAGCAGAAAGCAGAAATGCCAATTACTGCTCTGCTGAAGAAATGACTGCACAAGAGGGCACAAACAAAGGCCTTTATCTGAAATCATCTGCAATTTGAGTTTTTGTCAAATTCCCCTTTTGGCTCTTCAAATGTTTTAAAAGCAGCAGTCTGCAGCGCTTGAATAGCAAGACATGTCACAGGCTTGAGTGACACACAGCTTTCTCAGAGTTCCTGCTTTAGACATAAATCCATGTCTGTATTAAAAAAACCTTGGAAATCAGCTGTGAGCAGGAGAAGTGGTGCTTTCTGCAGGGTCTTGTCAGAGCTGTTGGTCGTGGAATGGATTTGGAGTCCTTGGGGAGGTGTCATCTCCAGGCACAGGGAGAAAAAAGAAGCACATCAAGCACTTCATGATGATTTCCATCCCCCCCCAAGTCTTTCCCTCTGTGTAAAATTCCGTCTGCCTGGACACATGCACGAGGAAACTGAGGCAGGTTGGCACCTTAGAGGAAATAAACACCAGGGATTTGTGTCAAAGGCATGTTTGCAAGAGCACACAAATCAAGTGCCATTAAGCACGAGTGACAGTCCATTTTTTTTTTTTCAAGTTTAGTACAGAAGTAAAAGGTTTTGGCAGGCAAACAGAGCAAGCAGTTCACAGCTGCCTTTAGAAAAAAGAAACTCCACCAACACAAAGCCTACCTGCAAGATTTCAGCCTTGCTTTCTTAAGACAGGATGTAGCACTCAGTGCCGTGGCCTGCTTGACACGCTGTTGTCACGCCATGAGTTTCTTCCCCTGCAGGTGAGACAGGAGGGCCGTGAGCGCTGAGCGAGTGGCCCTGCAGGGACAAGGCCTGGCCCGGCGCCGTGAGGGGACAAGGCTGGCCCCGCCCCTTCCCCACTGGCCCCGCCCCTCTCGCGCGGCCCCGCCTTTCTCGGCTCCCAAACCGCCGCCTCTCGTGCCCCCACGCGCCGCCGCCACCTCTCATTGGCTGCAGGCGTCGCCTCGTGCCCGCCGCGGTCTCCCATTGGCTGCGGGTGCCGCTGTTGTTGTTAGTGCGGTTACTGTAAACAGCAGCGGCCAGCTGTCACCTGTCACCTGTCGCGTCTGCTCACCTCTGCTCACCTCTGCTCACCTCTGCTCACCTCTTGCCACCTATTCACTCTCGCCTCTCACCTCCCTTCTCCTCTTACCTCTTGTCACTTCCTGCCACCTGTCCCCTGTCCCCTGTCCCCTGTCCCCGGGCACTTGCCGGAGCTCGATCCTCGCTCGCTCGCTCCCTGCCCGGGCCATGTCACTGCACGGCGGCCGCGGGCTCCCCGGGCCGCTGGCCATCTCGCCGCTGCCCTCTCCGGGCACGGCCCCGCTCACGCCGCTGGCGCTGGTCAGGTGAGGCGGTGGCCGGGGGCCGCAGGGCTGGGGCAGCTTTGGCCACCCGCCCCACGCGGGGCTCCCCCGGCGTGACACGGCTGCCCCGCGCGGGGCTCGGCGCTGGGGCCGTGCCAAAGGGGGCTTGGACGCTTTGGGGATCCCCTCCTTCAGCTCGTGCCCCCCGCCCCGCAAGAAGGGCAAGAAGGGGCGAGGGCCACTCGGGGCACTGACGCTTGCCCGTGCCCACCACCCGCAGGGACAGCCCGAAGAGGGGGCGCTGGGGGCTGCCCATCCCGCTGCTCTGGGACACCCCGTCCCCGCAGCCCGTGGCCTCGGACTCTTGCCGGGACTCCATCTCCTCGCAGCCCACGCCTGCAGGTGAGCGATGGGGCTGCTCCGCCCCACAACCGTGCCCAGCCGCCCCCCTCGGGCCCCTCGGGGGGTACAGCAGAGGGGCCAGCCATGTGGCGGGGGGGCTTGGCCGACGGGCTGAGGAGGAGCTTGAGTGTGGCGGCGGAGCTTGGAGGGAGCCCAAAACTGCCCTCCCTGGGGCTCAGCCACGAACCGCTCCGCTGGCTGGGGACCGTGCTCGCGGTGACACGCGACATTCCATGCTGCTCCCAACGGCCGTGCCACCCTCCTGGTGGGGGGCAGGAGTCCACCCTGCCCAGGGCTCTGGGCTCAGGACGGACCCCGATCCCCACACCGGGGCCACCCCTGCCCCTTGCTCCCGCAGGACTGGGGCCGGACAGCCGCGCACAGCAGAACTCGGCCGCGCTGCGCAAAGAGTGAGTGGCCCCATGCCCACGTCCCCCCGGGGACACCCCCTGTCCCTCCCCTGCCTCCCCCGAGCAGCAGCGCCCGCTCTCAGCCTCGCTGGGGGCTGTGCATCCAGCTCGGACCCCCGCGCTGTGTCCGGGGATGACAACCGCGGCTGCTTGGGCGGGGACATGGATGCCAGCCCCGACTAACTCCATCTCTCCTCTCCCCGCAGCTTCCAGAAAACCATGCCGGAGTTCGGGAGAGCTCGCAGAGAGTAAGTGAAGGGGCACTGTCCCTGCAGCACGATAGCAATGCCAGGCTGTCCCCGTGCCCAGGCTGTCCCTGTCACAGACCCAAATGCCAGGCCGGCCCCGTGCCCCTCCTGCGCTCCCATTCAGCTCTCTGATCGGTGCCTGGAGGTGCTTTTGCCCCTGCAGGGAGCTGTGGGAGCTGCCACAGCCCTGGCAGGTCTTCTCCTGCCCTGAAGGCCTGCGGGATAGGCAGAGGTGACAATGGCAGAGGGGTGGGACACATGGGTCCAGGACAGCCGGTGCCATTTGAGCCTTTCCTTTCGCAGCTCTTGCAGCAGGAAGCTCCTTGGCCAGAGGATGCACTCCTTGCGGGTAAGTGCTGCAGGCTGTGCAGGGCTGAGCACAGCGAGGCCGGATCCTGCCGAGTCCCTGGGCGAGCCGGGACGAGGAGGATGGAGCCAGGGCAGCGGGCAGGGCTGTGCAGCACCTCTCAGCCGCTGGCTGTCGCACAGGCGTGGCAGCTGGAAGCCAGCGCGCTCCTGAAGGGCATCTCGCAGCTCCAGGTGCGCAGCGGCACAGGGCGGCGGCGCCGCAAGGAGCCCGATGATGAGGTGAGTGGGGCAGCGAGAGCCTGGGGAGCAGGGAGGAGGCAGAGCAGTGCTGACGCCGTGTCCCCCCCGCTGCAGGAGGGCTCTGTCCCCAGCAAGCTGCAGAGGCTGGGCCAGCCGAGCCCACTGCCCGCCGTCCATGGGGCTGCCAAGAGGGACCTCCTTGCCAAGAGCCCCCGGCCCACATCAGAGCTGCCAGTGAGAGATGCTGGAGGGATCGGGGGGGCACCAGGGATGGGTGATCTTGGAGCTGCTCGCATGGCAGCTGCCGCTGCAGCCTCCCTGGCTGCCCTGGACACCTGTGGCTATGGCAGATAAATGGCCTGCAGGGTCAGGGCGGCACTGTCTCCAAAGCTGGAAGGCATTGTTCCATTGGGGATGGACCTCGGGTATGGGATGCAGCCCTGCCTGGGGGTGGGAAGGAGGCGTCAGGACTTGTCCCATTCACTGTGTCCTCTGCCTCTCCCCCAAGTGCCCCCAGCTGCCGCCCAGGCTGAGTGACACAGTGCCCCAGAGGCTGGAGAAGCTGGTGACCACGCCAGTGGCGACGAAGCAGGAGGCAAAGCTGGTACATGGCTTGGGGTCTCCAGAGGGTGGTCTGGTGCCCAGTGTCCCTGGGCTGGGGGCTGCTTGGTCAGCAACAGCAGCCCAGGGGCTGTGGCCTTGTCTTGGGCACGGGCAGTGGGAGCCTTGCCCGCTGCCCTCCTGGTGCTGGGGGCTTGCCAGAGCCCCAGGCAGCAGCTCGGGCTCTCCCCACAGTGTCCAGGCAAACGCAGCCGGTGCCGGCAGCTCTTCCGCTCGCCCTCGGCGCCCGGCACGGACCCCAGGCGCGGCCTGAAGCGAAGCCAGCCCTCGGACAGGGACAGCCCTGTCAAGGCCAAGCGGCAGAGGACGGAGGCTGGCGGCCCTGGCCAGGAGGCGTCCGTGGAGCCGGTGGGTGATGGGGAAGGCGAGGGCTGAGCCCCAGCCTGTCTCTGCTGGGACTGTGCCGTGCCCCGGCCCTGCCACGGCCCCTGCTGACATCGGGGCGTGTCTGTGCTTGGTGCCTCCACAGGGAGCGTGGCTGGAGCCTTCCAGGTCGGCCCAGCTCGAGGAGATCGAGAACCTGCTGGCCAACGATGACCAGGAGCTCATTGGGGACTTCTCCAAGGTAGGGCCACGAGGACGGGGCAGGTCTGGGGGTGCTGCCCTCATTATTCAGAAACAGCGACCATCGTCAGAGCCCCGCCCCACGGCAAGAGCCCAAAGCCATCTGGTGGCCCTTGCCTGGGCACACAGGGCCTTGGGGCTCTGATTTTCCAGCCCGTAGCCCCTGCAGTGGATGCTCTTCTGCTCCAGCCCTGTGCCACAGCCACTTGTCCCCTGCACAGACTGTCCCCTCCCACGGGAGAAGCGCAGGCTACTGGGCTGGCTGTTGGGCTGGGGGGACAGGTGCCACCCCCGGGAGGTGTCCCGGGGACATGTGTGAGCCCAGAGCCTGTCTCCTGCAGGCTCACCTCCTGCCGATGGTGGACGGGAAGGACCCGGGCCTGAAGTACATCTCCCCTGCCACGGTAAGGGGGCTGCAGCCCCTCCCCAGCCCCCCCGAGGGGCTGCCTGCCTGCTCCCCCCTGCCTGCCCCCCATGTGTCCCCTCCCCCATGTGACACGCTCCCCCCGCAGCTGGCAGCGGTGCTGACGGGGCGCTTCAGCAGCTCCATCGAGAGAAGCATCATCGTGGACTGCCGCTACCCCTACGAGTACGAGGGGGGCCACGTCAAGGTCAGAGCCCCCCCGTGCCCCGGGGGCAGGCAGCATGGGGCTGTCAGAGACCCATCCACGCTCAGAGGTGCTGAGCCCACCACGAGGTGTTGAGCAGCTCCCCAGGAGATGCTGACACCACAGGGATTCAGGATTCCCCCAGGATTTGCTCAGTACCCTCTGAGAGATTTAGCAGCCCCTCCAAAGATACTGAGCACACACAGAGGAGTAAAGCAACCCCCCCAGAGGTACTGTGAGCCCCCAGAGGGGTCGAGCAGCTCTCCATGAAGGGTACTGAGCCCCCAGAGGGATGGAGCAGGGCCCTGAAAAGTGCCAAGCCACCCCATGAAGGGGTGATAGCCAAACGCAAAGAAGAGGGTGATGATGTCCCCCTAGTCGTTTGGGAGATGATAGTGCTGCTGGGGGAGGCTGGGCGACTGCGCCATTGGTCCCTGCAGAAAATGCCATGGGAGGCAGAGGGGAAAACGGAGCCTCCTGTACCTCGGCAGGGCGCTGTGAACCTGCCGCTGCAGCAGGAAGTGGAGCAATTCCTGCTGGAGCAGCCCATCGTGGCCCTGGACGGCAGCAAGAGGGTGATCATCATCTTCCACTGCGAGTTCTCCCTTGAGCGGGGGCCCAAAATGTGAGTGATGGCACGGGGGGCACACTGGGCTGTGGCAGCCCCCCAGGCACGCCCGGATCCCGGCACGGGGCTGATGCCGTGGCCTTTCCGTGTGGCGCAGGTGCAAGTTTCTGCGGGAGAAGGATCGCTCCTGCCACGAGTACCCGCGGCTGCACTACCCCGAGCTGTACGTCTTGAAGGGCGGCTACCGCGACTTCTTCCCTCAGTTCCCGGTGAGTCCCCGCCCCGTGCCCCCTCGGGGCCAGGGGCTCCGTGCCGGGAGGGCAAGAAGCGCGGGGGCACAAGGCAGCGGGCAGGGGCAGCTGTGGCTCGGAGCATCCTGCCCGGGATGGCAGGGATGGCACCTCCAGGGCCGGGGGCTGCTCCGGGGGCGCTGGGTTTGGCCCGGGCTGGGGGCGGCCCGGGGGCTGCTGTGCTGCGGGGGCTGACGGCTCTGTGCGTTGCAGAGCCTCTGCGAGCCGCGGGGCTATCGGCCCATGCACCAGCCGGCGTTCAAGGAGGAGCTGCGCAAGTTCCGCGGCCAGTGCTGGCTCCGCGAGCGCGGCCGGCGGGAGCTCTTCAGCCGCGCCAGGGACCTGTGAGCGCTCGGGGTCCGCAGCCGCGCCGGGGCAGCGCTGGAGCTGCGAGCGTGGCAAGGCTTCCCTCGGCCGGGGATGCGCCGCGCCTCGGTCTGCCTTGTTAGGATGCTTTTCGGGCGGTTTGCCTTTGTTTCTTCTTTCTAAATACTTTTGTGTTCGTTTGTTGAGACAAGTATTTTTGTGTTTATTATTATAAATACTTCTGTGTTCGTTTATTGTTATAAATATTTTTGTGTTTGCTTACTGTTCTGTTTCTGTGTTTGTTTGTTGTTAGGATTGTTAGTTACAGTCTCTGCTAAGAAACTCCTATTGCAGGAGAACAAACGCGGCTCCTGAGCTCTCAGTGCGCAGCCCAGGGCTCTGCAGGGCTGGGTGGCCCTGATCCGGGGCTGGGGGCACGGGCAGGCTGGGCTGGAGGCGTCTCTGCGCTTGGGCACAGGGACAGATGGGGCCATGGCTTCCCTGGGGGGCGCGGTGGCTTGCCCAGGGACAGGGTGGCTGCGGTGGCCACAAGTGTTGGCCCCTTGGCTGCTGTCCCTGCACGCTGGGGTGGCAGTGCAGGATGGCCCTGGACACCCCCCTGCAAGGGACCCCCTTTCCAGGGCATGCTGGGCTTGGCAGGACTCCCGGGACACTTGGGCTGGTGACATCCCGCCCCTTCCCCTGGGACCCCAACAGCCAAGAGCCTCTCTTTTCTCAGGGGCTCTCCTGAACTTTGGAGCTCTCCTCAGGGCTGGGACACTCGGTCCTGAGGGGAACCTTGACCCAAGAGGATTCCCAGCAATGTGCAGCCCCATTTTGGTGCTCAGCGCTCAGCAGGACACTCAAGACCATTAACCCCCAAATTCTGAGACCCTTCTGTAGTGACTCCAGCCCCTCTCCACGAGACCCCCAGAGTAACCTCACCCCTCTTGAGTGGGGCTGGGCTCATCAGGACCCCCAGGGCTTCCACACCTCATCCCTCTCCCTGGCACCCCCACTGCCATGATACCCCCCTTTTCTCAGGGGGTCTTCTGGCCTTTGCAGGACACCCAGGCTTGTGACAATCCTATTGCGGGGGACACGGCTTGGTGAGACCTTGAAGGGCTTTGTGTCCTTAACACGAGCGTGCCCCGTTCTCTCTGTGGCCAGTGACCTCCCAGTGCCACCTGCTTCAGTCACCCTTGGGGCACCCGTCCTGCCCCTCCACTTGCCCAGATTCCTGAGGAGCTGATGTCACTCCAGGACTCCCCAGGGGGGCTTTTCCATGCGCCCCCCCGAGAACCCTTCCCTGGCTGGGTGACAGTGGCCTGCTTCTTGGGGTTGGGCATCGCCTTTGCTTTGGTTTGTGCCCCACAGCAGAATCCATCCATGGCCAAAATCCCCCTGGCTCCCCACCTGCACCTCCTCAGCCACCACACCCATGTCCTGCTCCATCCCAGTGTGCTGCCAATGGGGCCCTGGATCTGCTCCTTCCTCACGGACAATCCTATTCAAAACTCTTCACAGGACAATCTGCATACACACAGCTAAAGTGGCGCGTCCTCAATTAATGAAAAGGTGTGTGTGGCGGGGAGTAATAAAGGAGCTGTGCCGTGCTAGGAAGGCCACTTTATCTGCCTCAAAACTGAGAGAAAAAAGGAGAAAATAGCAATACCATTTACCACTCACAAGAGCAAAACAAAGGACCACACAAAATGGCAAAGCCAAAGATATTGCTGTATCTGAAATCACCCACAATCGGAGTTTTTGTTCAAATTCCCCTTTTGGCTCTCCAAATATTTTAAAAGCAGCAGTCAGCAGTGCTCGAATAGCATAAAACGTCAGAGGCGTCAGTGACGCACAGCTTTCTCTGAATTCCTGCTTTAGATAGAAAGAAAGATATTTATAAAAAATACATGGAAATTCCCTGTGAGCAGAAGAAAGTGGTGCTTTCTGACATCCAGAGCTTCCAATTGGATCTGCTCCTTACTCACAGGCAGATCCTTTTCCTCAAGGAACCTTTTCTCCAGGACATGGGCATCAAAACGTCCCTCTGAGCTACAGGCAACATCCTGCCTGGCATCCCTGGAGATTCTGGCATCCCTGGCGATTCTGGACTTTCTGGAGGGAGGTAAGGAAGGGATGCAAAACGATCCTCGAGGTCCAGCGGGATGGATGGCTCGGAAAAGCAGCTCAGCCATTAAGAGCTGATTATTGTCCTTCAGATGCTAATTTGCTCTTGAACGCTCTTTAAAAAATAATAGTAGTAAAGACACCAAATGTAAAACCTTTTAGGGACTCAAATGCACTTTTAAGCAATCCTGAAATTTAAAAATCCTTCATGGCATCAAGTGCACAAAAAAATACTCAAAAGGAGAATCCCTCTTATAAACTATTCAAATGAGTCTTTCTGGGTTTCCAAATCAAATATTTTAGCACAAACTAAAAGTTAAAAGGAAAAAAAAAAAATCAACAAAACCCAACAGTCTGTACAGTCAGTACCTCAAGTTTCAATCTTCAAAATTCTGTCTGATTAAACTGGCACATTCCAGAAGAAATGGAATTGAGGTAAAATTTTAACCAATGTGGAAAACAAATGTGGAAAATGTGTCTCGGAAGAACTAAATACAACTTAAAGAAACAAAGAAACAGGTAACCTTCCCGAGGCCCATTTCAGGGCCACATCATACATAAAACAGCCAGGGTTGGGCTGCACATTTACTTGTTACCCTGAGGAACAGGGAATGATGAGGTCAGGCGCAGCCCATTCTTATCTGAAAGAAAGCAATTGATGGGGAAAGGGTGAAAGTATTTTTGCACAACACGAGTCACAAATACTCCTCCTAAACTTTCTGTATTTCAAGTGCAGATTGTATTTATGTCTGAGCTGTGACTCTGATGAGTGTCTTGTCACTGCCTGATTTCAGGTTTTAGTTTAGTTCACAGTTCCTCGCTGTCTCATCCTCTCTTTAGGCAAGGGGACAGTCCTCCAGCAGCAAATCTGAGAAGCAGAAAACAAGCTAAACGTTAACCTTACCAGGTGAGCTTTCTTTCTCCCTCTTGCCTGGGCTACCACAAAGAAAATTCATGCTTGTGGGTTAAAGCTGAGTTTTGCTGACAGCCCATGAACCAGACCAAGGCATGGTTAGAGCTGCTGCTAAGACACAGTGCCTGGCATGACTTTGCACATCAGTGTTCCCCGGCAGAAAAGGCCTTTGCTCACACCCTCTGTCCATTCAGTTTGTACACAACTACTTCACCTAATTAAACTCCTTTAGGCTGGTGGAATTCCAAGCAGTCCAAGGTGTAAAGTGCTGCTTCCCCAAGACATTTGGACCGAGTAATGAGGACTGAGTATATCTCAGCTGGGGGTTTTGATCTTTAGCATACTGGGTTTGTGTCACTACCTCTGATGTGGACCCACCTGGAGCAGAGCCTCACTAGAGGCTTACTTTCCCATAATTCTCCCCAGATTGATGTTATGAGCTTTATTTCCAATTTACAGAGTATGAGCACTCTGACTTTTGGTTTGGTTTGTTTTCTTTCCCGCAGGATCCTGGTGCATCATGTAAAGTGTCTTCTTTCTCTGGGTGGATAATTATTCCTGAAGAACAACAGCTGATGCCGAAAGCACATAGTTATTCTGGGTGGTTTTTGGACACTGATGCTTGCTGGACTTTCTCTCATCTTTTCTTTTTTCCCAGTAGTAGACTCAGGAGGTTTGTTTCTTTCCCCCACCATTCACTTTATTAAGACTCATATAGTCTGACTTTCTCTGTTATTTCCTTCAGCGTGCGGGGGGGAAAGAATGCTTTCTATTTGCAGGAAATATATTACATCAATGAAGAACGATGCCAAAAAAAACAAAAATTAAAAAACAACAACAAAAAACCCACCAAAAAACCCCCCCAAAAAACAAACAACAACCAAAAAACAAAAAGAAAACCAAACTAACAAAAAATTCTGCAGATGTTTGCACATAATCTGCACATAGTGCATGTAAATCTCTTAAGAGTTCACACGTGCTAGCATTTTTCAACATTGCAGTGAATGCAGTCAGTATTCTGGAATATAGTGAGCTTTAGTTCCCTTCTGCTGGGCTGTGCAGCCTTTTGCTCACGCCAGTTCCTGGTGGGAAGCTGCAGGCCAGCTGTGGGGTGGCTAAAGAGTGACAAACTGGGGATTAGCCGCTTCATCCGGCACGCCTGGACAGAAAGCAGCTATTTGGGATGCTGCCTTTAGGCGTAGTTCAAACACCCTAGGGCAGGACCTTTTTTTTCTTTTTTTTAATTACCATTATTTCCAGTTGTATCTGTACTGTTATCTCGCCATTTCAGGAGTCTCCTGGACTGGACAAATAACAAATGGAACAGCTACCAACACACAGCAGGGAAAGAAAGGAGGGGCACAAGCCTCAGAAGCAGCAATCCAAGTTCACGTCTACAGGCAGGCTCTTTTTGATCTTATTTTGCACTGTTTCTAGTCCTCCTGCTCCTGGCACTCCAGCAGGGAATGCAGGGATGGGGCTGAAGGCCATGCTGCAGGGAGCAAAGCCTCAATCTACTGCGCCCTGCGAGGACAGGCACGGCCAGGCGGCTCTCGCAGCTCGGCTGCCACAGCCCTGAGCTGCCACAGCCTCCGTGGGTTTTCTCCTCTCCAGAACATCCTTTTGCACTCCGTGACACACGCACAGCTCCGCCGCGGGCTGGCAAAGGGCGGCCACCGGCAGCAGAGCCCGGGCTCCGCAGGCCTGGGCGGCCTGGGCACTGAAGTTGGGGACATTTCGACTCGTGACTGTACTTGCAGTCTGCACCGTGCCACTCCAATAAAGTTTGTAAGGATGCACTGCGCTGCTCCTGGCTTTTCATTTAGCACTGCTGCTGTCGGGCAGCAAGACCAGATCGAACCTGTGGACTGCCACCGCGCAAGGAGGCAGCTGAAAGATCAAGACAGAAATCGTTGACATTTATTGCGTCCAGATGAAGGCACAATGAATTCACAGGTCCTGAAATACCTGTGTGTGAGGTCCCATCTCTTCATGTAGGAGGGCTGCATGTGGGAGAAGGGGCACATCCTGAATTAAAGGGTGCGGAGGGAGTAATAAGGGGGCTGTGGGGTACCAGGAAGGCCACTGAATCTGCCCCAGAGCTGAGCAGTTAGAAGCAGAAAGCAGAAATGCCAATTACTGCTCTGCTAAAGAAATGACTGCACAAGAGGGCACAAACAAAGGCCTTTATCGGAAATCATCTGCAATTTGAGTTTTTGTCAAATTCCCCTTTTGGCTCTTCAAATGTTTTAAAAGCAGCAGTCTGCAGCGCTTGAATAGCAAGACATGTCACAGGCTTGAGTGACACACAGCTTTCTCAGAGTTCCTGCTTTAGACATAAATCCATGTCTGTATTAAAAAAACCTTTGAAATCAGCTGTGAGCAGGAGAAGTGGTGCTTTCTGCAGGGTCTTGTCAGAGCTGTTGGCCCTCGACAGAGGAACGGGGCGTCTTCCAACACTCGTGGAATGGATTTGGAGTCCTTGGGGAGGTGTGATCTGCAGGCACAGGGAGAAAAGAGAAGCACATCAAGCACTTCATGATGATTTCCATCCCCCCCCAAGTCTTTCCCTCTGTGTAAAATTCCGTCTGCCTGGACACATGCACGAGGAAACTGAGGCAGGTTGGCACCTTAGAGGAAATAAACACCAGGGACTTGTGTCAAAGGCATGTTTGCAAGAGCACACAAATCAAGTGCCATTAAGCACGAGTGACAGTCCATTTTTTTTTTTTTCAAGTTTAGTACAGAAGTAAAAGGTTTTGGCAGGCAAACAGAGCAAGCAGTTCACAGCTGCCTTTAGAAAAAAGAAACTCCACCAACACAAAGCCTACCTGCAAGATTTCAGCCTTGCTTTCTTAAGACAGGATGTAGCACTCAGTGCCGTGGCCTGCTTGACACGCTGTTGTCACGCCATGAGTTTCTTCCCCTGCAGGTGAGATAGGAGGGCCGTGAGCGCTGAGCGAGTGGCCCTGCAGGGACAAGGCCTGGCCCGGCGCCGTGAGGGGACAAGGCTGGCCCCGCCCCTTCCCCACTGGCCCCGCCCCTCTCGCGCGGCCCCGCCTTTCTCGGCTCCCAAACCGCCGCCTCTCGTGCCCCCACGCGCCGCCGCCACCTCTCATTGGCTGCAGGCGTCGCCTCGTGCCCGCCGCGGTCTCCCATTGGCTGCGGGTGCCGCTGTTGTTGTTAGTGCGGTTACTGTAAACAGCAGCGGCCAGCTGTCACCTGTCACCTGTCGCGTCTGCTCACCTCTGCTCACCTCTGCTCACCTCTGCTCACCTCTGCTCACCTCTTGCCACCTATTCACTCTCGCCTCTCACCTCCCTTCTCCTCTTACCTCTTGTCACTTCCTGCCACCTGTCCCCTGTCCCCTGTCCCCGGGCACTTGCCGGGGCTCGATCCTCGCTCGCTCGCTCCCTGCCCGGGCCATGTCACTGCACGGCGGCCGCGGGCTCCCCGGGCCGCTGGCCATCTCGCCGCTGCCCTCTCCGGGCACGGCCCCGCTCACGCCGCTGGCGCCGGACAGGTGAGGCGGTGGCCGGGGGCCGCAGGGCTGGGGCAGCTTTGGCCACCCGCCCCACGCGGGGCTCCCCCGGCGTGACACGGCTGCCCCGCGCGGGGCTCGGCGCTGGGGCCGTGCCAAAGGGGGCTTGGACGCTTTGGGGATCCCCTCCTTCAGCTCGTGCCCCCCGCCCCGCAAGAAGGGCAAGAAGGGGCGAGGGCCACTCGGGGCACTGACGCTTGCCCGTGCCCACCACCCGCAGGGACAGCCCGAAGAGGGGGCGCTGGGGGCTGCCCATCCCGCTGCTCTGGGACACCCCGTCCCCGCAGCCCGTGGCCTCGGACTCTTGCCGGGACTCCATCTCCTCGCAGCCCACGCCTGCAGGTGAGCGATGGGGCTGCTCCGCCCCACAACCGTGCCCAGCCGCCCCCCTCGGGCCCCTCGGGGGGTACAGCAGAGGGGCCAGGCATGTGGCGGGGGGGCTTGGCCGACGGGCTGAGGAGGAGCTTGAGTGTGGCGGCGGAGCTTGGAGGGAGCCCAAAACTGCCCTCCCTGCGGCTCAGCCACGAACCGCTCCGCTGGCTGGGGACCGTGCTCGCGGTGACACGCGACATTCCATGCTGCTCCCAACGGCCGTGCCACCCTCCTGGTGGGGGGCAGGAGTCCACCCTGCCCAGGGCTCTGGGCTCAGGACGGACCCCGACCCCCACACCGGGGCCACCCCTGCCCCTTGTTCCCGCAGGACTGGGGCCGGACAGCCGCGCACAGCAGAACTCGGCCGCGCTGCGCAAAGAGTGAGTGGCCCCATGCCCACGTCCCCCCGGGGACACCCCCTGTCCCTCCCCTGCCTCCCCCGAGCAGCAGCGCCCGCTCTCAGCCTCGCTGGGGGCTGTGCATCCAGCTCGGACCCCCGCGCTGTGTCCGGGGATGACAACCGCGGCTGCTTGGGCGGGGACATGGATGCCAGCCCCGACTAACTCCATCTCTCCTCTCCCCGCAGCTTCCAGAAAACCATGCCGGAGTTCGGGAGAGCTCGCAGAGAGTAAGTGAAGGGGCACTGTCCCTGCAGCACGATAGCAATGCCAGGCTGTCCCCGTGCCCAGGCTGTCCCTGTCGCAGACCCAAATGCCAGGCCGGCCCCGTGCCCCTCCTGCGCTCCCATTCAGCTCTCTGATCGGTGCCTGGAGGTGCTTTTGCCCCTGCAGGGAGCTGTGGGAGCTGCCACAGCCCTGGCAGGTCTTCTCCTGCCCTGAAGGCCTGCGGGATAGGCAGAGGTGACAATGGCAGAGGGGTGGGACACATGGGTCCAGGACAGCCGGTGCCATTTGAGCCTTTCCTTTCGCAGCTCTTGCAGCAGGAAGCTCCTTGGCCAGAGGATGCACTCCTTGCGGGTAAGTGCTGCAGGCTGTGCAGGGCTGAGCACAGCGAGGCCGGATCCTGCCGAGTCCCTGGGCGAGCCGGGACGAGGAGGATGGAGCCAGGGCAGCGGGCAGGGCTGTGCAGCACCTCTCAGCCGCTGGCTGTCGCACAGGCGTGGCAGCTGGAAGCCAGCGCGCTCCTGAAGGGCATCTCGCAGCTCCAGGTGCGCAGCGGCACAGGGCGGCGGCGCCGCAGGGAGCCCGATGATGAGGTGAGTGGGGCAGCGAGAGCCTGGGGAGCAGGGAGGAGGCAGAGCGGTGCTGACGCCGTGTCCCCCCCGCTGCAGGAGGGCTCTGTCCCCAGCAAGCTGCAGAGGCTGGGCCAGCCGAGCCCACTGCCCGCCGTCCATGGGGCTGCCAAGAGGGACCTCCTTGCCAAGAGCCCCCGGCCCACATCAGAGCTGCCAGTGAGAGATGCTGGAGGGATCGGGGGGGCACCAGGGATGGGTGATCTTGGAGCTGCTCGCACGGCAGCTGCCGCTGCAGCCTCCCCGGCTGCCCTGGACACCTGTGGGTATGGCAGATAAATGGCCTGCAGGGTCAGGGCGGCACTGTCTCCAAAGCTGGAAGGCATTGGTCCATTGGGGATGGACCTCGGGTATGGGATGCAGCCCTGCCTGGGGGTGGGAAGGAGGCGTCAGGACTTGTCCCATTCACTGTGTCCTCTGCCTCTCCCCCAAGTGCCCCCAGCTGCCGCCCAGGCTGAGTGACACAGTGCCCCAGCGGCTGGAGAAGCTGGTGACCACGCCAGTGACGACGAAGCAGGAGGCAAAGCTGGTACATGGCTTGGGGTCTCCAGAGGGTGGTCTGGTGCCCAACGTCCCTGGGCTGGGGGCTGCTTGGTCAGCAACAGCAGCCCAGGGGCTGTGGCCTTGTCTTGGGCACGGGCAGTGGGAGCCTTGCCCGCTGCCCTCCTGGTGCTGGGGGCTTGCCAGAGCCCCAGGCAGCAGCTCGGGCTCTCCCCACAGCGTGCAGGCAAACGCAGCCGGTGCCGGCAGCTCTTCCGCTCGCCCTCGGCGCCCGGCACGGACCCCAGGCGCGGCCTGAAGCGAAGCCAGCCCTCGGACAGGGACAGCCCTGTCAAGGCCAAGCGGCAGAGGACGGAGGCTGGCAGCCCTGGCCAGGAGGCGTCCGTGGAGCCGGTGGGTGATGGGGAAGGCGAGGGCTGAGCCCCAGCCTGTCTCTGCTGGGACTGTGCCGTGCCCCGGCCCTGCCACGGCCCCTGCTGACATCGGGGGGTGTCTGTGCTTGGTGCCTCCACAGGGAGCGTGGCCAGAGCCTTCCAGGTCGGCCCAGCTCGAGGAGATCGAGAACCTGCTGGCCAACGATGACCAGGAGCTCATTGGGGACTTCTCCAAGGTAGGGCCACGAGGACGGGGCAGGTCTGGGGGTGCTGCCCTCATTATTCAGAAACAGCGACCATCGTCAGAGCCCCGCCCCACGGCAAGAGCCCAAAGCCATCTGGTGGCCCTTGCCTGGGCACACAGGGCCTTGGGGCTCTGATTTTCCAGCCCGTAGCCCCTGCAGTGGATGCTCTTCTGCTCCAGCCCTGTGCCACAGCCACTTGTCCCCTGCACAGACTGTCCCCTCCCACGGGAGAAGCGCAGGCTACTGGGCTGGCTGTTGGGCTGGGGGGACAGGTGCCACCCCCGGGAGGTGTCCCGGGGACATGTGTGAGCCCAGAGCCTGTCTCCTGCAGGCTCACCTCCTGCCGATGGTGGACGGGAAGGACCCGGGCCTGAAGTACATCTCCCCTGCCACGGTAAGGGGGCTGCAGCCCCTCCCCAGCCCCCCCGAGGGGCTGCCTGCCTGCTCCCCCCTGCCTGCCCCCCATGTGTCCCCTCCCCCATGTGACACGCTCCCCCCGCAGCTGGCAGCGGTGCTGACGGGGCGCTTCAGCAGCTCCATCGAGAGAAGCATCATCGTGGACTGCCGCTACCCCTACGAGTACGAGGGGGGCCACGTCAAGGTCAGAGCCCCCCCGTGCCCCGGGGGCAGGCAGCATGGGGCTGTCAGAGACCCATCCACGCTCAGAGGTGCTGAGCCCACCACGAGGTGTTGAGCAGCTCCCCAGGAGATGCTGACACCACAGGGATTCAGGATTCCCCCAGGATTTGCTCAGTACCCTCTGAGAGATTTAGCAGCCCCTCCAAAGATACTGAGCACACACAGAGGAGTAAAGCAACCCCCCCAGAGGTACTGTGAGCCCCCAGAGGGGTCGAGCAGCTCTCCATGAAGGGTACTGAGCCCCCAGAGGGATGGAGCAGGGCCCTGAAAAGTGCCAAGCCACCCCATGAAGGGGTGATAGCCAAACGCAAAGAAGAGGGTGATGATGTCCCCCTAGTCGTTTGGGAGATGATAGTGCTGCTGGGGGAGGCTGGGCGACTGCGCCATTGGTCCCTGCAGAAAATGCCATGGGAGGCAGAGGGGAAAACGGAGCCTCCTGTACCTCGGCAGGGCGCTGTGAACCTGCCGCTGCAGCAGGAAGTGGAGCAATTCCTGCTGGAGCAGCCCATCGTGGCCCTGGACGGCAGCAAGAGGGTGATCATCATCTTCCACTGCGAGTTCTCCCTTGAGCGGGGGCCCAAAATGTGAGTGATGGCACGGGGGGCACACTGGGCTGTGGCAGCCCCCCAGGCACGCCCGGATCCCGGCACGGGGCTGATGCCGTGGCCTTTCCGTGTGGCGCAGGTGCAAGTTTCTGCGGGAGAAGGATCGCTCCTGCCACGAGTACCCGCGGCTGCACTACCCCGAGCTGTACGTCTTGAAGGGCGGCTACCGCGACTTCTTCCCTCAGTTCCCGGTGAGTCCCCGCCCCGTGCCCCCTCGGGGCCAGGGGCTCCGTGCCGGGAGGGCAAGAAGCGCGGGGGCACAAGGCAGCGGGCAGGGGCAGCTGTGGCTCGGAGCATCCTGCCCGGGATGGCAGGGATGGCACCTCCAGGGCCGGGGGCTGCTCCGGGGGCGCTGGGTTTGGCCCGGGCTGGGGGCGGCCCGGGGGCTGCTGTGCTGCGGGGGCTGACGGCTCTGTGCGTTGCAGAGCCTCTGCGAGCCGCGGGGCTATCGGCCCATGCACCAGCCGGCGTTCAAGGAGGAGCTGCGCAAGTTCCGCGGCCAGTGCTGGCTCCGCGAGCGCGGCCGGCGGGAGCTCTTCAGCCGCGCCAGGGACCTGTGAGCGCTCGGGGTCCGCAGCCGCGCCGGGGCAGCGCTGGAGCTGCGAGCGTGGCAAGGCTTCCCTCGGCCGGGGATGCGCCGCGCCTCGGTCTGCCTTGTTAGGATGCTTTTCGGGCGGTTTGCCTTTGTTTCTTCTTTCTAAATACTTTTGTGTTCGTTTGTTGAGACAAGTATTTTTGTGTTTATTATTATAAATACTTCTGTGTTCGTTTATTGTTATAAATATTTTTGTGTTTGCTTACTGTTCTGTTTCTGTGTTTGTTTGTTGTTAGGATTGTTAGTTACAGTCTCTGCTAAGAAACTCCTATTGCAGGAGAACAAACGCGGCTCCTGAGCTCTCAGTGCGCAGCCCAGGGCTCTGCAGGGCTGGGTGGCCCTGATCCGGGGCTGGGGGCACGGGCAGGCTGGGCTGGAGGCGTCTCTGCGCTTGGGCACAGGGACAGATGGGGCCATGGCTTCCCTGGGGGGCGCGGTGGCTTGCCCAGGGACAGGGTGGCTGCGGTGGCCACAAGTGTTGGCCCCTTGGCTGCTGTCCCTGCACGCTGGGGTGGCAGTGCAGGATGGCCCTGGACACCCCCCTGCAAGGGACCCCCTTTCCAGGGCATGCTGGGCTTGGCAGGACTCCCGGGACACTTGGGCTGGTGACATCCCGCCCCTTCCCCTGGGACCCCAACAGCCAAGAGCCTCTCTTTTCTCAGGGGCTCTCCTGAACTTTGGAGCTCCCCTCAGGGCTGGGACACTCGGTCCTGAGGGGAACCTTGACCCAAGAGGATTCCCAGCAATGTGCAGCCCCATTTTGGTGCTCAGCGCTCAGCAGGACACTCAAGACCATTAACCCCCAAATTCTGAGACCCTTCTGTAGTGACTCCAGCCCCTCTCCACGAGACCCCCAGAGTAACCTCACCCCTCTTGAGTGGGGCTGGGCTCATCAGGACCCCCAGGGCTTCCACACCTCATCCCTCTCCCTGGCACCCCCACTGCCATGATACCCCCCTTTTCTCAGGGGGTCTTCTGGCCTTTGCAGGACACCCAGGCTTGTGACAATCCTATTGCGGGGGACACGGCTTGGTGAGACCTTGAAGGGCTTTGTGTCCTTAACACGAGCGTGCCCCGTTCTCTCTGTGGCCAGTGACCTCCCAGTGCCACCTGCTTCAGTCACCCTTGGGGCGCCCGTCCTGCCCCTCCACTTGCCCAGATTCCTGAGGAGCTGATGTCACTCCAGGACTCCCCAGGGGGGCTTTTCCATGCGCCCCCCCGAGAACCCTTCCCTGGCTGGGTGACAGTGGCCTGCTTCTTGGGGTTGGGCATCGCCTTTGCTTTGGTTTGTGCCCCACAGCAGAATCCATCCATGGCCAAAATCCCCCTGGCTCCCCACCTGCACCTCCTCAGCCACCACACCCATGTCCTGCTCCATCCCAGTGTGCTGCCAATGGGGCCCTGGATCTGCTCCTTCCTCACGGACAATCCTATTCAAAACTCTTCACAGGACAATCTGCATACACACAGCTAAAGTGGCGCGTCCTCAATTAATGAAAAGGTGTGTGTGGCGGGGAGTAATAAAGGAGCTGTGCCGTGCTAGGAAGGCCACTTTATCTGCCTCAAAACTGAGAGAAAAAAGGAGAAAATAGCAATACCATTTACCACTCACAAGAGCAAAACAAAGGACCACACAAAATGGCAAAACCAAAGATATTGCTGTATCTGAAATCACCCACAATCGGAGTTTTTGTTCAAATTCCCCTTTTGGCTCTCCAAATATTTTAAAAGCAGCAGTCAGCAGTGCTCGAATAGCATAAAACGTCAGAGGCGTCAGTGACGCACAGCTTTCTCAGAATTCCTGCTTTAGATAGAAAGAAAGATATTTATAAAAAATACATGGAAATTCCCTGTGAGCAGAAGAAAGTGGTGCTTTCTGACATCCAGAGCTTCCAACTGGATCTGCTCCTTACTCACAGGCAGATCCTTTTCCTCAAGGAACCTTTTCTCCAGGACATGGGCATCAAAACGTCCCTCTGAGCTACAGGCAACATCCTGCCTGGCATCCCTGGAGATTCTGGCATCCCTGGCGATTCTGGACTTTCTGGAGGGAGGTAAGGAAGGGATGCAAAACGATCCTCGAGGTCCAGCGGGATGGATGGCTGGGAAAAGCAGCTCAGCCATTGAGAGCTGATTATTGTCCTTCAGATGCTAATTTGCTCTTGAACGCTCTTTAAAAAATAATAGTAGTAAAGACACCAAATGTAAAACCATTTAGGGACTCAAATGCACTTTTAAGCAATCCTGAAATTTAAAAATCCTTCATGGCATCAAGTGCACAAAAAAATACTCAGAAGGAGAATCCCTCTTATAAACTATTCAAATGAGTCTTTCTGGGTTTCCAAATCCAATATTTTAGCACAAACTAAAAGTTAAAAGGAAAAAAAAAATCAACAAAACCCAACAGTCTGTACAGTCAGTGTCTCAAGTTTCAATCTTCAATATTCTGTCTGATTAAACTGGCACATTCCAGAAGAAATGGAATTGAGGTAAAATTTTAACCAATGTGGAAAACAAATGTGGAAAATGTGTCTCGGAAGAACTAAATACAACTTAAAGAAACAAAGAAACAGGTAACCTTCCCGAGGCCCATTTCAGGGCTACATCATACATAAAACAGCCAGGGTTGGGCTGCACATTTACTTGTTACCCTGAGGAACAGGGAATGATGAGGTCAGGCGCAGCCCATTCTTATCTGAAAGAAAGCAATTGATGGGGAAAGGGTGAAAGTATTTTTGCACAACACGAGTCACAAATACTCCTCCTAAACTTTCTGTATTTCAAGTGCAGATTGTATTTATGTCTGAGCTGTGACTCTGATGAGTGTCTTGTCACTGCCTGATTTCAGGTTTTAGTTTAGTTCACAGTTCCTCGCTGTCTCATCCTCTCTTTAGGCAAGGGGACAGTCCTCCAGCAGCAAATCTGAGAAGCAGAAAACAAGCTAAATGTTAACCTTACCAGGTGAGCTTTCTTTCTCCCTCTTGCCTGGGCTACCACAAAGAAAATTCATGCTTGTGGGTTAAAGCTGAGTTTTGCTGACAGCCCTTGAACCAGACCAAGGCATGGTTAGAGCTGCTGCTAAGACACAGTGCCTGGCATGACTTTGCACATCAGTGTTCCCCGGCAGAAAAGGCCTTTGCTCACACCCTCTATCCATTCAGTTTGTACACAACTACTTCACCTAATTAAACTCCTTTAGGCTGGTGGAATTCCAAGCAGTCCAAGGTGTAAAGTGCTGCTTCCCCAAGACATTTGGACGGAGTAATGAGGACTGAGTATATCTCAGCTGGGGGTTTTGATCTTTAGCATACTGGGTTTGTGTCACTACCTCTGATGTGGACCCACCTGGAGCAGAGCCTCACTAGAGGCTTACTTTCCCATCATTCTTCCCAGATTGATGTTATGAGCTTTATTTCCAATTTACAGAGTATGAGCACTCTGACTTTTGGTTTGGTTTGTTTTCTTTCCCGCAGGATCCTGGTGCATCATGTAAAGTGTCTTCTTTCTCTGGGTGGATAATTATTCCTGAAGAACAACAGCTGATGCCGAAAGCACATAGTTATTCTGGGTGGTTTTTGGACACTGATGCTTGCTGGACTTTCTCTCATCTTTTCTTTTTTCCCAGTAGTAGACTCAGGAGGTTTGTTTCTTTCCCCCACCATTCACTTTATTAAGACTCATATAGTCTGACTTTCTCTGTTATTTCCTTCAGCGTGCGGGGGGGAAAGAATGCTTTCTATTTGCAGGAAATATATTACATCAATGAAGAACGATGCCAAAAAAAACAAAAATTAAAAAACAACAACAAAAAACCCACCAAAAAACCCCCCCAAAAAACAAACAACAACCAAAAAACAAAAAGAAAACCAAACTAACAAAAAATTCTGCAGACGTTTGCACATAATCTGCACATAGTGCATGTAAATCTCTTAAGCGTTCACACGTGCTAGCATTTTTCAACATTGCAGTGAATGCAGTCAGTATTCTGGAATATAGTGAGCTTTAGTTCCCTTCTGCTGGGCTGTGCAGCCTTTTGCTCACGCCAGTTCCTGGTGGGAAGCTGCAGGCCAGCTGTGGGGTGGCTAAAGAGTGACAAACTGGGGATTAGCCGCTTCATCCGGCACGCCTGGACAGAAAGCAGCTATTTGGGATGCTGCCTTTAGGCGTAGTTCAAACACCCTAGGGCAGGACCTTTTTTTTCTTTTTTTTAATTACCATTATTTCCAGTTGTATCTGTACTGTTATCTCGCCATTTCAGGAGTCTCCTGGACTGGACAAATAACAAATGGAACAGCTACCAACACACAGCAGGGAAAGAAAGGAGGGGCACAAGCCTCAGAAGCAGCAATCCAAGTTCACGTCTACAGGCAGGCTCTTTTTGATCTTATTTTGCACTGTTTCTAGTCCTCCTGCTCCTGGCACTCCAGCAGGGAATGCAGGGATGGGGCTGAAGGCCATGCTGCAGGGAGCAAAGCCTCAATCTACTGCGCCCTGCGAGGACAGGCACGGCCAGGCGGCTCTCGCAGCTCGGCTGCCACAGCCCTGAGCTGCCACAGCCTCCGTGGGTTTTCTCCTCTCCAGAACATCCTTTTGCACTCCGTGACACACGCACAGCTCCGCCGCGGGCTGGCAAAGGGCGGCCACCGGCAGCAGAGCCCGGGCTCCGCAGGCCTGGGCGGCCTGGGCACTGAAGTTGGGGACATTTCGACTCGTGACTGTACTTGCAGTCTGCACCGTGCCACTCCAATAAAGTTTGTAAGGATGCACTGCGCTGCTCCTGGCTTTTCATTTAGCACTGCTGCTGTCGGGCAGCAAGACCAGATCGAACCTGTGGACTGCCACCGCGCAAGGAGGCAGCTGAAAGATCAAGACAGAAATCGTTGACATTTATTGCGTCCAGATGAAGGCACAATGAATTCACAGGTCCTGAAATACCTGTGTGTGAGGTGCCATCTCTTCATGTAGGAGGGCTGCATGTGGGAGAAGGGGCACATCCTGAATTAAAGGGTGCGGAGGGAGTAATAAGGGGGCTGTGGGGTACCAGGAAGGCCACTGAATCTGCCCCAGAGCTGAGCAGTTAGAAGCAGAAAGCAGAAATGCCAATTACTGCTCTGCTAAAGAAATGACTGCACAAGAGGGCACAAACAAAGGCCTTTATCGGAAATCATCTGCAATTTGAGTTTTTGTCAAATTCCCCTTTTGGCTCTTCAAATGTTTTAAAAGCAGCAGTCTGCAGCGCTTGAATAGCAAGACATGTCACAGGCTTGAGTGACACACAGCTTTCTCAGAGTTCCTGCTTTAGACATAAATCCATGTCTGTATTAAAAAAACCTTTGAAATCAGCTGTGAGCAGGAGAAGTGGTGCTTTCTGCAGGGTCTTGTCAGAGCTGTTGGCCCTCGACAGAGGAACGGGGCGTCTTCCAACACTCGTGGAATGGATTTGGAGTCCTTGGGGAGGTGTGATCTGCAGGCACAGGGAGAAAAGAGAAGCACATCAAGCACTTCATGATGATTTCCATCCCCCCCCAAGTCTTTCCCTCTGTGTAAAATTCCGTCTGCCTGGACACATGCACGAGGAAACTGAGGCAGGTTGGCACCTTAGAGGAAATAAACACCAGGGACTTGTGTCAAAGGCATGTTTGCAAGAGCACACAAATCAAGTGCCATTAAGCACGAGTGACAGTCCATTTTTTTTTTTTTCAAGTTTAGTACAGAAGTAAAAGGTTTTGGCAGGCAAACAGAGCAAGCAGTTCACAGCTGCCTTTAGAAAAAAGAAACTCCACCAACACAAAGCCTACCTGCAAGATTTCAGCCTTGCTTTCTTAAGACAGGATGTAGCACTCAGTGCCGTGGCCTGCTTGACACGCTGTTGTCACGCCATGAGTTTCTTCCCCTGCAGGTGAGATAGGAGGGCCGTGAGCGCTGAGCGAGTGGCCCTGCAGGGACAAGGCCTGGCCCGGCGCCGTGAGGGGACAAGGCTGGCCCCGCCCCTTCCCCACTGGCCCCGCCCCTCTCGCGCGGCCCCGCCTTTCTCGGCTCCCAAACCGCCGCCTCTCGTGCCCCCACGCGCCGCCGCCACCTCTCATTGGCTGCAGGCGTCGCCTCGTGCCCGCCGCGGTCTCCCATTGGCTGCGGGTGCCGCTGTTGTTGTTAGTGCGGTTACTGTAAACAGCAGCGGCCAGCTGTCACCTGTCACCTGTCGCGTCTGCTCACCTCTGCTCACCTCTGCTCATCTCTGCTCACCTCTTGCCACCTATTCACTCTCGCCTCTCACCTCCCTTCTCCTCTTACCTCTTGTCACTTCCTGCCACCTGTCCCCTGTCCCCTGTCCCCGGGCACTTGCCGGGGCTCGATCCTCGCTCGCTCGCTCCCTGCCCGGGCCATGTCACTGCACGGCGGCCGCGGGCTCCCCGGGCCGCTGGCCATCTCGCCGCTGCCCTCTCCGGGCACGGCCCCGCTCACGCCGCTGGCGCCGGACAGGTGAGGCGGTGGCCGGGGGCCGCAGGGCTGGGGCAGCTTTGGCCACCCGCCCCACGCGGGGCTCCCCCGGCGTGACACGGCTGCCCCGCGCGGGGCTCGGCGCTGGGGCCGTGCCAAAGGGGGCTTGGACGCTTTGGGGATCCCCTCCTTCAGCTCGTGCCCCCCGCCCCGCAAGAAGGGCAAGAAGGGGCGAGGGACACTCGGGGCACTGACGCTTGCCCGTGCCCACCACCCGCAGGGACAGCCCGAAGAGGGGGCGCTGGGGGCTGCCCATCCCGCTGCTCTGGGACACCCCGTCCCCGCAGCCCGTGGCCTCGGACTCTTGCCGGGACTCCATCTCCTCGCAGCCCACGCCTGCAGGTGAGCGATGGGGCTGCTCCGCCCCACAACCGTGCCCAGCCGCCCCCCTCGGGCCCCTCGGGGGGTACAGCAGAGGGGCCAGGCATGTGGCGGGGGGGCTTGGCCGACGGGCTGAGGAGGAGCTTGAGTGTGGCGGCGGAGCTTGGAGGGAGCCCAAAACTGCCCTCCCTGCGGCTCAGCCACGAACCGCTCCGCTGGCTGGGGACCGTGCTCGCGGTGACACGCGACATTCCATGCTGCTCCCAACGGCCGTGCCACCCTCCTGGTGGGGGGCAGGAGTCCACCCTGCCCAGGGCTCTGGGCTCAGGACGGACCCCGACCCCCACACCGGGGCCACCCCTGCCCCTTGTTCCCGCAGGACTGGGGCCGGACAGCCGCGCACAGCAGAACTCGGCCGCGCTGCGCAAAGAGTGAGTGGCCCCATGCCCACGTCCCCCCGGGGACACCCCCTGTCCCTCCCCTGCCTCCCCCGAGCAGCAGCGCCCGCTCTCAGCCTCGCTGGGGGCTGTGCATCCAGCTCGGACCCCCGCGCTGTGTCCGGGGATGACAACCGCGGCTGCTTGGGCGGGGACATGGATGCCAGCCCCGACTAACTCCATCTCTCCTCTCCCCGCAGCTTCCAGAAAACCATGCCGGAGTTCGGGAGAGCTCGCAGAGAGTAAGTGAAGGGGCACTGTCCCTGCAGCACGATAGCAATGCCAGGCTGTCCCCGTGCCCAGGCTGTCCCTGTCGCAGACCCAAATGCCAGGCCGGCCCCGTGCCCCTCCTGCGCTCCCATTCAGCTCTCTGATCGGTGCCTGGAGGTGCTTTTGCCCCTGCAGGGAGCTGTGGGAGCTGCCACAGCCCTGGCAGGTCTTCTCCTGCCCTGAAGGCCTGCGGGATAGGCAGAGGTGACAATGGCAGAGGGGTGGGACACATGGGTCCAGGACAGCCGGTGCCATTTGAGCCTTTCCTTTCGCAGCTCTTGCAGCAGGAAGCTCCTTGGCCAGAGGATGCACTCCTTGCGGGTAAGTGCTGCAGGCTGTGCAGGGCTGAGCACAGCGAGGCCGGATCCTGCCGAGTCCCTGGGCGAGCCGGGACGAGGAGGATGGAGCCAGGGCAGCGGGCAGGGCTGTGCAGCACCTCTCAGCCGCTGGCTGTCGCACAGGCGTGGCAGCTGGAAGCCAGCGCGCTCCTGAAGGGCATCTCGCAGCTCCAGGTGCGCAGCGGCACAGGGCGGCGGCGCCGCAGGGAGCCCGATGATGAGGTGAGTGGGGCAGCGAGAGCCTGGGGAGCAGGGAGGAGGCAGAGCGGTGCTGACGCCGTGTCCCCCCCGCTGCAGGAGGGCTCTGTCCCCAGCAAGCTGCAGAGGCTGGGCCAGCCGAGCCCACTGCCCGCCGTCCATGGGGCTGCCAAGAGGGACCTCCTTGCCAAGAGCCCCCGGCCCACATCAGAGCTGCCAGTGAGAGATGCTGGAGGGATCGGGGGGGCACCAGGGATGGGTGATCTTGGAGCTGCTCGCACGGCAGCTGCCGCTGCAGCCTCCCCGGCTGCCCTGGACACCTGTGGGTATGGCAGATAAATGGCCTGCAGGGTCAGGGCGGCACTGTCTCCAAAGCTGGAAGGCATTGGTCCATAGGGGATGGACCTCGGGTATGGGATGCAGCCCTGCCTGGGGGTGGGAAGGAGGCGTCAGGACTTGTCCCATTCACTGTGTCCTCTGCCTCTCCCCCAAGTGCCCCCAGCTGCCGCCCAGGCTGAGTGACACAGTGCCCCAGCGGCTGGAGAAGCTGGTGACCACGCCAGTGACGACGAAGCAGGAGGCAAAGCTGGTACATGGCTTGGGGTCTCCAGAGGGTGGTCTGGTGCCCAACGTCCCTGGGCTGGGGGCTGCTTGGTCAGCAACAGCAGCCCAGGGGCTGTGGCCTTGTCTTGGGCACGGGCAGTGGGAGCCTTGCCCGCTGCCCTCCTGGTGCTGGGGGCTTGCCAGAGCCCCAGGCAGCAGCTCGGGCTCTCCCCACAGCGTGCAGGCAAACGCAGCCGGTGCCGGCAGCTCTTCCGCTCGCCCTCGGCGCCCGGCACGGACCCCAGGCGCGGCCTGAAGCGAAGCCAGCCCTCGGACAGGGACAGCCCTGTCAAGGCCAAGCGGCAGAGGACGGAGGCTGGCAGCCCTGGCCAGGAGGCGTCCGTGGAGCCGGTGGGTGATGGGGAAGGCCAGGGCTGAGCCCCAGCCTGTCTCTGCTGGGACTGCGCCGTGCCCCGGCCCTGCCACGGCCCCTGCTGACATCGGGGGGTGTCTGTGCTTGGTGCCTCCACAGGGAGCGTGGCCAGAGCCTTCCAGGTCGGCCCAGCTCGAGGAGATCGAGAACCTGCTGGCCAACGATGACCAGGAGCTCATTGGGGACTTCTCCAAGGTAGGGCCACGAGGACGGGGCAGGTCTGGGGGTGCTGCCCTCATTATTCAGAAACAGCGACCATCGTCAGAGCCCCGCCCCACGGCAAGAGCCCAAAGCCATCTGGTGGCCCTTGCCTGGGCACACAGGGCCTTGGGGCTCTGATTTTCCAGCCCGTAGCCCCTGCAGTGGATGCTCTTCTGCTCCAGCCCTGTGCCACAGCCACTTGTCCCCTGCACAGACTGTCCCCTCCCACGGGAGAAGCGCAGGCTACTGGGCTGGCTGTTGGGCTGGGGGGACAGGTGCCACCCCCGGGAGGTGTCCCGGGGACATGTGTGAGCCCAGAGCCTGTCTCCTGCAGGCTCACCTCCTGCCGATGGTGGACGGGAAGGACCCGGGCCTGAAGTACATCTCCCCTGCCACGGTAAGGGGGCTGCAGCCCCTCCCCAGCCCCCCCGAGGGGCTGCCTGCCTGCTCCCCCCTGCCTGCCCCCCATGTGTCCCCTCCCCCATGTGACACGCTCCCCCCGCAGCTGGCAGCGGTGCTGACGGGGCGCTTCAGCAGCTCCATCGAGAGAAGCATCATCGTGGACTGCCGCTACCCCTACGAGTACGAGGGGGGCCACGTCAAGGTCAGAGCCCCCCCGTGCCCCGGGGGCAGGCAGCATGGGGCTGTCAGAGACCCATCCACGCTCAGAGGTGCTGAGCCCACCACGAGGTGTTGAGCAGCTCCCCAGGAGATGCTGACACCACAGGGATTCAGGATTCCCCCAGGATTTGCTCAGTACCCTCTGAGAGATTTAGCAGCCCCTCCAAAGATACTGAGCACACACAGAGGAGTAAAGCAACCCCCCCAGAGGTACTGTGAGCCCCCAGAGGGGTCGAGCAGCTCTCCATGAAGGGTACTGAGCCCCCAGAGGGATGGAGCAGGGCCCTGAAAAGTGCCAAGCCACCCCATGAAGGGGTGATAGCCAAACGCAAAGAAGAGGGTGATGATGTCCCCCTAGTCGTTTGGGAGATGATAGTGCTGCTGGGGGAGGCTGGGCGACTGCGCCATTGGTCCCTGCAGAAAATGCCATGGGAGGCAGAGGGGAAAACGGAGCCTCCTGTACCTCGGCAGGGCGCTGTGAACCTGCCGCTGCAGCAGGAAGTGGAGCAATTCCTGCTGGAGCAGCCCATCGTGGCCCTGGACGGCAGCAAGAGGGTGATCATCATCTTCCACTGCGAGTTCTCCCTTGAGCGGGGGCCCAAAATGTGAGTGATGGCACGGGGGGCACACTGGGCTGTGGCAGCCCCCCAGGCACGCCCGGATCCCGGCACGGGGCTGATGCCGTGGCCTTTCCGTGTGGCGCAGGTGCAAGTTTCTGCGGGAGAAGGATCGCTCCTGCCACGAGTACCCGCGGCTGCACTACCCCGAGCTGTACGTCTTGAAGGGCGGCTACCGCGACTTCTTCCCTCAGTTCCCGGTGAGTCCCCGCCCCGTGCCCCCTCGGGGCCAGGGGCTCCGTGCCGGGAGGGCAAGAAGCGCGGGGGCACAAGGCAGCGGGCAGGGGCAGCTGTGGCTCGGAGCATCCTGCCCGGGATGGCAGGGATGGCACCTCCAGGGCCGGGGGCTGCTCCGGGGGCGCTGGGTTTGGCCCGGGCTGGGGGCGGCCCGGGGGCTGCTGTGCTGCGGGGGCTGACGGCTCTGTGCGTTGCAGAGCCTCTGCGAGCCGCGGGGCTATCGGCCCATGCACCAGCCGGCGTTCAAGGAGGAGCTGCGCAAGTTCCGCGGCCAGTGCTGGCTCCGCGAGCGCGGCCGGCGGGAGCTCTTCAGCCGCGCCAGGGACCTGTGAGCGCTCGGGGTCCGCAGCCGCGCCGGGGCAGCGCTGGAGCTGCGAGCGTGGCAAGGCTTCCCTCGGCCGGGGATGCGCCGCGCCTCGGTCTGCCTTGTTAGGATGCTTTTCGGGCGGTTTGCCTTTGTTTCTTCTTTCTAAATACTTTTGTGTTCGTTTGTTGAGACAAGTATTTTTGTGTTTATTATTATAAATACTTCTGTGTTCGTTTATTGTTATAAATATTTTTGTGTTTGCTTACTGTTCTGTTTCTGTGTTTGTTTGTTGTTAGGATTGTTAGTTACAGTCTCTGCTAAGAAACTCCTATTGCAGGAGAACAAACGCGGCTCCTGAGCTCTCAGTGCGCAGCCCAGGGCTCTGCAGGGCTGGGTGGCCCTGATCCGGGGCTGGGGGCACGGGCAGGCTGGGCTGGAGGCGTCTCTGCGCTTGGGCACAGGGACAGATGGGGCCATGGCTTCCCTGGGGGGCGCGGTGGCTTGCCCAGGGACAGGGTGGCTGCGGTGGCCACAAGTGTTGGCCCCTTGGCTGCTGTCCCTGCACGCTGGGGTGGCAGTGCAGGATGGCCCTGGACACCCCCCTGCAAGGGACCCCCTTTCCAGGGCATGCTGGGCTTGGCAGGACTCCCGGGACACTTGGGCTGGTGACATCCCGCCCCTTCCCCTGGGACCCCAACAGCCAAGAGCCTCTCTTTTCTCAGGGGCTCTCCTGAACTTTGGAGCTCTCCTCAGGGCTGGGACACTCGGTCCTGAGGGGAACCTTGACCCAAGAGGATTCCCAGCAATGTGCAGCCCCATTTTGGTGCTCAGCGCTCAGCAGGACACTCAAGACCATTAACCCCCAAATTCTGAGACCCTTCTGTAGTGACTCCAGCCCCTCTCCACGAGACCCCCAGAGTAACCTCACCCCTCTTGAGTGGGGCTGGGCTCATCAGGACCCCCAGGGCTTCCACACCTCATCCCTCTCCCTGGCACCCCCACTGCCATGATACCCCCCTTTTCTCAGGGGGTCTTCTGGCCTTTGCAGGACACCCAGGCTTGTGACAATCCTATTGCGGGGGACACGGCTTGGTGAGACCTTGAAGGGCTTTGTGTCCTTAACACGAGCGTGCCCCGTTCTCTCTGTGGCCAGTGACCTCCCAGTGCCACCTGCTTCAGTCACCCTTGGGGCACCCGTCCTGCCCCTCCACTTGCCCAGATTCCTGAGGAGCTGATGTCACTCCAGGACTCCCCAGGGGGGCTTTTCCATGCGCCCCCCCGAGAACCCTTCCCTGGCTGGGTGACAGTGGCCTGCTTCTTGGGGTTGGGCATCGCCTTTGCTTTGGTTTGTGCCCCACAGCAGAATCCATCCATGGCCAAAATCCCCCTGGCTCCCCACCTGCACCTCCTCAGCCACCACACCCATGTCCTGCTCCATCCCAGTGTGCTGCCAATGGGGCCCTGGATCTGCTCCTTCCTCACGGACAATCCTATTCAAAACTCTTCACAGGACAATCTGCATACACACAGCTAAAGTGGCGCGTCCTCAATTAATGAAAAGGTGTGTGTGGCGGGGAGTAATAAAGGAGCTGTGCCGTGCTAGGAAGGCCACTTTATCTGCCTCAAAACTGAGAGAAAAAAGGAGAAAATAGCAATACCATTTACCACTCACAAGAGCAAAACAAAGGACCACACAAAATGGCAAAGCCAAAGATATTGCTGTATCTGAAATCACCCACAATCGGAGTTTTTGTTCAAATTCCCCTTTTGGCTCTCCAAATATTTTAAAAGCAGCAGTCAGCAGTGCTCGAATAGCATAAAACGTCAGAGGCGTCAGTGACGCACAGCTTTCTCTGAATTCCTGCTTTAGATAGAAAGAAAGATATTTATAAAAAATACATGGAAATTCCCTGTGAGCAGAAGAAAGTGGTGCTTTCTGACATCCAGAGCTTCCAATTGGATCTGCTCCTTACTCACAGGCAGATCCTTTTCCTCAAGGAACCTTTTCTCCAGGACATGGGCATCAAAACGTCCCTCTGAGCTACAGGCAACATCCTGCCTGGCATCCCTGGAGATTCTGGCATCCCTGGCGATTCTGGACTTTCTGGAGGGAGGTAAGGAAGGGATGCAAAACGATCCTCGAGGTCCAGCGGGATGGATGGCTCGGAAAAGCAGCTCAGCCATTAAGAGCTGATTATTGTCCTTCAGATGCTAATTTGCTCTTGAACGCTCTTTAAAAAATAATAGTAGTAAAGACACCAAATGTAAAACCTTTTAGGGACTCAAATGCACTTTTAAGCAATCCTGAAATTTAAAAATCCTTCATGGCATCAAGTGCACAAAAAAATACTCAAAAGGAGAATCCCTCTTATAAACTATTCAAATGAGTCTTTCTGGGTTTCCAAATCAAATATTTTAGCACAAACTAAAAGTTAAAAGGAAAAAAAAAAAATCAACAAAACCCAACAGTCTGTACAGTCAGTACCTCAAGTTTCAATCTTCAAAATTCTGTCTGATTAAACTGGCACATTCCAGAAGAAATGGAATTGAGGTAAAATTTTAACCAATGTGGAAAACAAATGTGGAAAATGTGTCTCGGAAGAACTAAATACAACTTAAAGAAACAAAGAAACAGGTAACCTTCCCGAGGCCCATTTCAGGGCCACATCATACATAAAACAGCCAGGGTTGGGCTGCACATTTACTTGTTACCCTGAGGAACAGGGAATGATGAGGTCAGGCGCAGCCCATTCTTATCTGAAAGAAAGCAATTGATGGGGAAAGGGTGAAAGTATTTTTGCACAACACGAGTCACAAATACTCCTCCTAAACTTTCTGTATTTCAAGTGCAGATTGTATTTATGTCTGAGCTGTGACTCTGATGAGTGTCTTGTCACTGCCTGATTTCAGGTTTTAGTTTAGTTCACAGTTCCTCGCTGTCTCATCCTCTCTTTAGGCAAGGGGACAGTCCTCCAGCAGCAAATCTGAGAAGCAGAAAACAAGCTAAACGTTAACCTTACCAGGTGAGCTTTCTTTCTCCCTCTTGCCTGGGCTACCACAAAGAAAATTCATGCTTGTGGGTTAAAGCTGAGTTTTGCTGACAGCCCATGAACCAGACCAAGGCATGGTTAGAGCTGCTGCTAAGACACAGTGCCTGGCATGACTTTGCACATCAGTGTTCCCCGGCAGAAAAGGCCTTTGCTCACACCCTCTGTCCATTCAGTTTGTACACAACTACTTCACCTAATTAAACTCCTTTAGGCTGGTGGAATTCCAAGCAGTCCAAGGTGTAAAGTGCTGCTTCCCCAAGACATTTGGACCGAGTAATGAGGACTGAGTATATCTCAGCTGGGGGTTTTGATCTTTAGCATACTGGGTTTGTGTCACTACCTCTGATGTGGACCCACCTGGAGCAGAGCCTCACTAGAGGCTTACTTTCCCATAATTCTCCCCAGATTGATGTTATGAGCTTTATTTCCAATTTACAGAGTATGAGCACTCTGACTTTTGGTTTGGTTTGTTTTCTTTCCCGCAGGATCCTGGTGCATCATGTAAAGTGTCTTCTTTCTCTGGGTGGATAATTATTCCTGAAGAACAACAGCTGATGCCGAAAGCACATAGTTATTCTGGGTGGTTTTTGGACACTGATGCTTGCTGGACTTTCTCTCATCTTTTCTTTTTTCCCAGTAGTAGACTCAGGAGGTTTGTTTCTTTCCCCCACCATTCACTTTATTAAGACTCATATAGTCTGACTTTCTCTGTTATTTCCTTCAGCGTGCGGGGGGGAAAGAATGCTTTCTATTTGCAGGAAATATATTACATCAATGAAGAACGATGCCAAAAAAAACAAAAATTAAAAAACAACAACAAAAAACCCACCAAAAAACCCCCCCAAAAAACAAACAACAACCAAAAAACAAAAAGAAAACCAAACTAACAAAAAATTCTGCAGATGTTTGCACATAATCTGCACATAGTGCATGTAAATCTCTTAAGAGTTCACACGTGCTAGCATTTTTCAACATTGCAGTGAATGCAGTCAGTATTCTGGAATATAGTGAGCTTTAGTTCCCTTCTGCTGGGCTGTGCAGCCTTTTGCTCACGCCAGTTCCTGGTGGGAAGCTGCAGGCCAGCTGTGGGGTGGCTAAAGAGTGACAAACTGGGGATTAGCCGCTTCATCCGGCACGCCTGGACAGAAAGCAGCTATTTGGGATGCTGCCTTTAGGCGTAGTTCAAACACCCTAGGGCAGGACCTTTTTTTTCTTTTTTTTAATTACCATTATTTCCAGTTGTATCTGTACTGTTATCTCGTCATTTCAGGAGTCTCCTGGACTGGACAAATAACAAATGGAACAGCTACCAACACACAGCAGGGAAAGAAAGGAGGGGCACAAGCCTCAGAAGCAGCAATCCAAGTTCACGTCTACAGGCAGGCTCCTTTTGATCTTATTTTGCACTGTTTCTAGTCCTCCTGCTCCTGGCACTCCAGCAGGGAATGCAGGGATGGGGCTGAAGGCCATGCTGCAGGGAGCAAAGCCTCAATCTACTGCGCCCTGCGAGGACAGGCACGGCCAGGCGGCTCTCGCAGCTCGGCTGCCACAGCCCTGAGCTGCCACAGCCTCCGTGGGTTTTCTCCTCTCCAGAACATCCTTTTGCACTCCGTGACACACGCACAGCTCCGCCGCGGGCTGGCAAAGGGCGGCCACCGGCAGCAGAGCCCGGGCTCCGCAGGCCTGGGCGGCCTGGGCACTGAAGTTGGGGACATTTCGACTCGTGACTGTACTTGCAGTCTGCACCGTGCCACTCCAATAAAGTTTGTAAGGATGCACTGCGCTGCTCCTGGCTTTTCATTTAGCACTGCTGCTGTCGGGCAGCAAGACCAGATCGAACCTGTGGACTGCCACCGCGCAAGGAGGCAGCTGAAAGATCAAGACAGAAATCGTTGACATTTATTGCGTCCAGATGAAGGCACAATGAATTCACAGGTCCTGAAATACCTGTGTGTGAGGTGCCATCTCTTCATGTAGGAGGGCTGCATGTGGGAGAAGGGGCACATCCTGAATTAAAGGGTGGGGAGGGAGTAATAAGGGGGCTGTGGGGTACCAGGAAGGCCACTGAATCTGCCCCAGAGCTGAGCAGTTAGAAGCAGAAAGCAGAAATGCCAATTACTGCTCTGCTAAAGAAATGACTGCACAAGAGGGCACAAACAAAGGCCTTTATCGGAAATCATCTGCAATTTGAGTTTTTGTCAAATTCCCCTTTTGGCTCTTCAAATGTTTTAAAAGCAGCAGTCTGCAGCGCTTGAATAGCAAGACATGTCACAGGCTTGAGTGACACACAGCTTTCTCAGAGTTCCTGCTTTAGACATAAATCCATGTCTGTATTAAAAAAACCTTTGAAATCAGCTGTGAGCAGGAGAAGTGGTGCTTTCTGCAGGGTCTTGTCAGAGCTGTTGGCCCTCGACAGAGGAACGGGGCGTCTTCCAACACTCGTGGAATGGATTTGGAGTCCTTGGGGAGGTGTGATCTGCAGGCACAGGGAGAAAAGAGAAGCACATCAAGCACTTCATGATGATTTCCATCCCCCCCCAAGTCTTTCCCTCTGTGTAAAATTCCGTCTGCCTGGACACATGCACGAGGAAACTGAGGCAGGTTGGCACCTTAGAGGAAATAAACACCAGGGACTTGTGTCAAAGGCATGTTTGCAAGAGCACACAAATCAAGTGCCATTAAGCACGAGTGACAGTCCATTTTTTTTTTTTTCAAGTTTAGTACAGAAGTAAAAGGTTTTGGCAGGCAAACAGAGCAAGCAGTTCACAGCTGCCTTTAGAAAAAAGAAACTCCACCAACACAAAGCCTACCTGCAAGATTTCAGCCTTGCTTTCTTAAGACAGGATGTAGCACTCAGTGCCGTGGCCTGCTTGACACGCTGTTGTCACGCCATGAGTTTCTTCCCCTGCAGGTGAGATAGGAGGGCCGTGAGCGCTGAGCGAGTGGCCCTGCAGGGACAAGGCCTGGCCCGGCGCCGTGAGGGGACAAGGCTGGCCCCGCCCCTTCCCCACTGGCCCCGCCCCTCTCGCGCGGCCCCGCCTTTCTCGGCTCCCAAACCGCCGCCTCTCGTGCCCCCACGCGCCGCCGCCACCTCTCATTGGCTGCAGGCGTCGCCTCGTGCCCGCCGCGGTCTCCCATTGGCTGCGGGTGCCGCTGTTGTTGTTAGTGCGGTTACTGTAAACAGCAGCGGCCAGCTGTCACCTGTCACCTGTCGCGTCTGCTCACCTCTGCTCACCTCTGCTCACCTCTGCTCACCTCTTGCCACCTATTCACTCTCGCCTCTCACCTCCCTTCTCCTCTTACCTCTTGTCACTTCCTGCCACCTGTCCCCTGTCCCCTGTCCCCGGGCACTTGCCGGGGCTCGATCCTCGCTCGCTCGCTCCCTGCCCGGGCCATGTCACTGCACGGCGGCCGCGGGCTCCCCGGGCCGCTGGCCATCTCGCCGCTGCCCTCTCCGGGCACGGCCCCGCTCACGCCGCTGGCGCCGGACAGGTGAGGCGGTGGCCGGGGGCCGCAGGGCTGGGGCAGCTTTGGCCACCCGCCCCACGCGGGGCTCCCCCGGCGTGACACGGCTGCCCCGCGCGGGGCTCGGCGCTGGGGCCGTGCCAAAGGGGGCTTGGACGCTTTGGGGATCCCCTCCTTCAGCTCGTGCCCCCCGCCCCGCAAGAAGGGCAAGAAGGGGCGAGGGCCACTCGGGGCACTGACGCTTGCCCGTGCCCACCACCCGCAGGGACAGCCCGAAGAGGGGGCGCTGGGGGCTGCCCATCCCGCTGCTCTGGGACACCCCGTCCCCGCAGCCCGTGGCCTCGGACTCTTGCCGGGACTCCATCTCCTCGCAGCCCACGCCTGCAGGTGAGCGATGGGGCTGCTCCGCCCCACAACCGTGCCCAGCCGCCCCCCTCGGGCCCCTCGGGGGGTACAGCAGAGGGGCCAGGCATGTGGCGGGGGGGCTTGGCCGACGGGCTGAGGAGGAGCTTGAGTGTGGCGGCGGAGCTTGGAGGGAGCCCAAAACTGCCCTCCCTGCGGCTCAGCCACGAACCGCTCCGCTGGCTGGGGACCGTGCTCGCGGTGACACGCGACATTCCATGCTGCTCCCAACGGCCGTGCCACCCTCCTGGTGGGGGGCAGGAGTCCACCCTGCCCAGGGCTCTGGGCTCAGGACGGACCCCGACCCCCACACCGGGGCCACCCCTGCCCCTTGTTCCCGCAGGACTGGGGCCGGACAGCCGCGCACAGCAGAACTCGGCCGCGCTGCGCAAAGAGTGAGTGGCCCCATGCCCACGTCCCCCCGGGGACACCCCCTGTCCCTCCCCTGCCTCCCCCGAGCAGCAGCGCCCGCTCTCAGCCTCGCTGGGGGCTGTGCATCCAGCTCGGACCCCCGCGCTGTGTCCGGGGATGACAACCGCGGCTGCTTGGGCGGGGACATGGATGCCAGCCCCGACTAACTCCATCTCTCCTCTCCCCGCAGCTTCCAGAAAACCATGCCGGAGTTCGGGAGAGCTCGCAGAGAGTAAGTGAAGGGGCACTGTCCCTGCAGCACGATAGCAATGCCAGGCTGTCCCCGTGCCCAGGCTGTCCCTGTCGCAGACCCAAATGCCAGGCCGGCCCCGTGCCCCTCCTGCGCTCCCATTCAGCTCTCTGATCGGTGCCTGGAGGTGCTTTTGCCCCTGCAGGGAGCTGTGGGAGCTGCCACAGCCCTGGCAGGTCTTCTCCTGCCCTGAAGGCCTGCGGGATAGGCAGAGGTGACAATGGCAGAGGGGTGGGACACATGGGTCCAGGACAGCCGGTGCCATTTGAGCCTTTCCTTTCGCAGCTCTTGCAGCAGGAAGCTCCTTGGCCAGAGGATGCACTCCTTGCGGGTAAGTGCTGCAGGCTGTGCAGGGCTGAGCACAGCGAGGCCGGATCCTGCCGAGTCCCTGGGCGAGCCGGGACGAGGAGGATGGAGCCAGGGCAGCGGGCAGGGCTGTGCAGCACCTCTCAGCCGCTGGCTGTCGCACAGGCGTGGCAGCTGGAAGCCAGCGCGCTCCTGAAGGGCATCTCGCAGCTCCAGGTGCGCAGCGGCACAGGGCGGCGGCGCCGCAGGGAGCCCGATGATGAGGTGAGTGGGGCAGCAAGAGCCTGGGGAGCAGGGAGGAGGCAGAGCGGTGCTGACGCCGTGTCCCCCCCGCTGCAGGAGGGCTCTGTCCCCAGCAAGCTGCAGAGGCTGGGCCAGCCGAGCCCACTGCCCGCCGTCCATGGGGCTGCCAAGAGGGACCTCCTTGCCAAGAGCCCCCGGCCCACATCAGAGCTGCCAGTGAGAGATGCTGGAGGGATCGGGGGGGCACCAGGGATGGGTGATCTTGGAGCTGCTCGCACGGCAGCTGCCGCTGCAGCCTCCCCGGCTGCCCTGGACACCTGTGGGTATGGCAGATAAATGGCCTGCAGGGTCAGGGCGGCACTGTCTCCAAAGCTGGAAGGCATTGGTCCATTGGGGATGGACCTCGGGTATGGGATGCAGCCCTGCCTGGGGGTGGGAAGGAGGCGTCAGGACTTGTCCCATTCACTGTGTCCTCTGCCTCTCCCCCAAGTGCCCCCAGCTGCCGCCCAGGCTGAGTGACACAGTGCCCCAGCGGCTGGAGAAGCTGGTGACCACGCCAGTGACGACGAAGCAGGAGGCAAAGCTGGTACATGGCTTGGGGTCTCCAGAGGGTGGTCTGGTGCCCAACGTCCCTGGGCTGGGGGCTGCTTGGTCAGCAACAGCAGCCCAGGGGCTGTGGCCTTGTCTTGGGCACGGGCAGTGGGAGCCTTGCCCGCTGCCCTCCTGGTGCTGGGGGCTTGCCAGAGCCCCAGGCAGCAGCTCGGGCTCTCCCCACAGCGTGCAGGCAAACGCAGCCGGTGCCGGCAGCTCTTCCGCTCGCCCTCGGCGCCCGGCACGGACCCCAGGCGCGGCCTGAAGCGAAGCCAGCCCTCGGACAGGGACAGCCCTGTCAAGGCCAAGCGGCAGAGGACGGAGGCTGGCAGCCCTGGCCAGGAGGCGTCCGTGGAGCCGGTGGGTGATGGGGAAGGCGAGGGCTGAGCCCCAGCCTGTCTCTGCTGGGACTGCGCCGTGCCCCGGCCCTGCCACGGCCCCTGCTGACATCGGGGGGTGTCTGTGCTTGGTGCCTCCACAGGGAGCGTGGCCAGAGCCTTCCAGGTCGGCCCAGCTCGAGGAGATCGAGAACCTGCTGGCCAACGATGACCAGGAGCTCATTGGGGACTTCTCCAAGGTAGGGCCACGAGGACGGGGCAGGTCTGGGGGTGCTGCCCTCATTATTCAGAAACAGCGACCATCGTCAGAGCCCCGCCCCACGGCAAGAGCCCAAAGCCATCTGGTGGCCCTTGCCTGGGCACACAGGGCCTTGGGGCTCTGATTTTCCAGCCCGTAGCCCCTGCAGTGGATGCTCTTCTGCTCCAGCCCTGTGCCACAGCCACTTGTCCCCTGCACAGACTGTCCCCTCCCACGGGAGAAGCGCAGGCTACTGGGCTGGCTGTTGGGCTGGGGGGACAGGTGCCACCCCCGGGAGGTGTCCCGGGGACATGTGTGAGCCCAGAGCCTGTCTCCTGCAGGCTCACCTCCTGCCGATGGTGGACGGGAAGGACCCGGGCCTGAAGTACATCTCCCCTGCCACGGTAAGGGGGCTGCAGCCCCTCCCCAGCCCCCCCGAGGGGCTGCCTGCCTGCTCCCCCCTGCCTGCCCCCCATGTGTCCCCTCCCCCATGTGACACGCTCCCCCCGCAGCTGGCAGCGGTGCTGACGGGGCGCTTCAGCAGCTCCATCGAGAGAAGCATCATCGTGGACTGCCGCTACCCCTACGAGTACGAGGGGGGCCACGTCAAGGTCAGAGCCCCCCCGTGCCCCGGGGGCAGGCAGCATGGGGCTGTCAGAGACCCATCCACGCTCAGAGGTGCTGAGCCCACCACGAGGTGTTGAGCAGCTCCCCAGGAGATGCTGACACCACAGGGATTCAGGATTCCCCCAGGATTTGCTCAGTACCCTCTGAGAGATTTAGCAGCCCCTCCAAAGATACTGAGCACACACAGAGGAGTAAAGCAACCCCCCCAGAGGTACTGTGAGCCCCCAGAGGGGTCGAGCAGCTCTCCATGAAGGGTACTGAGCCCCCAGAGGGATGGAGCAGGGCCCTGAAAAGTGCCAAGCCACCCCATGAAGGGGTGATAGCCAAACGCAAAGAAGAGGGTGATGATGTCCCCCTAGTCGTTTGGGAGATGATAGTGCTGCTGGGGGAGGCTGGGCGACTGCGCCATTGGTCCCTGCAGAAAATGCCATGGGAGGCAGAGGGGAAAACGGAGCCTCCTGTACCTCGGCAGGGCGCTGTGAACCTGCCGCTGCAGCAGGAAGTGGAGCAATTCCTGCTGGAGCAGCCCATCGTGGCCCTGGACGGCAGCAAGAGGGTGATCATCATCTTCCACTGCGAGTTCTCCCTTGAGCGGGGGCCCAAAATGTGAGTGATGGCACGGGGGGCACACTGGGCTGTGGCAGCCCCCCAGGCACGCCCGGATCCCGGCACGGGGCTGATGCCGTGGCCTTTCCGTGTGGCGCAGGTGCAAGTTTCTGCGGGAGAAGGATCGCTCCTGCCACGAGTACCCGCGGCTGCACTACCCCGAGCTGTACGTCTTGAAGGGCGGCTACCGCGACTTCTTCCCTCAGTTCCCGGTGAGTCCCCGCCCCGTGCCCCCTCGGGGCCAGGGGCTCCGTGCCGGGAGGGCAAGAAGCGCGGGGGCACAAGGCAGCGGGCAGGGGCAGCTGTGGCTCGGAGCATCCTGCCCGGGATGGCAGGGATGGCACCTCCAGGGCCGGGGGCTGCTCCGGGGGCGCTGGGTTTGGCCCGGGCTGGGGGCGGCCCGGGGGCTGCTGTGCTGCGGGGGCTGACGGCTCTGTGCGTTGCAGAGCCTCTGCGAGCCGCGGGGCTATCGGCCCATGCACCAGCCGGCGTTCAAGGAGGAGCTGCGCAAGTTCCGCGGCCAGTGCTGGCTCCGCGAGCGCGGCCGGCGGGAGCTCTTCAGCCGCGCCAGGGACCTGTGAGCGCTCGGGGTCCGCAGCCGCGCCGGGGCAGCGCTGGAGCTGCGAGCGTGGCAAGGCTTCCCTCGGCCGGGGATGCGCCGCGCCTCGGTCTGCCTTGTTAGGATGCTTTTCGGGCGGTTTGCCTTTGTTTCTTCTTTCTAAATACTTTTGTGTTCGTTTGTTGAGACAAGTATTTTTGTGTTTATTATTATAAATACTTCTGTGTTCGTTTATTGTTATAAATATTTTTGTGTTTGCTTACTGTTCTGTTTCTGTGTTTGTTTGTTGTTAGGATTGTTAGTTACAGTCTCTGCTAAGAAACTCCTATTGCAGGAGAACAAACGCGGCTCCTGAGCTCTCAGTGCGCAGCCCAGGGCTCTGCAGGGCTGGGTGGCCCTGATCCGGGGCTGGGGGCACGGGCAGGCTGGGCTGGAGGCGTCTCTGCGCTTGGGCACAGGGACAGATGGGGCCATGGCTTCCCTGGGGGGCGCGGTGGCTTGCCCAGGGACAGGGTGGCTGCGGTGGCCACAAGTGTTGGCCCCTTGGCTGCTGTCCCTGCACGCTGGGGTGGCAGTGCAGGATGGCCCTGGACACCCCCCTGCAAGGGACCCCCTTTCCAGGGCATGCTGGGCTTGGCAGGACTCCCGGGACACTTGGGCTGGTGACATCCCGCCCCTTCCCCTGGGACCCCAACAGCCAAGAGCCTCTCTTTTCTCAGGGGCTCTCCTGAACTTTGGAGCTCCCCTCAGGGCTGGGACACTCGGTCCTGAGGGGAACCTTGACCCAAGAGGATTCCCAGCAATGTGCAGCCCCATTTTGGTGCTCAGCGCTCAGCAGGACACTCAAGACCATTAACCCCCAAATTCTGAGACCCTTCTGTAGTGACTCCAGCCCCTCTCCACGAGACCCCCAGAGTAACCTCACCCCTCTTGAGTGGGGCTGGGCTCATCAGGACCCCCAGGGCTTCCACACCTCATCCCTCTCCCTGGCACCCCCACTGCCATGATACCCCCCTTTTCTCAGGGGGTCTTCTGGCCTTTGCAGGACACCCAGGCTTGTGACAATCCTATTGCGGGGGACACGGCTTGGTGAGACCTTGAAGGGCTTTGTGTCCTTAACACGAGCGTGCCCCGTTCTCTCTGTGGCCAGTGACCTCCCAGTGCCACCTGCTTCAGTCACCCTTGGGGCGCCCGTCCTGCCCCTCCACTTGCCCAGATTCCTGAGGAGCTGATGTCACTCCAGGACTCCCCAGGGGGGCTTTTCCATGCGCCCCCCCGAGAACCCTTCCCTGGCTGGGTGACAGTGGCCTGCTTCTTGGGGTTGGGCATCGCCTTTGCTTTGGTTTGTGCCCCACAGCAGAATCCATCCATGGCCAAAATCCCCCTGGCTCCCCACCTGCACCTCCTCAGCCACCACACCCATGTCCTGCTCCATCCCAGTGTGCTGCCAATGGGGCCCTGGATCTGCTCCTTCCTCACGGACAATCCTATTCAAAACTCTTCACAGGACAATCTGCATACACACAGCTAAAGTGGCGCGTCCTCAATTAATGAAAAGGTGTGTGTGGCGGGGAGTAATAAAGGAGCTGTGCCGTGCTAGGAAGGCCACTTTATCTGCCTCAAAACTGAGAGAAAAAAGGAGAAAATAGCAATACCATTTACCACTCACAAGAGCAAAACAAAGGACCACACAAAATGGCAAAACCAAAGATATTGCTGTATCTGAAATCACCCACAATCGGAGTTTTTGTTCAAATTCCCCTTTTGGCTCTCCAAATATTTTAAAAGCAGCAGTCAGCAGTGCTCGAATAGCATAAAACGTCAGAGGCGTCAGTGACGCACAGCTTTCTCAGAATTCCTGCTTTAGATAGAAAGAAAGATATTTATAAAAAATACATGGAAATTCCCTGTGAGCAGAAGAAAGTGGTGCTTTCTGACATCCAGAGCTTCCAACTGGATCTGCTCCTTACTCACAGGCAGATCCTTTTCCTCAAGGAACCTTTTCTCCAGGACATGGGCATCAAAACGTCCCTCTGAGCTACAGGCAACATCCTGCCTGGCATCCCTGGAGATTCTGGCATCCCTGGCGATTCTGGACTTTCTGGAGGGAGGTAAGGAAGGGATGCAAAACGATCCTCGAGGTCCAGCGGGATGGATGGCTGGGAAAAGCAGCTCAGCCATTGAGAGCTGATTATTGTCCTTCAGATGCTAATTTGCTCTTGAACGCTCTTTAAAAAATAATAGTAGTAAAGACACCAAATGTAAAACCATTTAGGGACTCAAATGCACTTTTAAGCAATCCTGAAATTTAAAAATCCTTCATGGCATCAAGTGCACAAAAAAATACTCAGAAGGAGAATCCCTCTTATAAACTATTCAAATGAGTCTTTCTGGGTTTCCAAATCCAATATTTTAGCACAAACTAAAAGTTAAAAGGAAAAAAAAAATCAACAAAACCCAACAGTCTGTACAGTCAGTGTCTCAAGTTTCAATCTTCAATATTCTGTCTGATTAAACTGGCACATTCCAGAAGAAATGGAATTGAGGTAAAATTTTAACCAATGTGGAAAACAAATGTGGAAAATGTGTCTCGGAAGAACTAAATACAACTTAAAGAAACAAAGAAACAGGTAACCTTCCCGAGGCCCATTTCAGGGCTACATCATACATAAAACAGCCAGGGTTGGGCTGCACATTTACTTGTTACCCTGAGGAACAGGGAATGATGAGGTCAGGCGCAGCCCATTCTTATCTGAAAGAAAGCAATTGATGGGGAAAGGGTGAAAGTATTTTTGCACAACACGAGTCACAAATACTCCTCCTAAACTTTCTGTATTTCAAGTGCAGATTGTATTTATGTCTGAGCTGTGACTCTGATGAGTGTCTTGTCACTGCCTGATTTCAGGTTTTAGTTTAGTTCACAGTTCCTCGCTGTCTCATCCTCTCTTTAGGCAAGGGGACAGTCCTCCAGCAGCAAATCTGAGAAGCAGAAAACAAGCTAAATGTTAACCTTACCAGGTGAGCTTTCTTTCTCCCTCTTGCCTGGGCTACCACAAAGAAAATTCATGCTTGTGGGTTAAAGCTGAGTTTTGCTGACAGCCCTTGAACCAGACCAAGGCATGGTTAGAGCTGCTGCTAAGACACAGTGCCTGGCATGACTTTGCACATCAGTGTTCCCCGGCAGAAAAGGCCTTTGCTCACACCCTCTATCCATTCAGTTTGTACACAACTACTTCACCTAATTAAACTCCTTTAGGCTGGTGGAATTCCAAGCAGTCCAAGGTGTAAAGTGCTGCTTCCCCAAGACATTTGGACGGAGTAATGAGGACTGAGTATATCTCAGCTGGGGGTTTTGATCTTTAGCATACTGGGTTTGTGTCACTACCTCTGATGTGGACCCACCTGGAGCAGAGCCTCACTAGAGGCTTACTTTCCCATCATTCTTCCCAGATTGATGTTATGAGCTTTATTTCCAATTTACAGAGTATGAGCACTCTGACTTTTGGTTTGGTTTGTTTTCTTTCCCGCAGGATCCTGGTGCATCATGTAAAGTGTCTTCTTTCTCTGGGTGGATAATTATTCCTGAAGAACAACAGCTGATGCCGAAAGCACATAGTTATTCTGGGTGGTTTTTGGACACTGATGCTTGCTGGACTTTCTCTCATCTTTTCTTTTTTCCCAGTAGTAGACTCAGGAGGTTTGTTTCTTTCCCCCACCATTCACTTTATTAAGACTCATATAGTCTGACTTTCTCTGTTATTTCCTTCAGCGTGCGGGGGGGAAAGAATGCTTTCTATTTGCAGGAAATATATTACATCAATGAAGAACGATGCCAAAAAAAACAAAAATTAAAAAACAACAACAAAAAACCCACCAAAAAACCCCCCCAAAAAACAAACAACAACCAAAAAACAAAAAGAAAACCAAACTAACAAAAAATTCTGCAGACGTTTGCACATAATCTGCACATAGTGCATGTAAATCTCTTAAGCGTTCACACGTGCTAGCATTTTTCAACATTGCAGTGAATGCAGTCAGTATTCTGGAATATAGTGAGCTTTAGTTCCCTTCTGCTGGGCTGTGCAGCCTTTTGCTCACGCCAGTTCCTGGTGGGAAGCTGCAGGCCAGCTGTGGGGTGGCTAAAGAGTGACAAACTGGGGATTAGCCGCTTCATCCGGCACGCCTGGACAGAAAGCAGCTATTTGGGATGCTGCCTTTAGGCGTAGTTCAAACACCCTAGGGCAGGACCTTTTTTTTCTTTTTTTTAATTACCATTATTTCCAGTTGTATCTGTACTGTTATCTCGCCATTTCAGGAGTCTCCTGGACTGGACAAATAACAAATGGAACAGCTACCAACACACAGCAGGGAAAGAAAGGAGGGGCACAAGCCTCAGAAGCAGCAATCCAAGTTCACGTCTACAGGCAGGCTCTTTTTGATCTTATTTTGCACTGTTTCTAGTCCTCCTGCTCCTGGCACTCCAGCAGGGAATGCAGGGATGGGGCTGAAGGCCATGCTGCAGGGAGCAAAGCCTCAATCTACTGCGCCCTGCGAGGACAGGCACGGCCAGGCGGCTCTCGCAGCTCGGCTGCCACAGCCCTGAGCTGCCACAGCCTCCGTGGGTTTTCTCCTCTCCAGAACATCCTTTTGCACTCCATGACACACGCACAGCTCCGCGGTGGGCTGGCAAAGGGCGGCCACCGGCAGCAGAGCCCGGGCTCCGCAGGCCTAGGCGGCCTGGGCACTGAAGTTGGGGACATTTCGACTCGTGACTGTACTTGCAGTCTGCACCGTGCCACTCCAATAAAGTTTGTAAGGATGCACTGCGCTGCTCCTGGCTTTTCATTTAGCACTGCTGCTGTCGGGCAGCAAGACCAGATCGAACCTGTGGACTGCCACCGCGCAAGGAGGCAGCTGAAAGATCAAGACAGAAATCGTTGACATTTATTGCGTCCAGATGAAGGCACAATGAATTCACAGGTCCTGAAATACCTGTGTGTGAGGTCCCATCTCTTCATGTAGGAGGGCTGCATGTGGGAGAAGGGGCACATCCTGAATTAAAGGGTGGGGAGGGAGTAATAAGGGGGCTGTGGGGTACCAGGAAGGCCACTGAATCTGCCCCAGAGCTGAGCAGTTAGAAGCAGAAAGCAGAAATGCCAATTACTGCCCTGCTAAAGAAATGACTGCACAGGAGGGCACAAACAAAGGCCTTTATCGGAAATCATCTGCAATTTGAGTTTTTGTCAAATTCCCCTTTTGGCTCTTCAAATGTTTTAAAAGCAGCAGTCTGCAGCGCTTGAATAGCAAGACATGTCACAGGCTTGAGTGACACACAGCTTTCTCAGAGTTCCTGCTTTAGACATAAATCCATGTCTGTATTAAAAAAACCTTGGAAATCAGCTGTGAGCAGGAGAAGTGGTGCTTTCTGCAGGGTCTTGTCAGAGCTGTTGGTCGTGGAATGGATTTGGAGTCCTTGGGGAGGTGTGATCTGCAGGCACAGGGAGAAAAGAGAAGCACATCAAGCACTTCATGATGATTTCCATCCCCCCCCAAGTCTTTCCCTCTGTGTAAAATTCCGTCTGCCTGGACACATGCACGAGGAAACTGTGGCAGGTTGGCACCTTAGAGGAAATAAACACCAGGGATTTGTGTCAAAGGCATGTTTGCAAGAGCACACAAATCAAGTGCCATTAAGCACGAGTGACAGTCCATTTTTTTTTTTTTTCAAGTTTAGTACAGAAGTAAAAGGTTTTGGCAGGCAAACAGAGCAAGCAGTTCACAGCTGCCTTTAGAAAAAAGAAACTCCACCAACACAAAGCCTACCTGCAAGATTTCAGCCTTGCTTTCTTAAGACAGGATGTAGCACTCAGTGCCGTGGCCTGCTTGACACGCTGTTGTCACGCCATGAGTTTCTTCCCCTGCAGGTGAGACAGGAGGGCCGTGAGCGCTGAGCGAGTGGCCCTGCAGGGACAAGGCCTGGCCCGGCGCCGTGAGGGGACAAGGCTGGCCCCGCCCCTTCCCCACTGGCCCCGCCCCTCTCGCGCGGCCCCGCCTTTCTCGGCTCCCAAACCGCCGCCTCTCGTGCCCACAAGCGCCGCCGCCACCTCTCATTGGCCGCCCGCCTTCCCTCGCGCCCGCCGCCACCTCTCATTGGCTGCAGGCGTCGCCTCGTGCCCGCCGCGGTCTCCCATTGGCTGCGGGTGCCGCTGTTGTTGTTAGTGCGGTTACTGTAAACAGCAGCGGCCAGCTGTCACCTGTCACCTGTCGCGTTTGCTCACCTCTGCTCACCTCTGCTCACCTCTGCTCACCTCTGCTCACCTCTTGCCACCTATTCACTCTCGCCTCTCACCTCCCTTCTCCTCTTACCTCTTGTCACTTCCTGCCACCTGTCCCCTGTCCCCTGTCCCCGGGCACTTGCCGGGGCTCGATCCTCGCTCGCTCGCTCCCTGCCCGGGCCATGTCACTGCACGGCGGCCGCGGGCTCCCCGGGCCGCTGGCCATCTCGCCGCTGCCCTCTCCGGGCACGGCCCCGCTCACGCCGCTGGCGCCGGACAGGTGAGGCGGTGGCCGGGGGCCGCAGGGCTGGGGCAGCTTTGGCCACCCGCCCCACGCGGGGCTCCCCCGGCGTGACACGGCTGCCCCGCGCGGGGCTCGGCGCTGGGGCCGTGCCAAAGGGGGCTTGGACGCTTTGGGGATCCCCTCCTTCAGCTCCTGCCCCCCGCCCCGCAAGAAGGGCAAGAAGGGGCGAGGGCCACTCGGGGCACTGACGCTTGCCCGTGCCCACCACCCGCAGGGACAGCCCGAAGAGGGGGCGCTGGGGGCTGCCCATCCCGCTGCTCTGGGACACCCCGTCCCCGCAGCCCGTGGCCTCGGACTCTTGCCGGGACTCCATCTCCTCGCAGCCCACGCCTGCAGGTGAGCGATGGGGCTGCTCCGCCCCACAACCGTGCCCAGCCGCCCCCCTCGGGCCCCTCGGGGGGTACAGCAGAGGGGCCAGGCATGTGGCGGGGGGGCTTGGCCGACGGGCTGAGGAGGAGCTTGAGTGTGGCGGCGGAGCTTGGAGGGAGCCCAAAACTGCCCTCCCTGCGGCTCAGCCACGAACCGCTCCGCTGGCTGGGGACCGTGCTCGCGGTGACACGCGACATTCCATGCTGCTCCCAACGGCCGTGCCACCCTCCTGGTGGGGGGCAGGAGTCCACCCTGCCCAGGGCTCTGGGCTCAGGACGGACCCCGACCCCCACACCGGGGCCACCCCTGCCCCTTGTTCCCGCAGGACTGGGGCCGGACAGTCGCGCACAGCAGAACTCGGCCGCGCTGCGCAAAGAGTGAGTGGCCCCATGCCCACGTCCCCCCGGGGACACCCCCTGTCCCTCCCCTGCCTCCCCCGAGCAGCAGCGCCCGCTCTCAGCCTCGCTGGGGGCTGTGCATCCAGCTCGGACCCCCGCGCTGTGTCCGGGGATGACAACCGCGGCTGCTTGGGCGGGGACATGGATGCCAGCCCCGACTAACTCCATCTCTCCTCTCCCCGCAGCTTCCAGAAAACGATGCCGGAGTTCGGGAGAGCTCGCAGAGAGTAAGTGAAGGGGCACTGTCCCTGCAGCACGATAGCAATGCCAGGCTGTCCCCGTGCCCAGGCTGTCCCTGTCGCAGACCCAAATGCCAGGCCGGCCCCGTGCCCCTCCTGCGCTCCCATTCAGCTCTCTGATCGGTGCCTGGAGGTGCTTTTGCCCCTGCAGGGAGCTGTGGGAGCTGCCACAGCCCTGGCAGGTCTTCTCCTGCCCTGAAGGCCTGCGGGATAGGCAGAGGTGACAATGGCAGAGGGGTGGGACACATGGGTCCAGGACAGCCGGTGCCATTTGAGCCTTTCCTTTCGCAGCTCTTGCAGCAGGAAGCTCCTTGGCCAGAGGATGCACTCCTTGCGGGTAAGTGCTGCAGGCTGTGCAGGGCTGAGCACAGCGAGGCCGGATCCTGCCGAGTCCCTGGGCGAGCCGGGACGAGGAGGATGGAGCCAGGGCAGCGGGCAGGGCTGTGCAGCACCTCTCAGCCGCTGGCTGTCGCACAGGCGTGGCAGCTGGAAGCCAGCGCGCTCCTGAAGGGCATCTCGCAGCTCCAGGTGCGCAGCGGCACAGGGCGGCGGCGCCGCAGGGAGCCCGATGATGAGGTGAGTGGGGCAGCGAGAGCCTGGGGAGCAGGGAGGAGGCAGAGCGGTGCTGACGCCGTGTCCCCCCCGCTGCAGGAGGGCTCTGTCCCCAGCAAGCTGCAGAGGCTGGGCCAGCCGAGCCCACTGCCCGCCGTCCATGGGGCTGCCAAGAGGGACCTCCTTGCCAAGAGCCCCCGGCCCACATCAGAGCTGCCAGTGAGAGATGCTGGAGGGATCGGGGGGGCACCAGGGATGGGTGATCTTGGAGCTGCTCGCATGGCAGCTGCCGCTGCAGCCTCCCCGGCTGCCCTGGACACCTGTGGCTATGGCAGATAAATGGCCTGCAGGGTCAGGGCGGCACTGTCTCCAAACCTGGAAGGCATTGGTCCATTGGGGATGGACCTCGGGTATGGGATGCAGCCCTGCCTGGGGGTGGGAAGGAGGCGTCAGGACTTGTCCCATTCACTGTGTCCTCTGCCTCTCCCCCAAGTGCCCCCAGCTGCCGCCCAGGCTGAGTGACACAGTGCCCCAGCGGCTGGAGAAGCTGGTGACCACGCCAGTGACGACGAAGCAGGAGGCAAAGCTGGTACATGGCTTGGGGTCTCCAGAGGGTGGTCTGGTGCCCAACGTCCCTGGGCTGGGGGCTGCTTGGTCAGCAACAGCAGCCCAGGCTCTGTGGCCTTGTCTTGGGCACGGGCAGTGGGAGCCTTGCCCGCTGCCCTCCTGGTGCTGGGGGCTTGCCAGAGCCCCAGGCAGCAGCTCGGGCTCTCCCCACAGCGTGCAGGCAAACGCAGCCGGTGCCGGCAGCTCTTCCGCTCGCCCTCGGCGCCCGGCACGGACCCCAGGCGCGGCCTGAAGCGAAGCCAGCCCTCGGACAGGGACAGCCCTGTCAAGGCCAAGCGGCAGAGGACGGAGGCTGGCAGCCCTGGCCAGGGGGCATCCGTGGAGCCGGTGGGTGATGGGGAAGGCGAGGGCTGAGCCCCAGCCTGTCTCTGCTGGGACTGCGCCGTGCCCCGGCCCTGCCACGGCCCCTGCTGACATCGGGGGGTGTCTGTGCTTGGTGCCTCCACAGGGAGCGTGGCTGGAGCCTTCCAGGTCGGCCCAGCTCGAGGAGATCGAGAACCTGCTGGCCAACGATGACCAGGAGCTCATTGGGGACTTCTCCAAGGTAGGGCCACGAGGACGGGGCAGGTCTGGGGGTGCTGCCCTCATTATTCAGAAACAGCGACCATCGTCAGAGCCCCGCCCCACGGCAAGAGCCCAAAGCCATCTGGTGGCCCTTGCCTGGGCACACAGGGCCTTGGGGCTCTGATTTTCCAGCCCGTAGCCCCTGCAGTGGATGCTCTTCTGCTCCAGCCCTGCGCCACAGCCACCTGTCCCCTGCACAGACTGTCCCCTCCCACGGGAGAAGCGCAGGCTACTGGGCTGGCTGTTGGGCTGGGGGGACAGGTGCCACCCCCGGGAGGTGTCCCGGGGACATGTGTGAGCCCAGAGCCTGTCTCCTGCAGGCTCACCTCCTGCCGATGGTGGACGGGAAGGACCCGGGCCTGAAGTACATCTCCCCTGCCACGGTAAGGGGGCTGCAGCCCCTCCCCAGCCCCCCCGAGGGGCTGCCTGCCTGCTCCCCCCTGCCTGCCCCCCATGTGTCCCCTCCCCCATGTGACACGCTCCCCCCGCAGCTGGCAGCGGTGCTGACGGGGCGCTTCAGCAGCTCCATCGAGAGAAGCATCATCGTGGACTGCCGCTACCCCTACGAGTACGAGGGGGGCCACGTCAAGGTCAGAGCCCCCCCGTGCCCCGGGGGCAGGCAGCATGGGGCTGTCAGAGACCCATCCACGCTCAGAGGTGCTGAGCCCACCACGAGGTGTTGATCAGCTCCCCAGGAGATGCTGACACCACAGGGATTCAGGATTCCCCCAGGATTTGCTCAGTACCCTCTGAGAGATTTAGCAGCCCCTCCAAAGATACTGAGCACCCACAGAGGAGTACAGCAACCCCCCCAGAGGTACTGTGAGCCCCCAGAGGGGTCGAGCAGCTCTCCATGAAGGGTACTGAGCCCCCAGAGGGATGGAGCAGGGCCCTGAAAAGTGCCAAGCCACCCCATGAAGGGGTGATAGCCAAACGCAAAGAAGAGGGTGATGATGTCCCCCTAGTCGTTTGGGAGATGATAGTGCTGCTGGGGGAGGCTGGGCGACTGCGCCATTGGTCCCTGCAGAAAATGCCATGGGAGGCAGAGGGGAAAACGGAGCCTCCTGTACCTCGGCAGGGCGCTGTGAACCTGCCGCTGCAGCAGGAAGTGGAGCAATTCCTGCTGGAGCAGCCCATCGTGGCCCTGGACGGCAGCAAGAGGGTGATCATCATCTTCCACTGCGAGTTCTCCCTTGAGCGGGGGCCCAAAATGTGAGTGATGGCACGGGGGGCACACTGGGCTGTGGCAGCCCCCCAGGCACGCCCGGATCCCGGCACGGGGCTGATGCCGTGGCCTTTCCGTGTGGCGCAGGTGCAAGTTTCTGCGGGAGAAGGATCGCTCGTGCCACGAGTACCCGCGGCTGCACTACCCCGAGCTGTACGTCTTGAAGGGCGGCTACCGCGACTTCTTCCCTCAGTTCCCGGTGAGTCCCCGCCCCGTGCCCCCTCGGGGCCAGGGGCTCCGTGCCGGGAGGGCAAGAAGCGCGGGGGCACAAGGCAGCGGGCAGGGGCAGCTGTGGCTCGGAGCATCCTGCCCGGGATGGCAGGGATGGCACCTCCAGGGCCGGGGGCTGCTCCGGGGGCGCTGGGTTTGGCCCGGGCTGGGGGCGGCCCGGGGGCTGCTGTGCTGCGGGGGCTGACGGCTCTGTGCGTTGCAGAGCCTCTGCGAGCCGCGGGGCTATCGGCCCATGCACCAGCCGGCGTTCAAGGAGGAGCTGCGCAAGTTCCGCGGCCAGTGCTGGCTCCGCGAGCGCGGCCGGCGGGAGCTCTTCAGCCGCGCCAGGGACCTGTGAGCGCTCGGGGTCCGCAGCCGCGCCGGGGCAGCGCTGGAGCTGCGAGCGTGGCAAGGCTTCCCTCGGCCGGGGATGCGCCGCGCCTCGGTCTGCCTTGTTAGGATGCTTTTCGAGCGGTTTGCCTTTGTTTCTTCTTTCTAAATACTTTTGTGTTCGTTTGTTGAGACAAGTATTTTTGTGTTTGTTTATTGTTATAAATACTTTTGTGTTCGTTTATTGTTATAAATATTTTTGTGTTTGCTTACTGTTCTGTTTCTGTGTTTGTTTGTTGTTAGGATTGTTAGTTACAGTCTCTGCTAAGAAACTCCTATTGCAGGAGAACAAACGCGGCTCCTGAGCTCTCAGTGCGCAGCCCAGGGCTCTGCAGGGCTGGGTGGCCCTGATCCGGGGCTGGGGGCACGGGCAGGCTGGGCTGGAGGCGTCTCTGCGCTTGGGCACAGGGACAGATGGGGCCATGGCTTCCCTGGGGGGCGCGGTGGCTTGCCCAGGGACAGGGTGGCTGCGGTGGCCACAAGTGTTGGCCCCTTGGCTGCTGTCCCTGCACGCTGGGGTGGCAGTGCAGGATGGCCCTGGACACCCCCCTGCAAGGGACCCCCTTTCCAGGGCATGCTGGGCTTGGCAGGACTCCCGGGACACTTGGGCTGGTGACATCCCGCCCCTTCCCCTGGGACCCCAACAGCCAAGAGCCTCTCTTTTCTCAGGGGCTCTCCTGAACTTTGGAGCTCTCCTCAGGGCTGGGACACTCGGTCCTGAGGGGAACCTTGACCCAAGAGGATTCCCAGCAATGTGCAGCCCCATTTTGGTGCTCAGCGCTCAGCAGGACACTCAAGACCATTAACCCCCAAATTCTGAGACCCTTCTGTAGTGACTCCAGCCCCTCTCCACGAGACCCCCAGAGTAACCTCACCCCTCTTGAGTGGGGCTGGGCTCATCAGGACCCCCAGGGCTTCCACACCTCATCCCTCTCCCTGGCACCCCCACTGCCATGATACCCCCCTTTTCTCAGGGGGTCTTCTGGCCTTTGCAGGACACCCAGGCTTGAGACAATCCTATTGCGGGGGACACGGCTTGGTGAGACCTTGAAGGGCTTTGTGTCCTTAACATGAGCGTGCCCCGCTCTCTCTGTGGCCAGTGACCTCCCAGTGCCACCTGCTTCAGTCACCCTTGGGGCGCCCGTCCTGCCCCTCCACTTGCCCAGATTCCTGAGGAGCTGATGTCACTCCAGGACTCCCCAGGGGGGCTTTTCCATGCGCCCCCCCGAGAACCCTTCCCTGGCTGGGTGACAGTGGCCTGCTTCTTGGGGTTGGGCATCGCCTTTGCTTTGGTTTGTGCCCCACAGCAGAATCCATCCATGGCCAAAATCCCCCTGGCTCCCCACCTGCACCTCCTCAGCCACCACACCCATGTCCTGCTCCATCCCAGTGTGCTGCCAATGGGGCCCTGGATCTGCTCCTTCCTCACGGACAATCCTATTCAAAACTCTTCACAGGACAATCTGCATACACACAGCTAAAGTGGCGCGTCCTCAATTAACGAAAAGGTGTGTGTGGCGGGGAGTAATAAAGGAGCTGTGCCGTGCTAGGAAGGCCACTTTATCTGCCTCAAAACTGAGAGAAAAAAGGAGAAAATAGCAATACCATTTACCACTCACAAGAGCAAAACAAAGGACCACACAAAATGGCAAAGCCAAAGATATTGCTGTATCTGAAATCACCCACAATCGGAGTTTTTGTTCAAATTCCCCTTTTGGCTCTCCAAATATTTTAAAAGCAGCAGTCAGCAGTGCTCGAATAGCATAAAACGTCAGAGGCGTCAGTGACGCACAGCTTTCTCAGAATTCCTGCTTTAGATATAAAGAAAGATATTTATAAAAAATACATGGAAATTCCCTGTGAGCAGAAGAAAGTGGTGCTTTCTGACATCCAGAGCTTCCAACTGGATCTGCTCCTTACTCACAGGCAGATCCTTTTCCTCAAGGAACCTTTTCTCCAGGACATGGGCATCAAAACGTCCCTCTGAGCTACAGGCAACATCCTGCCTGGCATCCCTGGAGATTCTGGCATCCCTGGCGATTCTGGACTTTCTGGAGGGAGGTAAGGAAGGGATGCAAAACGATCCTCGAGGTCCAGCGGGATGGATGGCTGGGAAAAGCAGCTCAGCCATTAAGAGCTGATTATTGTCCTTCAGATGCTAATTTGCTCTTGAACGCTCTTTAAAAAATAATAGTAGTAAAGACACCAAATGTAAAACCTTTTAGGGACTCAAATGCACTTTTAAGCAATCCTGAAATTTAAAAATCCTTCATGGCATCAAGTGCACAAAAAAATACTCAAAAGGAGAATCCCTCTTATAAACTATTCAAATGAGTCTTTCTGGGTTTCCAAATCCAATATTTTAGCACAAACTAAAAGTTAAAAGGAAAAAAAAAATCAACAAAACCCAACAGTCTGTACAGTCAGTACCTCAAGTTTCAATCTTCAAAATTCTGTCTGATTAAACTGGCACATTCCAGAAGAAATGGAATTGAGGTAAAATTTTAACCAATGTGGAAAACAAATGTGGAAAATGTGTCTCGGAAGAACTAAATACAACTTAAAGAAACAAAGAAACAGGTAACCTTCCCGAGGCCCATTTCAGGGCCACATCATACATAAAACAGCCAGGGTTGGGCTGCACATTTACTTGTTACCCTGAGGAACAGGGAATGATGAGGTCAGGCGCAGCCCATTCTTATCTGAAAGAAAGCAATTGATGGGGAAAGGGTGAAAGTATTTTTGCACAACACGAGTCACAAATACTCCTCCTAAACTTTCTGTATTTCAAGTGCAGATTGTATTTATGTCTGAGCTGTGACTCTGATGAGTGTCTTGTCACTGCCTGATTTCAGGTTTTAGTTTAGTTCACAGTTCCTCGCTGTCTCTGATGCCTTTGAATATTTCTAGTTTTTCCTCTTAATGCACCTGTAACTTACTGCAGTTTAGTGCTTCTTACTAAGTGCTAAAATGCTCTGTTCCCAGCACCTTTAACCAAAACAAGGCTCTCTGAACACAGATTCAAGGACATATTCGCTGCCTTGGGGCCTGAAAATATGTAAACAACTGTAAGATGAAGGGGGGGCAGGCCTGGGGTGGTGAACATTGTCACCTGAGGGTATGATTGGAGAATTAAGGGCCAATATGCTAATGAAACAGAACTTATAAAATGTGAAGGGCTCATGACCCAGTGTGCATTTCGGGTGTGGTCCCTGGGGGGACGTTCGTTTGCCCGGAGTGTACCTTGAAGGCCTCGAATAAATTTATCCGCATTTTATACTCCTAATTTGTTTTGGCTTCTCTTTTAGGCATCAGTTTTGGCACCCCACGGCAGGACAGAAGGTCTCTCTCCAAACCCCTCTGGGCCAGCACTCCCTCTGCCAGCCTGGACGGTACCGGAGACCAAGGACCCAGTACAGAAGCACGTGAGTAGGCGTATAAACAGCGGTGTTCTGTGGTGAGGAGAAAATCTCCTATAATTCGTTTGGCGCGTGGGATAAGGAGTGCCCCTGTTTGCGTAATTTTCGGCAGTGCAGCACTGCAGTGACAAACGTTGGCCTCGGGCCAGCGTGTGGCGTGGTGAGTAAGCTCAGTGCCAGTATACAAGAGACGGCTGGTTCGATTCCTGCTTTAGCTTTTGCAGTTAGACTCTAAGTGTGTGGCTTCCCCCGTTCAAAATTTAGACATGGGGTGTCATTATTCAAGTGGAAGTTCTATTCCAATTTCTGAGAATTCCCCATTAGAGCTAGCACTAAAGAACTGGCAAATGCTAGCCGGCAAGCATACTTATCTTATAAAAGCAGAATTGATTGTGATAAATAACCGTGTGTGTTTGTTAATCAAATCTTGCTTAAGCCAGGTGTGATAAATACGTAATAATATAGTGTTGGCTTTTCGCAGATATTCATTGTGTGTATGGTTTTATTCTGTTTATATAAGTAGTCTTGTCATAAAGAATAGAGGTATATAACCAATGTTTTAATTTCTGTTATTAACTAGATTTTGATATAATAGTAAAATAACTGATAGAGGTAGTTTAAAAGACTTTCCTTTACTAACCACACTACCTGCTTGACCGGATCCCCTATTGTTCTTTATTAAACTTTTAAATTTCAACAGGAGAGTGAACCTCGTTTATCACACAGGGAATAAATGGTTAAAATGGAGTCAGGAAGCTCACAAGTTTTATCTAACAAAAAGCTAAGCAAGGCCAAGAAAAACAGATGTCTCAGCAAGAACAGAGGGAACAGATAACGAAGTCAGGTCAGGATGACCTATACCCAGTGAAGTAAGCGATGTATGAGCCCCCCTGGGATGAGCCCCCCCCTGAGGAAGACGTCGGTCTTCGGCCTCACGACCACCAAAAGGCAGAAAGAAGACCCCCTAGCAACAGCCCGCGCAGACGCAGAGTACTACCGGAAGATATACGTATACCTGCTCAAAGAGACTATAAAAATTGAGGAATTAGGGGAGGTGGTTGCGAACCGTTGGCGGAGCAGGGTCTCCACGGTCGCCCAGCGCTGTTTTTGCTTGTTGTAGCTTGCTCAATAAATCAAATTATTTTAATTGGCCTGGATTTTGTCTCTAACTTATAACATTGATCAGGCTATCCCAACGTGTTTGGCCCACCTATGAGCTTGAGGAAGACCAGACATGGCCTACAGATGGTAGTTTAGATGAAAAATTGATATCAAACCTGATAGCTCGCCTACGAAAAGACCATTACAGTATGGAAATTGAATATGCAAAGCTCTTTAGACTTCTATCACGGGACGAAAAGTTACAGAGACCCGAGACAGAACATCATATAATGGTTTTAAGGAAGAAAAAGAAAGAGAATATAAAGAAAAAGACTCTTCCTAACCCCAGGGGGGGGGATGAAGCAGAAATGGATTTGTTAGCTCCCGCGTTAAGAACTGGGACCTCAGCGGCGCCGGGCCCGGCCCCGCTGCCCCCCCCTCCCCCGCCGCCTCCTTCGGGGGCAGCTGCGGGTGGGGGTGGGGCGTCGGCGGCCGCCGGGTCAGGGACTGTGGGTTCCTCGGTTGTCTCGGATTCTCTTTCGCCGTCCCCGCCTCGGGCTCGTTCCCCCTCTGGGAAAGCTGCCGACAAAGATGAGACCCCAGCCGCGCCGCTGATAAAGAAAGAGGGGGAGGAAAAGGCAGATACCTGTAAGCGCCCACCACCCCCTGCAGGGGAGACAGAAACCCTGGTGAAACCAGATACTTCGGGCTGGCTTTGGCCCCCGCTCCCGCCTTCGCCCCCCTCCCCTCCTCGAGTTTCTCCCGGGCCGGGGGAGGTGGGAGGATCCGGCCCACGACCTGCGGCGCCGCCCCTGGGGGCAGTGCCGGAGGCGAAACCGGGCGGCTGGAGGCGGGGTTCCCCAGCCCGGCCACCGTCGGGGATAGAATACTGGAGGCGGGAACAAGAGTACCCGCCCCGGCCACCTTCGGGCATAGAATATTGGGGAGGGGAGCAAGATTTCCCGGCCCCACCACCGCCGGGGGCAGGGCCGGGTGGCTGGTGGAGGGACCCCCCGGCCCGGCCTCCTTTGGGGCCAGAGCGTTGGGGGTGGAGACGGGATTTCCCGCCTCCGCCGGGGGCAGGACTAGAAGACTGGGGGTGGGCTCTGATGCCTGCCGCGTCCGCGCCGCCGCCCCCGCCGGGGCCGGAGCGGGGCGGCTCGGGGCGGGCTTTTTCGCCCGTCGCGTCCGCGCCACCGCCACCGGGGGCGGAGGGGGGCGGTTCCGGGCGGGCCCCCTCGCCTGTTGCGTCCGCGCCGCCGCCACCGGGAGCGGAGGGGGCCGGCTCTGAGCGAGGTCCCTCGCCTGTTGCATCCCCGCCGCCCCCGCCGGGGGCGGACGGGGCCGGCTCCGGGCGGGCTTCCTCGTCCGTTGTGTCTGCGCCGCCTCCGGCCCCGTCGGGCGCGGGGCAGTGCTGTTGCCGACCGCCCCCGCCCCCGCCGGGTACCGAACCATGCGGTTGCAGACAAACCCCGGCGGCTGCTCCGCCCTTGCCGCCGCCGGGCACGACACAATGTTGTTGCAAGCACCCTCCGGCGCCTGCTCCGTCCCTGCCGCCACCGGGCACGGTACAATGCTGTTGCACCCACACCCGGTCCTGCAGCGTTCGGACAGGCAGCTGTAAAATGACAGGCTCAACAGAGACCGATAGTAGTGTTAGTTCAGAGATCTCCTCTGACGAGGAAGATCATAAGACGAAGAAGGGGTAAAATAGCCAAGAAGGCTATAAGAGAACGGAGCCCCATAGCAAAGAGGACGAGAGCTAAAAAGAAAGAAGAGCCAGTTTTGCAAGCTCCCCTGAGACAGGCTGCCGGGAACCAGGGACCCATGTATGTTAAGGTTCCATTCTCCCTTGGAGAATTAGAACAGTGGAAATCCATTGTTGGGACATACAAAGAAGATCCGGACAAGGTTGCTGCATTAGTGCAGAGAGCAATTTCGACACAGAATCCTGATTGGAATGACTTAAAAGCGATGTTGGAGACGTTGCTTGATCCAATTGAAAAGGAGATGGTTTACAAAGCTATTCAGGCTTCTGTGGATTCGCAGATAGCAGGTGGAACGCTTCAGGGTACCACCGCGGAAATCTTCCCAATGGAAGATCCACGCTGGGACCCAAATATTCCGGATCACATGGCTAGGCTAAAGCGATACCAGAATTTCGTGATATATGGGTTAAAGCATGGTGTTCCAAAGGCTTTAAATTTGTCAAAGTTATATGAAATAAAACAAGATCTAGATGAATCTCCCACTGATTTCCTAAATAGGCTAAGGGAAGCTGCAGTCAAATACACAAATATAGACCCTGATTCAGCTAATGGAAGAGCACATCTAAGTTATGTATTTGTAGGCCAATCTAGCAGCGATATAAGGAGAAAACTACAAAAGCTAGAAGGAGAGCAAGACCTAACCAGATTGTTAAACGTAGCTTGGAAGACATATCGAGACAGAGATTCTAGCAGCAAAGTTAAGCAATCTAGTAAAAAAGGTAGCCAGGAGAAGTCATCCAAGAGTACCTCTCCACCCCAGGACAAAGATCGGTGTGCCTTTTGTAAAGAAAAAGGACATTGGAAAAAGGACTGTCCTAAGTTAAAAAAGAAATCCTCGGTTCCCCAGTTGGCTGTGGAACCAGGGTCAGAATCGGGATCAGGATCAGATTCAGAATGAAGGGGACCGAAGGCTTCTTCCCCAGCAGAGCCTTTGGTTATAGCTAAGCTGGGGAAAGATGATGTTGAATTTTTGGTAGATTCCGGAGCGGCATATTCTGTGTTAAATACCTTAGAAGGGAAACTGAGTCGAGATACTGTGAAAGTTATTGGAGCTACAGGGGTAACCGAAACGCGGCCTTTCTTCAAACCCCTAAAATTCAAACTGGGGAAGCACTGGGTAACTCATCAATTTCTTTATATGCCTAACTCCCCCAAACCATTGCTTGGGAGGGATTTACTGGAAAAACTGGAAGCCGAAATTAAGTTTAGAAAGGGGCAGGGTGTACAAGTCATAATTCCTGAGTCTAAATTTGTCGAAGTTGCTGCGCTTTTTGTACAGGAAAAATGCGGTGAAATCCCTGCTGAAGTTGAAAATGCTGTTAATCCAATAGTGTGGGCCAGTGATGTTCCAGGAAGATCCACACGAGCAGAACCAGTGAGTATTGCACTTAAACCAGGAGCAATACAGGTGAGACAAAAACAATACCCTTTAAAAGTGGAAAGTCGTAGAGGACTGGTGCCTATAATTGAAGAGTTCCTTAAATTTGGGTTGCTAGTAGAATGTAAATCCAAGTACAACACGCCCATCTTACCGGTAAAGAAAGCAGATGGCAAGAGTTACAGATTAGTGCAAGATTTGAGGGCAATCAACAAGATCACTGAGGATATACATTCAGTTGTATCGAACCCTTACACTCTTTTAAGCACACTGACGAATGAACTGGGGTGGTTCACAGTTTTAGACCTCAAAGATGCCTTCTTCTGTATTCCAATTCACAAGGATAGCCAGGAACTCTTTGCCTTTGAATGGGAAAACCCTGACACAGGAAGGAAGACACAGCTCACCTGGACAGTCTTGCCCCAAGGATTCAAGAATAGCCCAACTATATTTGGCCACCAGCTGTCAAAGGAACTAGAAGACTGGAGGAGACAAGAACCAGAGGGAGAAGTTCTTCAGTATGTTGATGACCTCTTAATTGCAGCCAAAACGCGACATGACTGCATCAAGCTCACTGTAAGTCTTTTAAACTATCTGGGAACAGGCGGGTATCGTGTCTCTAAAGAAAAGGCACAGATTGTCAAGGAAACAGTAGTTTACTTGGGCCTAGAAATTGTCCGTGGCCATCGACAACTCAGCAAAGAACGGAAGGAAGCCATCTGCCGCCTTCCACAGCCTAACACTGTGAGAGAAAGGCAGGCCTTCCTTGGAATGGTAGGCTGGTGCCGTCTTTGGATTGCAAATTATGGACTACTGGTAAAACCTCTGTATGAGGCCCTTAAAGCAGCCGAAAAGGGAACCATTGTATGGACAGAAAGTACAAGAGCTGCATTCAAACAACTGAAACATTCCTTGATGTCAGCCCCAGCTTTGGGGCTCCCAGACTTAAGTAAACTTTTTGAACTTTTTACCTGTGAGCGACAGAATGTTGCTCTGGGGGTACTGGCACAGCACTTGGGAGATCAGCGAAGAGCTGTAGCGTAGTTTTCAAAACAGTTAGACAACGTTAGCCAGGGGTGGCCTGGGTGTTTGAAAGCTGTGGCAGCAACTGTCATCCTAATACAAGAGGCTCGTAAATTCACCCTTGGGCGGCACATCGTTGTGTATGTACCCCATGCAGTGATCTCCGTGCTGGAGCAAAAGGGGGGACACTGGCTATCCCCTAGCAGAATGCTCAAATACCAATCTGTGTTGTTGGAACAGGACGATGTTACCCTGAAGACAACCTCTGTTGTTAACCCTGCCATGTTCTTGTCTTCCACTTTAATTGATAATGTGCCTGAGCATGACTGTTTGCAGACAATCGAAGAAGTCTATTCCAGCAGACCAGACCTGAGAGACATCCCACTAGACAGTCCAGATTGGGAACTGTTCACAGATGGCAGCAGCTTCATGAGAAAGGGTAAGAGGATGACAGGTTACGCAGTAACCACCATAGATAAAGTAATCGAAGCAAAAGCCTTGCCTTCAAATGTGTCATCACAGAAAGCCGAACTAATTGCTCTTACAAGGGCCTTAGACCTCAGCGAAGGAAAGAAGGTAAATATATGGACTGATTCGAAATATGCATTTAGTGTTGTCCACGCCCATGGAGCCATCTGGAAGGAGAGAGGACTGTTAAATGCTCAAGGTAATGAAATCAAACATGCTGAGCAAATCCTTGCCCTCTTAGAGAGCATCAAAAAACCTACAGAAGTGGCAATTATGCATTGTAAGGGCCACCAGAAAGGAAAGACCACTCCACAGTTGGGAAATCGCTTTGCTGATGAAGCAGCGAGAGAAATTGCAGAGAAAGGCATTCTTGCAGTAATACCACAAAAAGAAATTGATTTGTCAGGATTTACCCCGAAGTATGATCAGGCAGACCACAAGTTAATTAAGTTTCTCAAAGCTGAGATCACAGACGGTGGATGGGCCGTTACACCAGTGAACCAGGTTGTAGTCCCGCCCCTGATCCTACGAGAGATAGCTCAGAGAGAGCATGAAAGTACGCATTTTGGAGTTGAAAATCTTTTAAAACACCTTAAGAAGATAGTAATAGGAAAGGGAATGACTGACATTGCACAATCAGTAGTAAGCAAATGTGAAATCTGCTGTAAAAACAATCCTGATACAAGAAAAAGAGTTGTGTTAGGTGTAACTAAAACAGGAGATCTTCCTGGAGATTACTGGCAAGTGGATTTTGCTGAGTTACCACGCAAAGAGGGATACAAATACATATTGGTATTAGTTGACACATTTAGTGGCTGGCCTGAGGCTTACCCCTGTCGTTCCAATACAGCAAGGGAAGTGGTGAAGGTTTTACTCAATCATATAATTCCAAGGTTTGGGGTTCCTTTAGGAATGTCATCAGACAGAGGGCCACATTTTGTTGCAACAGTGGTGGGAGAAATCAGCAAGATTCTGGGAATCAGTTGGGATCTGCATACACCATATAGACCCCAAGCAAGTGGTAAAGTCGAGCGTATGAATGGGATCCTTAAGACCCAGATTAGCAAAATTTGTCAAGAGACATCCATGACATGGGTTAAAGCATTGCCCATAGCCTTGCTAAGAATCCGAATACAACCAAGGCGGAGGGACAACATCAGTCCCTACGAAATATTGTATGGCAGGCCATATCAAATCCCACATGTCCCAGGAGAAATCCATGTGAGGGGAAAGCTTGATTTGCAGAGATATCTAATGGCTTTAAGCTCCACTTTACAGAAACTCCAGAAGTACGTCGTGTTATCCAGACCCATAGGACTGGACACACCAGCACATCCCTTCCAACCTGGAGACTGGGTCTATGTTAAGTGGTGGGACAGTGATCCATTACGAGCCAAGTGGAAAGGACCATTCCAAGTCCTAATGACCACCCTTACTGCTGTCAAGATCGCTGGCAAAGGACCTTGGATTCATTATTCCCGAGTAAAGAAGGCATCTGCTCCAGAGACACCTGAAGATTAGAGACTGATGCAAACAAAATGATGTGATCTGGAGAATTCCTTTCTGTATGAAACTGTTTATATTAGTTAGAATCATAATTCTCACATAATAGCCAGCTGTATAGAATGTTTCTTAGTATTAGACACTTACTATTGTTAGAGGTATATACCACTGTCAAATGCACATTATTAATGAGAGTTTAACATAGAGACCTGACAAGGTAGAGGCCTTGTCAGGCCTCTAAAGGGGGGAATGATGCCTTTGAATATTTCTAGTTTTTCCTCTTAATGCACCTGTAACTTACTGCAGTTTAGTGCTTCTTACTAAGTGCTAAAATGCTCTGTTCCCAGCACCTTTAACCAAAACAAGGCTCTCTGAACACAGATTCAAGGACATATTCGCTGCCTTGGGGCCTGAAAATATGTAAACAACTGTAAGATGAAGGGGGGGCAGGCCTGGGGTGGTGAACATTGTCACCTGAGGGTATGATTGGAGAATTAAGGGCCAGTATGCTAATGAAACAGAACTTATAAAATGTGAAGGGCTCATGACCCAGGGTGCATTTCGGGTGTGGTCCCTGGGGGGACGTTCGTTTGCCCGGAGTGTACCTTGAAGGCCTCGAATAAATTTATCCGCATTTTATACTCCTAATTTGTTTTGGCTTCTCTTTTAGGCATCATCCAGCCGAGAGTTTTCCCGTCTGCTCCAAAGGTCCTAACTCCCCGGCTATGCCTGGAATCGCTTCGACCCGCTCTGAGGAGTCCACCCCCCAGGTGCATTAGCTAATGGTTGCTCTGCGTCCCTCCCCTCAGATGGCCCCGCTCCATGCGCGAGCTTCTACCGAGCTGAGGGTTCTGACAGAGGAACCCCCTCCTAGCCAGCTGCCCCAAGGCCAGACACTGCGCTAGGAGTCAGAGTCCCAGAGGCTTTCCCGGTGCTGCATGGCGCTGGAAATTGTCTCAACCAAACCGCCGCCCCCAGTCCCCTCTGTCGCCCGTTCCGTGGGTACTCACCTGCCCATGTGGGCTCCCCGCTCTCCTTTCCGGGGGGTCGGCCGTCTAATTTGCTGGGTTCCCAGTTGTTTCCTGGGTATAGCCAACAGTCCGTCCATGGTCCTGAAGAAATGCGACTCCAGGCGGCTGAACTCAATCGGGGCACATCACCCTGTCTTCGTCCTTCTTCAGGACCACCTTTGGGTGTGGCTATCCCGGATGAGTCCCCCCAGAATTGTAACAAATGGCGAGACACCGCTGTTCAGAGTTAGGTCTTTATTAACCTTCGCACAAAACAACAACTCAGGGAACGAGGGACTGGGATAAGCCCAACCCCCCGCGCAGCAAACCAGAGGAACTGCCTAGGCACGACGCACGGTGCTCCCTCAGCCGCTCCTGGGTGTCGGGAGGATGAGACACAAAACCTCACACAGTTCTTAAAGTCAAGGATTGGACAGGATTGGTGCATTTCTCAATCCTTGACCCGACTGGCTTGTCTAGGGGGTCTGTGGTTGTTCCGTTTCAAGGAGCGTTCCTGTCCGATCATTTCACCAGTCGTCCATACTATTGATCAGCTGAGTCCACCAATCTGTTGTCAAAGAGATATCATCATGCTTTTGGCGAGTTTCTGGAACATTCTTGTTGTAATCCCCTATACCCAGTGTCGCCATCTGGTGTCCCTTTAGACGAATTGCACCCGTACATTGTGCACACTGAACTGAATGACTCAAAATGACAATTAACCACTTCATCAAACCCAGCCCCGATATAACTTAACAAAATGTCCATCAACATAATGAAAAAGGGCAAGTTTTTTGTTTTTGCAGGAGAATCCTGTGGGACTTCAAGAATTTCTATAGAAGAAACATGAATAAAAATTGAAGAATCAAATCTGAAAATGGCCTACAAAATTTTGATTAGGTTACTCATACTTTTCTGCATTACACCTGCTGCCTATAACCAAAATAATACTGAATGGCTTAGGTTTTAAGCCCTCATAGGATATTCTAACTCTTTCAGAAACTATCCCAAAGACAGCCATCCAAATTTAATTGTAGTCAAAATGTATAATAATGAAACTTATCATTTGGCTATGTGGGTTTGGGATAAAAATGAGTGGGTTAGAAGCCTACCTGGTATCACTGATGAAAAATTCAGGTAAGATGCAGAAAAGTGGAAGCTGGTTTTCAGTATGAAAAAGCCTCTTTTATTACAGTTTATGGCAATTTTTTAGATTTCAGTATGACATCCAAATTTCACCCCAGCATTTTGGAAGAAATATGTTCTACTGAAAATTGAAACTGTATTAGACAAGATATTTTTATCTTGTGTTGTCGCCAGAAATTTACTGGCAACAATACTTTTAAGTGCCAGTGACATTAATGTAGAAGTTACCAAATCTTGTAAAAAGAAGCAAGGTGATTGCTGGTTCAATTTTGCTATAGTTAATTTTCTCTATGTGGTGTGCAATTGGAGACCTGACTGGTGTTTTGGGGACCAGATTGGGGGTTCTAAATAAGATTGATTTAGAGGTATTATTAAACAAATTGACTGCTACAACTTTCGATCTCACAAAAATGCAAGAGCATTTAACAGAAATCCAAAAAATAATTTAGGATAGTGCTAACAATTTTGAAAAGAACCTCTAATCCTGGTAGAAGTTAGTAAATTTCACCCATGATCCTGTTAATAACACTGTTACGGTTTATGTATTAACCATTCACAATGCTTTTGTGCCTTTAATTTATCCTGGTTTTCACGTTAGGCTTAAACCACAATGGGTCTATGCTCTATCCTTTTGAACATAGAACATGGGCCCAAAAGGTAAATGACAAATGGCAAATGGTAGACCTGGAATCCTGTATTGTGCGGGAATAACTATAAATTAATGGCGTATTTTAATTAAAATTGTTGATTTCTTTTTGTTCCTTTCCCTTTTCTCTTTCCTTTTCTTTGTTTTGTCTCTTTCTGTCTCTGTTTTCTGGGTTATGCTACCAACATTGGCGAGTCCTGAAGACTTCGCAACAACACTACGGAATCGTGCTGAGTGCTCTTGACGACGATCGTGAGCCACGGGGCAGTGTAAGAGACAGTCCAAAGACCCTTCATCTGTCTCATGATCATCTATGGGGACTGAGGCTTAACCCCCCTCCCCCAAAGAGGGGCAAGAGGACTTTTGCGCAGGAGTCCTGGCCGGACTGAGGTGGGATGACTGCCAGGTTCTGCAGGTGTGTCTGCTGGGAGATGCTGGAGGAACTGGTCATTACTGTTTCTGACTTCCCAAGCGAGAAGGGACTGAAAGTCCCGTACACCTATGCCTATGGGACTCACTCTCCCGCCCCTTGGCTATCTGCCCTTCGCTTCGAAAAGGCCTACACCTGTCTCCCACTCCTTGGCTATCTGCCCTTCGCCTTGAAAGGGACTACAAAGGAGCTTTCTGAGAAGACCCCTGTGAGATCTCCCCATGGAAGAAGACAGATCTATTGGCAGAAGACCATGAGAATTCCACCTGCCGTTGGTAGCTATAAACACCCCTCCTCTCTTTTTCCCTCTATCCTTTGTTTCTCATATTTCTCCCTCTCTGTCGCAATAATCATGTGTTGGCATGCAATAAAGTGCATTGTTTTGATTGAAACTAAAAATCCCTATTTAGCATTTCTTTAGCACTCTGAGATTCTGGTAACAAACCATCACGAATCCTGCTTTATGTTTAGGGGATCACGGCAGGTGTCTAAAAAGAAATACCCTGTTTCAGGGGAGGGAAGGAAAGGGTTACAGCTTGTCACTGAGTCCCTGCTAAAGGCAGGTTTTTTAGGGCTGTGTGTGTCTCCCGGTAACACTCCTACCCTGCTGGTTAAGAAACCAGATAGAACCTACAAAATGGCGTAGGATTTAAGAATAATGAAATTGTCCAACCAAGGCGTCGCACAGTTCCGGATACCTGTAGCACCCTGAATAACATCCCATCTTCACACTAATATTATTCAGTACTGGATTTCAAGGATGCCTTCTGGGGGAGTCTGATTACAGAAGAGTGTAAACAGTATTTTGCCTTTGAGTGGGAACAGGAGGGACAATGTTAAAACAACAATTGACATGGACAGTCCTGCAGGGATCTGCAGAATCACCTATCACCTGTTTTGTGTGGGCAAGCCTTGCAGAAAATATTGAGAGAGTTTACTCCACCCTCAGGATTTAGGTTGTTGTGATATGTGGATGATCTGCTTTTATCAGGGAAGCAGGAAAAGGTGGTTGAAGAGGCCTCTGTGAAGCTGCTTAATTTTTTTGCTAAAAAGGGGCTTAGAGTGTCTGAAAAGAAATCACAGTTGGTGGAGAAAAAGATTAAGTATTTGCAGCACATTTTGACTGGAGCTTTACAATGTATCGATGGAAAAACAATGCAAGGAATTTTAAAAACTCCATTACCCTAGACTAAAAAAAGAGTTACGACAGTTTTTAGGGTTGGTGGGGTATTGCAGAGCACGGATTCAGGATTTTTCTGTTTTAGCCAGACCTTTATCTGACTTTTTGACCGAAAAAAGTCCTAATATTGTGGAGAGAAAACCTTTAGAAAATTAAAAGGCGATTTAATTAATGCCCCAGTCTTAGCTCTTCCAGACTCAGAAAAGGAATTTGAGTTATATGGATGTTAAACAAGGCCATGCTAAAGGAATTTTGGTACAAGAACACGGGGGAACACGGTCGACCTGTTTCTTATTTTTTCCAAGCCGTTAGACCCAGTGGCCAGAGGCTGACCTCATTGTCTGCAGAATTGTGCAGCCACGGCTTTAATGGTAACTGAGGCCCGAAAACTGACAATGGGAGGATATCCAATTGTTAGAGTTTCACATCAAGTTAAAGCTTTGTTATCCAAAAGAACTACTAAGTGGATGACCAGCACTCAGTTACTACAGTATGACTCTTGTTTAATAGAACAGGAGGATTTAGAATTGAGAAGTGGGGAATGTTTTAACCCAGCCTCCTGTTTGAACGGCCCTGAAGGGGAGGGCCAGGAAGACACCCATGGCTGCATTCAAGGGATAGAGCTCCAGACTCAGGCTAGGAAAGATTTACAACACATTCCCTGGCTTGAGCGAGAAAATGTGTTTATTGATGAGTCTTCAAGGATGGTATAATGCAAGCGAGTTACTATTATTAGTATGCTGTTATTGAGGAAAAATAATTAGAGGAAGGGGGGGGAGGTTGCCACCACATGGTCTGCTCAAACGGCAGAGCTGTAAGTGTTTATAAGAGCCTGTGAAATATATCAGGACAAGATAGTGAATATTTTTAGTAATTTTAAGTATGCATATGGGGTGATATATGTGTTTGGGGAATTATGGGAAGAAAGAGGTTTATTAACCTGCAGGGGGAAAACGTTAACTCATGAGAGCTTAATTTCTTGCCTATTGGAGGTGGTGAATTTACCAAAAAGGGTGGCAATAATCCACGATAGGGGACACCAGGCAGGGTGCCCAGGGGAGGCAACAGGTAACTGACTGGCTGACGAAGAAGCTCAGAAAGCTGCACTGCTGCCAGAAACCTCTAAGATCCTCCCTTTGCTCCCAGCAGCCCCACCACTGCCAGAGAAACTGTCTTTTCCACCAGAGGGCCTGAGATAATTAAAAATAGTGGGGCAGAGGAAAGAGGGAATAGTTGGTTTACACAGGATGGTAAACAATGGATACCAAAAGCTTTGGCCTTACAAATGTAAAACAACTTCATGAAGGGAGACATTGTGATTCCTGCGGATTGGCAGAGGCCTTCCTCAAAATGTGTACTGCTGTGGGTCTTTTTAATCTGGCAAAGCAAGCTATTGAGGGCTGCTTGATTTGTGCTAAAGAGTAACAAGGTTACAAAGAAAACTGCCAGGGGAGGGAGGCCTTGGGCTGTATGTCCCTTCCAAAGATGCTGGGTGGATTTTACTGAAATGCCTCGAGTAGCAAGGTTTAAGTATCTTCTGATAATAATATGTCAGCTAACAGGGTGGCCAGAAGCATTCCCAATTATTTCAGCAACTACAGGATCTGTTACTAAGGTATTTTTGGAACAAATAATTCCAAGATATGGAATTGTGGAAGCAATAGACTCAGATAAGGGAACTCATTTGACAGGAAAGATCTCTCAAGGCATTATGACTGCTTTAGGAACATAATGGAACCTCCATAGCCCCTAGCACCCCCAGAGTTCAGGCCAGGTAGAAAGAATGAATGGAGAACTGAACGCCTTTTAAAGTTGGTAACAGAAACTAAGATGCCGTGGGTATGGCTTTTGCCATTGGCTTTGGCAAGAGTAAGGGCCAGACCCAGAGGGGATATTCAACTATCCACTTTATATTTGATACTTGGAATTTCTTACCCTTGTAATTCTCAGCCTAGTTGGAGGGTAAAAATAAGTGATGTATATTTTAAACAATATGTGGCCAGGATACTGTCTCATGTGAAATCTCTTTGACAGGAAGCTCAGCTGGCACAGACCCTGCCTTTGGGCTTTGTTGTTCATAACATCCACCCAGGAGATTGGGTCCTATTTAGGGAGTGGAAAGAAGCACCACTGGTGGCAAAGTGGCGTGGACCTTTCCAGGTGTTACTCTGAGCACAGAAACAGCCGTCAGGGCAGCTGAGCATGAGTGGACCCATCACACTCAGGTCAAGGCCTCTAAAGCCCTGGAGATTTGGACATCTCAGCTGGAGGAGAAGGACAGGAGGACTGAGACTCACAGGAGCGGATCGGAGCAGTAGCCAGTGCGTCGATATCGGGGGAAGCCTCGTGTGCCTACCCACAGATCGCCTGCTGGAATAGTCTGTGTGGGCATCCCTCCTTCCAGATCTCCAGTCACTGGGGGGCTAATCCTTGCTGTCATTGTTTTATGTTAAGTAGTTTCTGTGCCTTCACTCACCACAGGTGGTGCAGAAGACAACGTGAGAATTAGATTAGGTGATTAGATTACACCATTAGAATGTTCTTCTTAATAGTCTTACTTCTATAGTGTCAGTTAAGTTCAGGCCAGAGGTGGGAAAATCGTTCTTTAATCCTAGGAGAAGTAGCAAAAACCTTTAACCTTAGCAATTGTTGGGTCTGCAGAGGGCCAGGAGGATCTGAAGACTGGCCATGAGTGGCCATGGCCTGGCCATAGCCTGGTCAAACCTAAATGGTGGGTCAGCAGCACCCTGAGTGCAGTCCATAATGGAATGGCATTTTGGGATGAAGGAGGAAGTCCATGGTGACTTCATTCTTCTGAAAGAGGCATTTATTTTCTATATAGAACTGGGGGCATATACATATGTGAGAAAGAATGTTTGTGACCCGACTTCAGGTTTAGACTATTGGACCCCCAGCTGCCCTCTTTACGATTGTTCCAAATACCAAGGCAGATGAAATCAAACACATGTTAAGCTTACTAATGTTATCTGGGTAAGGTGTTCCTACCATAATTACTGAGGAGATTTTGAAAGCTGTAAAGCAGTGGGGAGGGACAGGGTTTTTGACCAATTATTTTTAAGCTGCCCTTGAGATAATTCCACAAGCAGGACACATGTTGTCCATGACTATTAGTGGAAGTGGCAACACTGGAATAAAACTCGAATCCTTTTAAATAAATTCTGATCCAGATCTAACAAAACAGAACTGTAGGTGGAAACCTCATGTGGGAGCTTGGAAATGCAAATATTATGACCCCTAAAGTGGGGTAACTATTGTTGGAGGACCATTAGGCCCAGGAAGGAAGCTGTATTTTGACACACCAATTGATGATGAAAATCAGAAAGGCCCTGCTACTAATGGAACCTGGGCTTTGGAAGGGCATTATGGATTTGTGGCCAAAATGCTTATTGTAGATTGCATCCAAACTGGTCAGCAATATGTTATGTAGAGTATGTTAGACCATTATTATTTCTGCTATCACAAGTTCAGGGAAATCAATTAGGAATCAATGGAATCATCAATTAGGAATCATCAATGTATGATGATCTAATTAGAGAAAAGTGGTCAATTGATGCATCCTTGGCTGGAGGGAGCACCCAAAAATGGGGAAAAGATGAAAGGCCATCAGAGCGATTCATACAACACTATGGACCATCCACTTGGAATCAAAACGAATTAATACCATGTGTCAGAGAACCCATCTATAATTTAAACTGGATAATTAGGTTAAAAGCTGTCTTTGAATATAACCAACCAGACAGCTACAGCTCTTGACCTTCTGCTGACCAATCCACTCAAATGAGGAATGCAATATTCCAACATTGGATGGTACTGGATTATCTATTAGCAGAAGAAGGGGGAGTGCATAGAAAACTAAATTGCTCAAATTGCTATTTGCAAATAGATGACAATGGAAAAGTAGTGAAACAAATAACAAAGGGAATAAGAAAGTTACCTCATGTACCAGTCCAAACGTGGAAAGGATGGGAATGGAACATGTTTTCATGGTTACCTGGTGGACTATGGGTTAAACGAATGTTCTTTTTCCACTTACGTGCTGTAGCAACTCTAATCTTTTTACCATGCTTAGAGCAGATCATTCAGCATGTGATCAAGGGGATGCAGGTAGTGGCCATGCCTACTGATCCAGAAATGGCTACAAAAGGACAGAAAATCACGTCACTCCAAACAATTGCAAAATCAAAAAAGACCCAGGAAGAGCAAATTAAGTCAATAATACCTAAGGTTTGTAAAGACAATTACTGAAAAGATAAGAAGAGTACAGTTTGAAAGGAATGAGAGGGAGATGTCTTTACAAACAAACTGTGGGTCTGCTGGTAGATAAAGCCAGATACTGATAGGTGAAAGAAGCAATGGGAGGAACCATAAATTCCATAGGAATTCCGCTAATTGACAGCGACTGTTTCTCACCCAAGGCTGTGTTAAATTCCTGGCCTTAGAGACAAAGAACAGAAACACAAAAAATTGGTGTGGGGGGGTGTGGAATGCACATTAGAAGGCGGTCTGTATTAGGCAGTTCAGGGAGTCTGTACCTCTCAAGTACCTCAGCCAGTGGGGAAAGAGAGAGGGAGAAATGTGGCTGGGAAATTAGGATAAAAAGGAGGCTGTGTCCTGTAGCAATTTGAGAGACCCCATGGGAAATTGCCCCATGACATTTCCCTTTATTCATTAATAAAGCTACGGGACTCCTCTGTCTGCCCTTTGGACATAAACTTCTGGCGTTTGTGGATTAATTTTCCTGACAATGATTAAGACTTTTGACTGCATGACAGGTCAGCATTACAGTGTGGGAACAGATCCCAGACAAAAGAAACTGTTGAATTTACAACTGTACCCAGGTTAAGGATAAAAAAGTGAGTTACACCCTCCTGAATTCCTTGTGAATCAGTAGGTTGATCACAAACAAATGGGAAGATAAGTTCAGGGGAAAATGTACTTGGCAATGCTGACAAAACATAATCTTTAAGTTGTAAATGAAAAAATAAGGAAAAAAAATAAAATATATATATATATATATATATATATATATATATGTTGAAGAAAATTACTCCCTGTACTGGTGATCACTGTTGCAGTTGAAATTTGCTATGAAACTTCACTTTGTATGCTGGAAAATTAAAATTATATCAAATTGTATTTTGTAAAGAACTACTCATAATGAAACCATAAAATAAGAATTTTGCTCATTTTCTTAGCTATTTTGAGAACTGTGACACAAACAGCAGGTGTTTGAGAGCCTTAATGTGTTATCTCTATGATCAGCAGCAGGAAAACCACCCTCCACCAGCATTCTCACTTGTTTTAGCGATTCCCCCAAACATTTAAAGGGCCATCTGGTTGCAATCAAGTCTTTCAGTGAGTGTGAATACATCGGCTATAGCTCCTGATGTTTGTGTGGGCAGATGTCTAACATGCAAAATTATTAATAGAATGTTGGACTTCAAATGTTTGAGTTATGGGTGAAATTTAAGGGTGCTATAAATTGTAAGATAGTACTCAGAAGTCAGAAAAACTTGAAAATGGCTGTTAAAGTTCCAGAGGAGTCCATGATAGCTCAGATGCTGATTTTAAGTCATAGACAGACAGGAGCTTTCAATTATTTTTAGCTGCAGGCATTCCCCCTTTTTAGCAAGTATTCAGTCTATGAATTACAGCAAGTATACAACCATGATATTCCCAAGGACACAATGAGTTAGCACTCCCATGAGTGGCAGAATGGCATTTTGCTGAGCTGACAGGAAATGTGAAAACTGTAGAATATTGCTTAAAGAGAAATGCTTTGGAGAAGAATGAAGTTTTCATTTCAGAATGGAAAAAGCCCAAACAATTAAGATTAACTGTCTGGTCATTCTAGACGAAAGTCGCCAACCCAACTTGGGCTACCAACTTGGAGGAGTGACCTCTACATGGAAATGAACAGACATTGAAGTGCTGGAGTGCGTCCAGAGGAGGAACAGAGCTGGGGAAGGGGCTGGAGTACAAGTGCTGTGAGGAACAGCTGAGGGAGCAGGAGCTGGGTCTGTTTTCTGGAGAAAAGGAGGATTGGGGTGGCCTTATTGCTTTCTACATTGAATTGTAGTGAGATTGTAGCAAGGTGGGGATCAGCCCCTTTTCCCAAGAAACAACTGACAGGATGAGAGGAAATGGCCTCAAGTTGCACCAGGGAAGGATTAAATTATGTATTAGAAAAAGAAAAAATGGACTGTAAAGCATTGGAACAGATTCTCCAGGGAAGTGGTGGAGACACCATCCCTGGAAATATTCAAAAATATGTGGGTAAGGCACTTGAACACATAGTGAACATGTTTGTAGTGCTGGGTTGATGGCTGGACTTGATCTTAAATGTCTTTTCCAGCCTTAATGATTCTATAATTCTATGAACCTATGAATGTTATTTTTTACTCAATGTGATAGAAAGATTTCTTAATGTTAACATTTCTTGTTGTAAGAGCAGGAGCATTGCCTAACACACATGACTTGCAGGATTCATTCTTTGACTCAGACATCTAGCATCTTTCCAAACTCATTAAAAATGTTTCCTACATGGTCAAAGGAACATCAGCAGTAGTTGAGCCACAAGCTAGGAAGAAACGAGTAACATAAGCCTTTCACCTGTGAGTCACTAGTTCAAATTCAGGTGTTGTTTTTATCAGCTAAAAGTAATTAGTGTGACAATAAGATATGTTATTGATTTCTACATCAGAAAAGTGACTCAAACAATTACAAACAATACAAACAATTTTCTTTTGTTAAGGTTCTTTTCTGAGTCATGAAATGAGCCATATCTGCAGATATGGTGTGACAAAGTTGAGACCTATGGGCAGACATCATGAGGAAGCCTGCTTCAGCTGCTTATGCAGGTGGAAGGAAATGCTGCTCTCCAGAGGTCTTAAGGGCACCTTTCAAAAACATCATATTGATTAAAATTGTATCATGTTGTTTGTCTTCCATACACACATACACAACACTTAATTCAATGGGTTTTGTTTGTTTTTCCTCAAATGGATAACTTTCAGGTTTCAGACTTAATAGATTTTGATGCAGATGTGGTGTTTTGTTGTTCTTGATGATGTTGTTTTGTTTATTTCTATGTTTTCTGTCTCTTTTGTATTTTGTCATAGATAGAACAATAGATGAAACACTTAGCTGAGTCCAAGCAAAAATGGTGCATATTGAAGGAATGCTAAATAATACGGTGTTTTTTGTTGTGTTTGGGGTTTCTTAAGGGGTGGGGGGGGAGGTGCGGGTAGGGGTGCTGATATATTTTTAAACTTCTGTGTACCAGAATCTGAGGCCATATTTTATCCTCAAAAATTTTACTAAACAGCAATGAGATTATTTGGCAGAATATACTTTAGCATAGAACAAATAGATATGAAGTAAGAATCTTATTTCTGTGATTCCCTTGAAAATATCTAACTTCTTGTTTATTTGATTTACATTCTTCATATATCACAAACATGGAAAAATTGCAGCCTCATCTATACAGCCTTGAAAACATTATGGAGATAGGAAGACAAGGGGTAAGAGTAACTAACAGAGTAAGTAATTTATGCTGAAGGTTTCACAGTATTTCACATAATATATTTTCAACAGAAAAGTGGTAAGTGCAGTCTAGACAAATGACAGTGAGGTGAGCTTAAAACTGGCTGGGCTGTCTGTCTCAGGCAGCTGTGATCAGCAGCACAAAATCCACCTGGGGCAGGTCACGAGGCGTGTACCCTAGCGATCAGTACCTGGGGCAATACTGTTAACATTTTCATTAATGATCTGGATGATAGCACAGAGCGCACCTTCAGGGATTTTGCAGATGATACAAAATTGGAAGGAGTAGCTGATACACCAGAAGGTTGTATTGCTATCCAGACCCTGGAGAAATGAGCTGACAGGAACCTTGTGCAGCTCAGTGAGGAGATGCCAAGGGAAGGAACGAGGGCAGGAGCCCTGGGAAGGAACAAGCTGGCAACAGCAGAAGCTGGGGCTACCCAGCTGGAAAGCAGCTTTGCAGGAAAATGACCTGAGGCTCCTGGTGGGCAACCAGTTGACCATGAGCCAGCAGCATACCCTTGTGGTTTGCTCTGAACATCAGGAGGCACTGTTTACTCTGTGGGCGACTGAGCGCTGGCAGTAGTTGCCCAGAGAAGCTGTGAAATCTTCCACCTTGGAGATGTTAAAAGTGGACATAATCTGGGGAAGTCTGCTCTAGGCATCTCCCAGCTTTGAGCAGGGATTCAGACTAATTCTTCTTCAGAGGTGCCTGCCAATATCACCTGTGATACTGATCTTATACCATAACATGTGTGTTGATATAAATATGGTGAAACTGTTTGGGTTATACATTCGCCAATCCTGTATTTTCTGTGTTTGCTCTGACACTTCCATATAACTGAAATATCCAGTATCTTTCCTTAGGTCAGTTGTTAAACATCTCCTATATCAAAGAAATCTGTGTGAGATATCCCTGTCAGGATTTGGATCTCTTCCTACTGAGTTATTTACTACAGAAAAATATGGGTTCAGCTTCTATAAACCAAAGAAATAGATGGAAAGAAAAAAATCCAGGGAAAGAAACAAATGAACAAGAAATACTGCCAGCAAAAGAAAAGCAATTATCTGAATGAAAATTTATTCTGTACCTATAATAGGAAAAGATACAGTAACTCATTTTTAATTCATTATTATCAAACTGTGCTCAGTGTTTTGACTTGTTTGTGTCTTTTAAAAGTTGTTTCAGCTGTTCTTTGGAGAAAGAATTCATGTCTTCTCCCTTTTTCTTCTCTCTTTTTCTTATTTGCTGAAAGAACTCCTTTTGCCTGTGTCTGTATGTCTAGCTACTTACCCATCTACCTACTTATGTTTTCCTTGACAGCCTGAGAGTAGATGAGAGAAGAAATTTTCTGAAAGCCTGGTGAAAACATACAGAATGATGTCTTTTGTGTGCTGTATTTTCTCTGCTGAATACATGCTTTATGTTTGAGCTTTGTGATTATCTTCCGACATGGTTGTAAGGGATGCTTCAAAATGCTTTGAAGAAGAGCAAGATAAATGGGTAAGTCCATGTTCAAGGCAAAAGTGAGGGGAGTGGGTAAGATGTTTATCTCATAGAAGGAGTGCTGAGCCTTCCAGGTGATCTCAAAAGATGTTGTATGACTTGTCTTGCTGATGGTTATAATTAGCATAGACATCACACATAGGAACAATCAGCTGCATTTAACCTGAGACAATTCATAATGACTAAATAAATAAATAGTTTAGGAAGAATGCTTTTCCACACGTGGTTGCCAGAGCTAAGTGTGACAAATTCCAGCACTAACTTTAGCTTTTTAATGTTATGGGTTTTGGCTTTTTTAAAAAATACAAAGTCATAATTCTAGATGCAGTTTTCCCATAAATCTTAAAATCAGGCTTCTAATAAATTCTAAAGGTAATTGGGAAGTAAAGATATTCACACACCAGTTAACACAGAGTACTAATCTCTGTAATGCTGCTTTTTCAGTTCACTCATCCATCTTTCTCCTCCAAAAAGTAATAATAGTCTCCTTCTAGCTGAATATATACTATTTGATGAAGGTACTGGGAGACAGAGTAGGCACCCAAGAAATTTGAGATGATGTAGCCATTAGAGTGATTAGCAAAACTAATTATTTGACTCACAAAGAAAAAGGAAAGGGAAAGGGAGAAGTTATTAAAAGAAAAAAAAAACCAAAACCCCGTGTTATTACTGATAGATCTGTTAACTACAGATTTATTTGTGAATTTAAATTGGAATTTGTGAAGTCTGTGAGGCACAAGCTGTATTTTCACAAGGAGGGAGAAATGTTTCTGTATCCCCTGCCTGCAGTGATGAGTACACAATTCCTGTCCTATGGGATCTTGTAGAGTGTGATTGTGGGCATTCCATGTCCTTACAGAAATACAGAAATATGTATTAAATAGAGTGAGAACTGGACTCTTTAACATCAGCCTAAATATTCATAATTGTCATAATTCTTTATGATATGATATATCGTAGAAAAGGTCTAATCTCTCTCGACAGAACTATTCTACAGAGCTTCAGCTCAACATACAGCACAGCTTTGTGCTTAAAGCATTCACAGGAGAAGTAGCAGAGACAGCTTTAAATCCTGTGTCTGTAGGATTTATAAGCAGAAATTGGAAATATCATCTCTTACCTCTAGGGAGAACCCTAAGCCGTATATGGCCATTGACTGTTCAGAAGTGGAAGTCCACTCATTCCTGATGTTGAAACTAATCCACTTTCTGGAAAACATTTTAATAGTCACAGATATCAAGAGCATAGAGAGAGGGAGAGAGAGATTAAACTCCAACGTGGTGGTCAGACCACGAGGTGGAACCCCTATAGCAGGCCTTGCTGGTATGCATTCACTAGGTAATTATTAGGTAAAATATTATCAAGGCATTATTTGAATATAGAATTATTACAATTAAAGACTTCATCTGAAATACAAACGTATGTAGGACTATAAAGAAGTTTTTACAGCAGTGTGTTTAATATTGCCTTTGAAATTTACTTCACTACATAGATCAGCAGAAAGGAATGATGTAGAGTACTTTCTGCCATAAAAAGAGGCAACGTGATATAATCCATATTCCGAAAGGAGTAATTTGTATTAGACTCGGAATGTAGAAGATATTCAAATTGAAATGTTGTTTTTGGGTTTTTTTTGATTGGTGTTTCTTTTTGGAATGGGGATTTTATCTGGTTACCTTTATGTTGATGTAAATTCCAGAAAAAAAAAAAGGAAGTAACTTCTAATCCATCTCAAGGAAAATAAATAAGTAAATAAATAAATAAGAAGACAATGACAATGTTTTATGTGTGAAAATGAATCAAGGGGTGAATTATTACTCATATTAATTTTTGGCTAAGCGGTGAATAAATATTGCATTACTTCAGTTGTCACACAAAGTTTTTCCATAGTAATTATTTTATGGGTTTTCTTTATTGAAAGAAATATGAGAAGAAACCAGTACTCCAAAATCTTCTTTGATTAATTATTTAGGATGTTAAAAATATATTTCTACTTAACTTACTCCAGATGTATCCTTTATCAAAAAATACTGCTGGGGAGCTAATTTTCTTTGGGCAGTACCTAGACTATTTGTTTCACTCCCTCTTAAAAAATGTGCAAAAGAATCTGATCTTCACACAGAAAATCTTGTGTGTTCCAGTTAAAGAATGTGGTCATGTATTACTTCCATAGATACTGTCTGTGTGTGTAACTCACGTATGTGCAAATACACTGACTTCCTCTTTTGAAAATACACTTTAAGAAAATCTTCATTTATTGTGGGCAAGGTAGTTCTGTGAAGGAGTTTAATCTGTCAGGACTGCTGAACACAGAAATGTTGCTGTGGGCTGTATTGATTTCAGGTGGCTACAGCTTTCAACTGAAGTGGTGGAATTTGAAATAGAATTACTTCGGTTTACAGTGATAAAATTCCATGTTGACGTACCATTTACAAAACCAGTGTCTGCTGAAAAGTATAGAAATAGCAAATCTTATGCAAATCAAATCATTAGTCAAAATTTACTTAAAGACAGTAAAAAATCTGACAGAAATATCCTTGGTGGCATATACATCTCCCCAAAATTTTCATGTAAGTTGGATGGTTTTACAATTTTTTTACTTATGAAATGCCAGCCTGCGTGTTAATTGCATGAACCTATTTAGAAGCATACATGACTGTTTCGTATTCACTTAGTGTAACTTATATGGCTTTAGTAGTATTTTAGTTTATTTTCTATATAATTTTTAATGTTGCTAGGACTCATAGTCCTAGCAATGAATAAATACACTGTGCCTTTTCTTTGTTGCTGTTAGTTTTTATTACTCCAAATATTGACTGAAAGAGGTGAATAACCTCAGCTGCTGTTAGTTAACAAGAAGCTGCTTGAATTTCATCTGCTGCATGGATGCTCTCGCCAGGTAATCCTGTGTAAGCAAAGCTTCCCAATGTACACAGCACCACATAAAAGCAGAGCAAACAGACAACAAAATGCCTTTACCTAAAAGATAGCTATGGGACATAAGACAAAATCAATATTCTATTTGAGGGTAAACAGCAAACAAATACTGAAAAATCACTACAGATACAGAAGCAATGCCTTTTTTACTGACCTTAAATTACCTCTAGCATTAAACACTAGATTTTATGTAAATAGAACTCAATGCCCTCGGGTTTAGCACTTGGAATTTCTCAAAATCTCACTGGCAGATTGAGCAACACAACATGAATTATCAGAAACACTATTCTTTAAGATATGCTCTATTATGATTGTTACTATCTCACCTGATGGAGTCCTGCATCTAACTAGAATCTCCAGATAGTTTCATGATTGCAGTCATTTAAAGTAATGGGTTTTAAGATTAAAATGCATTTTATTATGGTAAAATGCAAAATAAGAAATCTAAATGCAATGTGTAATAACAGAAGCATGATATTTCTCCTTTTGAGATGGTTATACCAGCTACTACCTGTGAAAGGACTTTCCACCTTTGGAACAAATGAGCCTGGAGGTATAAAATAAGGTACATCATACATAAAATAGGAAAATTTGTTCACTGGCTTCATCATTTACGGTATAACAAAGCTGAGCATTCTTAATTCACACTGTTTTCTAATTTTTTCAAAAGAAATTTTCAATACCATGAACTTCATAGAAAAATCGTTGCTGTTTTCCAAGAGAAGTTTCAATATTATACCTCCAAGGATGTTTTCAGATTATTACACCTATTACTGAGAAGTAGTGCAAAGACAAAATAACAGAAAACCAGGAACCATTTATGACAGAAATTTCAATGATTATGGCTCAAAATATCTTAAAATAGAAAAATTGCAATAAGTTATCTTGAAGCTTTTATTTATATACAGGTAAATCAAATGTAATATTACTGGAATTTAAATTGTCACATTAAAACATACTTGATTTACGTGAGTGTAGGAGATTCCTCGAGTGAAATAAATTTCTGTCTTTCCTTGCACTGCCTTGGGAATTGATTCCTTAACCGATTCCCTGAGATGAGACATAAATTTGTATCTCTGAAGTTCATAAAGACGAGATAACCTTTGGTGTGACTTATTCGGGCCATTCATATACTTCTTTGAGCCTGAATTTTAACTGAATTAAAAATACATCAGGCTGAAAGGATCAGACCCATTACACCTAAGCAGAACTAGAAAATGATGAAAATTTGAGAAAATTCATATAATGAAAACATTCATATAATTACCCCCTGTGCTGAAAAAAAGGGAAAATTGCAAATAATGGATTCAAAAAGGAATAAAGAATCAGGAAATGTAAAAGAAACAGTTGATTTTTACTATTCGGAGTTCTTTCCCTTTAGCAGTTGATTTGTTTTGTTTTGGGTATTTTGTTCTTGCAGTCCAGAACATTTTATTTAACTATTTCATTAGACTATTAGAGGGAGTTAAATATAAAAAGTTAATATTAACAATATTTTTAAGAGAGAATGTTAAAACAGTTTGCTGCCTAGATGAACAAAGTCACTTTCATACAATGTCATTTAATAAGTTGTTTTAAAAATACAACAAACTCCATTTTCAATGTAAAGTCTACGTTATATGGAGCCTTACAGAATGTGCTGTAAGAGCTAAGCCTTGCCAATGAAGAGGCATGTCCCTGGCTATGTGCAAAAACAAAAATATAATACAGCTGATTAGTGTAAAATCAGAGAACTCGGCATTCAGATTTTATTCTGTGGTTTAAAACACATAATTATAAATAATGGGCAAGCAGATGTATGACTCTTACTAGCAGAGGATTTTGATCTGGGTGGGAGATTGAGTGAAACGTCAAGCACGTAAGTACAATTCCAAGTTATCTTCTGACTGTGTGCTGCCTAAATTTGCCCTTCTCTTTTGAAGTCCTAGATGGTGTACCTCAAAAAATAACTAAAGGAAGAAAAAAAAAAACTGCATGGAACTCTAACTGATCTGCTTAGAGGAAATTGAAGACTGGGACTGATCTCAACGTAGATTTTCAAAGCTGTTGTTTTGGGCAACAATAATAGCAGTCAGCTCAAGTAATAGGAGACTTTGGCAAAATTGGAGAGTTTGGAGAGTGTTTGCTAAAAAGCTTTATCAGAAACATTTGCAACACAGAGAACTATTAGGAAGAAATTTAAGCTTAAGAGATTCAAACTATGCAACCAAAATTCTATACATTCCTAAAAAAAAAGGATGCAACCAAATCGTTTACCAAAAAGAAAAAGAGGCATTATCTTTAAAGAAATAAACTACCAATTTGTTACGTCAGGAGCAGATTTGTTGCATTTATCTTTTAACAACTCAAAAAAATATAAGACTTGGAGTTTTGATATATTTTGTTGGAAAATTATACAAAGCAGATACACAAAATCATGCTGTGCATAATACATTGTTTGATACGAATTTTTCCCTAAAAACTGGACAGACTAGAACTCAATAAAATAAATAAAGCTGATATGAACTCAACCCATTTGTGCACCATCTGCTGTTGCATCATAAATTCTGAAATGCAAGAAAAAATACCATATCAATTAACAGCAATCAATTTTTTAAAGTTGTGGAAAAATTTACCTAGCAGATCTTTAAATTATTATTTTTTTTAGATCTATTAGATCATTAAACTAAACATGAATTTAGTTGTTATTTTGTGAATAAATTTAAATCATTTTACTTGCAGTTCCAGTACTTTGGAAATAATAACACACAGTCCTTTGAATTCATCTATCACAGTTTACAGCGATTAATCTTCTAAGTAGTAATTTTGAAAATTTTTTATTTTTAAATATACATTGTGCTATACTATTGAAATTTAAATCCAGGAAAACAGCCATTTTTAAAACCAAGTTCCTTATAAAGAGATATGAATATAATCTTCATATGACATAAAATAACACCACCTAAGCATTCATCAGTTTACACTGGCTGTTAGAATGTGTCCACTCACGAGGAACATGGTTCCTGAAACACACTTCTGATAAATGTAATGAGTCCAGTGAGCTAACACCTATGCAGCAAGGTGTAAGCTTCATCAGTTTGTGGAAGTGATTACAGGAGGTTGTTACCTCAAATAAGAAAAGCTAGATTTGATGACCTGGAATGGCAAAGTTCCACTAAAGTTCCGGAAATTAGTATGTCTAAGTAGTAGCATAGAAATTTCTAGAAATTCTAGATGAAGATTTAATCCTGTTCTCATTCATTTCCCATTGATGAAATTATTGCAAATTTTTGCAAGATTTTCTCCTCTGTTACCCTGTGTGAAGCATGAAAACAAAATGTAAAAGTTTCAATTAGTCAAGCTTGCATATCAGAGAAGAAACATGAACACTGCACTGAAGCAGTTCTGAAACCGAGTTTTGTTGTAGTTCTTTTCCTCTATTGTAGCCTTTAAAGTGTTGTTGTCAGTGTTCTCCCTATTAGCTATTCAGCTAAAAATAAAAGTGCCAGGAATTAAATAGATTTTAAGCAGTGTGAAGAAGCACAACAGGACATCTGGATAGAACTCCCTGCAGTTTGGGTGTTGTTCTGTCAGGATCTGAAAGAGGTGATCAGGAATTGCAATCACACCTTATGATGATTTTTATTTGCATTGTGTTTCTTCTGAAGAATGTGTGACACCAAAGAAAATTAAAGAAGACTCTGACTTTGCTGTCCAGAAAACCTCTTAATGAGTATATTATTAACTTTGCTTTTTGTGTGAGTAGACAGCACAGAGTAAAATTTTGCTCTCACCCATTCACAACAATCAAACACAATATGACCCAGCATCTCAGATCTTACACTCAGTTTTCTGAATAGACAGGAAAGGGAGTTTATTCTTCCCTCCCCTCAGCACAGAATAATCTCTCTGGTTTGCAGCACCAGCCTCTGACAAGGAACCAGGCGAAACTCTGATGCAACCACCTCCCCCCATTCTGCTCCTGCATCCGTTCACATGTTGTGCACACTCCCTCGCTGTGACCTGCTTCCTCTTCTGCTGCAGCACTCCCAACCCCTGCCTCTACCCCAGCTGCTTCCAAAATGCTGTCAGCTCCATCCTCTGTCTCCTGGCTGGCAAGAAATGGCTCATGGAAGTCTGGGTTTGACTGGCGAGTAACCAGGTCGTAAGTACATGGAGGCTCAACAAGCATCTGGTTAAAGCAGCAGCTGTCAGTGCACATCATAACCTTTCCTTTTCAGCTGCTGCCATTGCCAACTAACACAAAAATGCAGGTGTCTGAAAGTGCTCCTATTCACTGTTAAATATGGCTGGAACAGTTAATTCACAAGTTACTGAAAAGTACTGACGTGAAAAATGGTCATGTGAAACATATTTCTCAGGAAACCAAGCTAAAAATAAGATTACTGATTAATCTCATATTTCCAATCTCAAAATTATCCTGTAATTTTCTTAGAAGGGCAATTTTCTCTTTCCTCAGCTCTTTGTTGCCACTGTATTTGAAGGGACCTTTGTTTATTTCAGCATTATGTGTAATTCAGCTCTCAGTATTTCACTTTTTTTCCTGCAGTTATTGGTTTAACTTTCTTCTGCATATTTTTTTTAGATCCTGTTCTTTACTGTGCCATGTGTATATATTTTTAACATCCTTCACTTCTTGCTTGAACTGCTCTTTATATCACCTTACTTAATCCTGTTGGCCTTTTGCAACCTTTTTGCTGTTTAAATTTAAACAGGAATGGATTTCAATTGCAGTCTGTTCAAGTATTTCTTAAATATTTACCACTTCTCCTCAGTACATTTGCCATGCATTATAGAATTTCTCTCAAAATCACCCAAGGCATTTTACATTCTTTCAACTCAGCTTTACCAGAGTGAAAAATAAATGAAATAAATTCTAAAAACCCTTTTTTTAAATGCTTACCTTGTCATGATTTTAAAATTCATTAATGCTCTGTTTTCAAGTCCTAATGTTCTTTGACTTGAATTTGCGTTACATTATGGTGTTACATTTCAGTTAAAATCTAATTCATTGAAGTCAAAGCATCAAATCACCTGAATTTTGTCCTTATTGTGGCAGTGTGGATTCAAAATAGCACAAACCCTAGCTCCTTTTCCTGGCAAAATCTTAGCCAATATTCACTATAAAATGTTTTCAGTAAATATTCCTATATATCCAAAACAATGTATCAGTATTTATATCAATGTACTTGCAGTGTAATTCAGATACTTTAAACTTGGAAAAGTTTTATTAGACCATAGCTGATTGTGGAATCGAAGTGGAAGTATGAAACACAGTTATGAAGTTTGGAAGTCAACTATTATTTCTCTGTAGAAATGCATCATATTTTATAAGTATGATTTTTTTTCCTACATAGCTAGTGAGGTCTCTCTTATTCTCTGTGTACTGGAATACTTTCTTTTCACAAACAAGATAATGAGTTACAGTAGTCTATAATTTTCACATGCAATGTGATTTCTCTTATGTGTGAATCTATTTATTTTCTTCTTTCCATGGCTTTAACACAAATATTTTGAAGATTCATAATTCCTCAAGAGCAACAAGAATTGTACATGGTCCTGCATGAGACTCATGGCCAGAACTGAGCTTGTGTATGAAAGAAAACAGCTCTTGAAGCATGTGCAGAAAGTGTGTCAAAAGGATTAACACGTGATTAAGAATAATTCTATACTGTTAAATTTCAAATTGAACATGATGGAGTACCCTCTATTTTCATTCCATCAGAAATTAGCTTTTCCATATCCACAAAGTTCTATCCGATACACTTGGGTTTTGTGCACATTAAATTATTACTCTTATTTAGTGAAATTATACAACAGGTGAGTGTTACCTCAAGGCTCAAGAAAGTAAAACCCAAGTCCTGGACTCACAGGCAGTGTCTGAGGCTAGCTTCATTTGCTCAGAATGCTTTGGATGTTTATGAAGCCCCAGATTAATTCTGCGCTCTGCACAGGGTTAAAATGGCTCTGTAGGAGTGATATCCAAAGCCCCCAGGCATTTTAGGTTTGCTTAATTTTGGTACTTTCCTTTGAAGCCCTCATGGCTTCAGGGTAGTGATGATAAATGTGAAGACAAAAAGAACATTATTTAGAATTAATTTCACAACGCAAGGTAATTGCTACATCTTTCTATTTCTCCTCCTTCCAGAATTTTACATGCAGTAACCTAGACACGGAAAAAAAAAAAAAAGAAAGTCTAATTAATCCAGCTTGATAAAACATCAGTTTCAGCACAAATCTGGCCAAAAGTAATATAGTGACTCTGTAACCATAAAATAACAAAACTAATTCAGCAAAGGTCTAATATATATAATTTACCTCTCTCTAGAATAGGTTGTAAAATATCATCAGTTTGTCATAAATATCTATGTAGAAATGTTTCAAATTGTTTGAATGGACACTTTTAGAAAATAAACAGATGCAGTATGGTTATTGAGAAAAAACCCACAACCAATTAATGCAAATTTCAGTACTCCAGAATAAAAAACAAAAAGCAACCCAGAAGCAGGACTTTATTATGTTGCATGCATTAAAGAAAATACAAATTATTAAAATACCAAGCAACCTCATAAATGAAAACTTATTAGCCATCTTCTTACATGGTTATTTCAAAATGCGAATCTCATCTTCAGTAACAAAAATGCTTGAGTCAGTAAAAATGAGCATGCATATTAATAAAGTCAGAACTGAAATTGCAGTATCTCACATAACTGTATGGCATCTTGCGTTCTCTAGTTTTCTGGTTTTGGCATAGAAAGTTTATGAAATTCTGTTTGTGGTTTTTCAGTGCTCATGAAGACTCTTGGAATTCTTCCTAAAACAGATAAATGCTGTAGTCACACTGATGTACTCAATGAGCTTTTAACAGTTCTTAAATTAAATCAGACACACAACGACTCAATGGCTGAATTCCTTGATGGAGTGTGACTTTACTCAAGGCAAACACGTGCCCTTGCAGCACGCAGGATGCAATATCGGATGGCCCATGCTCTGATATCCTCACAGCCAACTTGAAACTGTAAGTCCAAAGAACATTCCTGTCCCTGTCAGCTAATGACAGATGCCCATTTGCCTTTATGTCCTCAGCTAACCTTTACAGCTCTGAAACTGCCACTTGGCAGCCGTGCTTCCACTTGCCTGTACAAGGAACTGGTGATCTTATCCTCTCTGATCTCCTCTTCTTCTCCCTATTCACTTATATTCATAGTTCTATCATTCCAAATAACTAAAGTAGCAGGCTTTAAATGCTATGGGGTTTTCATGAATACATATGGAGGGGACAAAAATCACAATGCAATGTGTTTGTCATTCTAAGCAAAGACCAAGGGTCAGTGTTAAAAATTATAATCTTAATATTTCCTGAAACTTTATGCAAGACTAAGCTCAAAGAACAGCAGTCCTTTCTCCTGATGCATGAAAAGAGCCAAATCAACAGCTGGAAAGTCTGAGTCATCATTTTTATAGAAACATAGAATCGTAGAATCATCTAAGTTGGAAAAGAACTTTAAGATCCTTGAGTCCAACTTCAGACCTAACACAATGTCGTGGTTTAACCCCAGCTTTCAACTAAGCCCCACACAGCCACTCATTGTGGGAAACCTTTTCCTGTGTTTCACCAACCTAATCATAAACAATTTCTTCCTTATACCTAGCCTAAATCTATCGTCTTTTGGTTTAAAATCTTTAACTGTTGTTATTCTACAAGTACTATTAAAAAGTCTTTTGTCACCTTTCTTGTAAGGCCCCCTTAAGTTACGAAAGGCTGCACTATGATCCGCACAGAATCCTTTCTTCTCCATGCTAAACAACCCTAATTCCCTCCATCTGTGCTCGTAGGACAGCTATTCCATCCTGCTGATCATTTGGTGGCCCACCTCCAGACTCTCTCCAATACATCCATGACATTTTTGTACCAAGGACTCCAGAGCTGGATGCAGTACTCCAACTTCTTTGTACCTCTAATACCCAAAATGTTGCATTTATGGCAATACTCAACCATCCACCCTACCTTCATCTTACTGTCTGAAGAGCTGTCTCCCACCATTCTGAAAAGAAAAGTGTGTCTTCTTGGACCTGATCTTCATTTTCTCAGATCTGACATTGAAAAGGTAATATTTGGTATTGGATCATTAGTGAAAGACAGGTCATAAAGGAATATTTATTTGTTAGAGGAGGCCAATATGCTGCACAGTCTGTTGCAAAGTGATGGTCTTTCCTTCTTCTATTCCATTCTTTTCTTAAAAATCCTTGCAATTGGCTTACTTTCCCTTTTGCTTAGCCATACCCCAAGAAAGTGTAATATGTTACTGGACAGTTTTCAAGATGAAATATTGGACAGGTTAAATGATCATAAGCAGCATTACCTTAATGTTTTCTCATCTGTTTTCACTGAAGGTTGTTTTTTTGCTCCGGTCCCAAGTCATTTCAAAGCACACAAATAGGATTGTTTTTATGTTGACATGGATTTCAAGGAATGAGGCCTCCAGCCAGTAGACAGTTGCTCCACTAACATGTCTGGACAGACCAGGATTATCCTTGAAATAATTCTCCTTACAATTCTTTAACATTCAGATGTACAATTCTTGAAGCTTTCTCAGAATCCAGCAATACCTTCAGGGCATCATACCTTTAGCACTGGATATGCTTCAGGCAGAGTTTGTAGAATTCATCAGAACAGAGCAGGTGCTTCAGGAGGAGATTAGAAGTAAGGGTAAGATGCACACTCTCAATATGTGCAAAAGCAGAAGGGGACAGGGACGTGATAGTTCAGAAAAGGGAAACTATATATTGTTTCTCTTTTTGTTTGTGCATGCATAGTGCTTGTACATTCTAGAAAGCAGTCTTCCCGAGATTTGCAGGATAGATGTGGACTCTGAGCAGACATTATTTATTTTTCTTTGTTTTTCAGTTATATGTTGTGTTATGTCCCCTTCCTATTTTGTCCCTCACCATTGTTCACAGACCTGAATGAAATAATATAATATTTTGTGAGATTCCATCACATATTTCATCTTTGTGCTTGAGTTGATGTTGTATCTTTATTTTCTGGGGAACAATCTGAGAATTTTACTTTATCTTTCTTCAGGAAAATCATAGTCCATATGATTATTTTGAAACTGACAGTGGCAGTGTGTTTAAGCTCTACTGTGACTGTCAGGATGATGTCTCTCTGCAATAGAGTATCTGCATTTGTCCTAAAACAACAGGGAATGTCAAAAAAATTCACATCACCATTTTTTCCAAATAGCTCTAATTCGTACAAGGTTTAGCCATGACCCAGGCTGGAAAGTTACTACCCTGCATCTGAGCACACGAATTCTCAGTTCTTGCAGTAATGGCTCTACATTTAGGCTAGAAGTCTTGAGGCAATTTGAATAACCTTATACCAGAACCTTTGGAGAAAGAATCTCTGGAAAATTAAAATATGGAAGACTTTATAAGCAAAAACCAGCCTGGATTAATGTGGTATTAGCTGTTGAAAATGCCAGTAGTTAACACTTAGGAATCAGAGTTGGCCAAGAAAAACCAAGGAAAATAAGTGCAAATCCAAGAAGCAACAGGGATTAAACACTTCTAGTTGAAGAACTGAAATCTTGAGTGTTCTGAAAATCTTTGCACTGGTTGATAATTGACAAGGTATCTAAAACCTAACATCTTCACCCTCATTTTATTTCTCAAAGAATTTCCTACAAGGTAAACTATAACTCTCAAAATGGCAGATTAAGAATATCTCATCAATGATCAGTGCTTAAACTATTACAATTTTAGAAGGCTATGACCATTACAACCATAAGAAACACCACAAATTTCAGAACTTTTTCTACCAGTAAGAAAGGCAGATGGCAGTAAATTTTGGAACTTTCAACAGAACTGTGTCAGTCCTTGTCTTTTATATTTCCACCATCCTTATTCTATGCTAGACTGCCAGGTGACCATAAACAGCAGGTTTTCAAAAAAGAAAGTTTCCTCTGTTTTTATTAACTTTTAAAACCTGGTCGAAAACTTATTAAGAGGAAAGCCTCCAGGCAAGGTGAAATAAATTGTGAATCATCTCCCAAGATAACTATGTTTGCCCAAACAAACCCCTACAAACCTTATTGCACTATTAAAAACAAAGACTTTCACAGTGGGAAAAAATGTTCACTTAAAGGTCTGATTACACTATATGGCACCAAGGAGTAAGTGAAAGACATTTTGTGTGAATGGCTTTGAGCATTTATAATTTCCACTGATGCTCATTACTACTAAAATTCCAAAATTGTATCTATCCAAGTAATTTTCTTTTCATGGCAAGGCAGGTGGGCTATCCTGTATAGTCAAAACTCAGTAAACAGTTAGGAAGTTATTGATGTCCTGCCTCTTATTTGAACTGCATTTGTAGTTACCACCTATGCAAGGATGAAAATTGCAGTCCATCCCATCATATCGAATAACAGCAAATATTCTGCATTTCAATCACAGAGTCTCCAAGTGCTAACACAATTTACTTTTGGAAACAGCTTGAGACAGAGTCACTACAAGCCAGAGCTATATATATTTGTCTAGCTGATAAAAAAAGTAGAGCCATTGCCTTGGTTTTACTGCCACTCTGGCTTCACAAGTCACAAAACTATTTATGCCATCAGATCCTAGTTTAGTGGCACTCATGTCTGTCTTTCTGGCAGGGCACTATGTCAGCAAGAACATGAAGTGAAAGCAAAGCAGAGCTGGTTTTCATGCTAGACAGTGTGCAGCAGAAAGGATGCAGTGGAGATAAATACAGCAGATTAATAGATCTTGAAAAGAGACCTGCTTCTAGAATAGAAGTATTTTTATGCTTCTTACTGGAGCTGGTAAGAGTTAGAGAGGAGAGAGGGGGAATCAGGTAGAGGAGACAAGAGTGTCCTTATGACCTCCTAATATGCTTTGGTTCAGTCACAGAATGCTTTGAACTCTTGAAACATTTAGGATAAAAATTAATAACCCTCAAAAGAACCAGTTAGAGATATATTTAATATCTACACTGCTAACAGTTAACCAGTTCTCACTAATCTGTCTGAAAAAACCCATAATGTGCACATTGTGTTGCCCCAGTTACTATTTGGTCTTGTTGCATTGCATTATTTCAAAAAGAAAAGAGTTATTAAAATTCAAATGAGGAGACAGTAATCTCTATCTGAGGGGTTCCTAGTGATTTAAATCTTTCCAAATGACCTCACTGCAATCATCTGACAACACCTTAGAATACACATTTAAATGTTTTCTTTATATATGAGGCATTGGCAGTATTTTGGACAAGGTTACTGCAAAAGTGAACACATAAAGGACATGGTGAAATTCTAAACATTTTAGACAGAAGCTATTCGAATGAAATGGCTAATAAAGGGCGTCAGCTTCAAATTAACTTAGGCTACTGGTAGCAAATAAATTCAAAGTGTGAAATTTTTGCAGATGATGATTGGTTAGAAACTGTTTCTCATGTTCTGGATAAGGTCCCATCTCATCTTGTAGCATTAAAGTTTTTAGGATCAAGAGAGTTTCCAGGTATTCAAAATCTTGCAGGATAAAATGGAAGAATAATCTACAGAGGAAAGGAGAGAGAGGAAATCATATCATTCTGGTCTGTCCACCATGCTGTCAGCAGGTTACAGCAATTTTTTCTCCTGCCACAGTTATACACTAAGACTGATATTTTAAGTTGTAGTCAGTGAATCATGAACATATTTTCAATGTATATATATATCTATGTAAACAAATATAATCATCTTCCCTCCATGTTTAGCAACTGTTCTTGAATCATATTATTTTGTGAGTTTTTAAATTAAGTATAATAAATAGAAGAATAAACTTTGATAATTTTGCTAATATAAAAGGTGCTGAAAATTCTACTTAAGAAATGTTTATATTGATTTCTATGGAAAAGTTCCTGAAAGTGGTACTGTCTCTATTTTTTTTTTTTTTTTTAAATTTAAATTCTTGAAATTTCTAAAGAAAACTGTTGGAATGAGAGTATCCATCCCATAGTTTAATTAAATTGATGAGTTTATTTAATCAACAGATTTGCCAGCTAAGCAAATATTACTGCAATGCCATTACCCATTGAAATATATTCAGTTAAATATTTGGTTACTGTGTAACATGGCTCATTATATGCTTTAGCAGTATTGTATAATACACATAATAATGCTAGACTGTAGCCTTGGGGCACTGCATTCAGTACTACCATTTCAGTGCTCCTTAGGCAAAGAAGAACATGATATAGCATTTCTGCATCTCAGCTTCAACTTGGAAGCTTGAGGATAATTAAGAAGTTACTTGGAGGAACATATTGGGGAAAAAACAAATAGCCACTTGGTAAATAACAAAGCCCATGTGATATACTTTAGGTTAGGGTTTGCCTCCAGTCTTCCCAGAGTATAATGAAGTAAACTTAGAGGAATAATACTGGAAGATATTGTCAGAACGTTTTTGTTCAAATCAAAGTAATTTAGGACCAATGTACAAAAATGTTTCTCAGACCTTCAGATATATTTTTTTCTGCAAATCCATATATTTGCATATGTTACATGTGGTACACAGCAAAGATACACTACTTCCAATACTTTTCATTTCTCCTAGGTTTTGTAAGTATTTTACTTTGAAGAGTAGACACAGATAAGGGGGAAGGAAGGAAAGGAAGGAAAGGAAGGAAAGGAAGGAAAGGAAGGAAAGGAAGGAAAGGAAGGAAAGGAAGGAAAGGAAGGAAAGGAAGGAAAGGAAGGGAGGAAAAGAGCTGATGTAATCTTTTTGGATTTCAGTAAAACACTTGAGACTCTTTCTCATAGTCTCTGCCTGGACAAAATGTCCAGAGCTGCAAAAACACATCATGGGATGGGTGAGCAAGTGGCTCACAGGTCAGGCACAACAGGCTACAGTGACTGAGGTGAAATCAAACTGCTGACCTGTCACCAGTGGGGTTCCACAGTTTGAGCCCCAACCAGTGGATAATGTAATTTTTGTTTGAAAGCTTTAACTGTGATTTTTCTGACTGGTGCACAGCTCTGAAAAATCAGAAATTAAATATCAGAATAAATTAATGTATGTTAATCCCAGTCATCTAGCCACAGACACTAATAAAACTTTAAATCTTTTCCAGATGGGAGATGCATTCAAAGCAGCTGTTTCGGTGTCCTACAGTATTTATTCAGGAAACTTTACACCACTACAGGAAAAATCACTGAGGATCATCTTCTTATCACTGTTGTATGGTTCTAGAAAGGTCCTTAATTAATAGGTTTATAATAATTTTTAAAAATATCCCTTGTCATTCATGACATATATGTAGATATTGATTTCACCATTTCTCCAGAACAACACAATGAGCTGAGTATTCATACCTATAAAGAGCTCAAGATAATGCAGTTTAGTTCACAAGTGTTATGCTTTAGAATATTCCAAATATTAAATTCCAAATGCCTGCTTATGATTACTTTTGCTACTGATCCATTTTGCAATTTACCAAATATCTAAAATCTCTTTTTTTTTCCCTCGTGTACAACATTCATAAAGAAATCCCAAATAAATTACAAAAAATGAGAACACTTAAGACATGCTAGCAGTGTTGTGTCTTGGAATGGCTCTACAGTGGTATGTTCAGAAGCTAGAGAGAGGAAACAAGAATTAGAGTCACAGATAAAACAGTCTAAATACAAAATTTTTCAATCAGACGTTTAATTTCAGTTCTTCAAAATGAGTTAATAAAGATGTATTTGATGTTTAACAAATCTAAACTTCCTTACCTTTTCCTCTAGTTTTTTTAAGTTTCATTTCTTTTCTTCTTATTGTTTAGAAGTGCCCAAAAGAGTTAAAGTCAAATAGATTAGATTTATTGAAATTAAGTTTCTTATTTTTCTTAAATACTACTACTTGAGAAAATAGTATAAATCCCCAGATAAAGTGAAAACCAATGGAAAATATAAACAAAGGAGAAATGGCAGCATAAATGAAAGTATTAGGTGGTTGACAAAATCGCTAACATAGCTGTTCAGGGTTTTAAAAAAAAAACAAAAATCTGGTCTAACAGGGATAGGCAAAGCGGTAGCAATTAAAGTTAATAGAAAAGTGTGTGTGTGTGTGTTCAGTCCTGGGTTCTGAGACTGCTAACTGCAAATCAGGACTCTAGAAATGTAGCAGTTTTTTTAAAAGCTCTGCAATATGTAGAGTGCAATTGATTCTGAATGTTCTGCACGGTGATCTATTAAAATGTCAGAAATATAAAAGCTCTGTTGGGTAGACAACCAGTTTTATAGAGCTTCTCTGTCATGCTTCTTTTTACAGTTTATTGATCTGGGAACCAAAGAGACTGGATAATAAGTCCTTCATAACAGCTTGATCTACACATTGCTTGCCATGTAAAACAATCAAAATCCAATTTAATGTATATACCTTCAACCATATCCCAGATGACAGAACATTTCAGAAAAAATATTCTAGAAGATATCCATAATTTGCCTTTATGAAGATTTATTTAAAACAGAATATTGGGGCATGAGTGGGACAGATAATTTGAAGTTCCACTTTTCCTGCTTTCTGTGTATACCTGTATATATTTGCAATATGTGCTCTGGCAATGTTAGACTCCTTCATAAAATGCTATTCGATGGTTGAAAAAGGCTTTTCAGATATGATCAGTGGCATGAACGAGTATTCTTTGAATAAAGCAAGGCTGTCCCAAAATGAACACTTTTATCTAACGTCTTTGTATTCTCCGTAATACAAATTGTCTCCCAGATGATTTTTTATGACAATTAGTGGCCTCAGAAAGCCATATAATCTCTTTCCATTTAACAACCATAAAACACACTCAGTGAAGACGCTGCCATTTACTAAGTTATATCTGTTGTCAAGTGAGAAGGGTGAAATAAATTAATTTGGCATCTTATATGCATAGTGCTGTCTCAGCTGTGTACAAAGTATGAACAAATCCTAATGTTGAACCTCAGGGTATTTGTTTGTCTGAATTCTCGTTCTGTTGGCCAACAGGAAATCATTACAGCTGCCCTCTGGAGATGCAGTTGCCTTAGAGAGGGAAGGTGGCACAGATTTTCTTTGCAAACCTCCCCCCACAGTGCTAATTTCTAATTTGGCCATATTTTTTCTCAATTCTTGTGCTACTATTAATTTCATTTCTAAAAGCAGACACACAACCCAATATACCTATTTATGAAAAGGTATGTAGCTCTTTGATACAGTTTTTAGATTTAGATTGAGAGAATAAATATTTTTTCTTCCAAGTGACTTGCATGAATGCTGACATCATAAGGCCACACAGCCATTGCATCATTGCATGCAATTTATTACACAGTTAGAAAAAGAAAAAATAAAAAATACACTTGTTAATCAAGAGAACAATCTCAGCCTTGTAATTGAGAGACCTAAGTAGGATGAGATGGAGCCTGACATAGATATAGTATAGAAAGGAAGGAGAAGTCAAGAACTTGTCTTTGTACTGATCTTTTTCCAGAAACAAAGTAATTGTCCATGAGATGTTTTCTTTGGCAAAGCATTGGACAGGAGAAGTTGCAGGATTTAACCATCAGCTGATATTCTCCAAAGTTCCTCAAGTGTGGCATTTTAGAAGAGGTGTTCCATGAACCTCAACATTGGTTATATTCTGGTGCAGTTAGCCAAGTAAAGCAGAAAGGAAAACAGTGTCATATTTTACCCTCTCGTGCTTCTTCAGTACAGAATGGGCTGTATATTTTATTTAAGTAGCAGTTTGATGCAAGTTGTAGGCATGAGAGGGTACTTTTTATCACTGATTATTTCAAAACTGTTTTGCGAGAACCCTTTAAATGAATTTGCAAGCGGTGGGACCACTCAATTGCACTTTATTTAACAGTTATTAGTAATTTTAAAGCAAGTTAACTAAACCTTATATTTTAGTAATAATTTGCTCTTGTTTTTAATTGCCCCTGTCTAAATTTGGAAATATTTTTGTTGTTCTTTATTTGATCTAGCAAAGAATCTCATTATCCTAACTGAAATAATTTGTCTTTTCTCATTTAGAAATGTCAGCATAATGAAACAAACAACCAAGTGAAGAACATCCACCCTATTTATCAGTCTTGCCTTGCTAGAAAATTCCTTGTGGATTAATACTAAAAGTACAAAACACATTATGATGAAAGACGAAATGCTTATTTGAGAAATCTGCTGGCAAATTGGTACCTATGGCCTTCTGCACATGGAACCATGGAGGACATTAGGAAACATTAATACAAAAGTAGTTACTATCAGAGGTAGTATCACTGATAAAAAGGGGGATTCAAACTAGGTGGTATTTTATTTGCAAAACAAATTTACATAAGTATTATTCCAGCTAACAGCTTTCGAAAGGACTGAGTGAAAGAAAGGTTTTTACTTGAGCTGGCCTTCTCAGTTTTAAACAAAAACCAGTGCCTAGTCTTTTTGCAGTACGCTTGACTGCTTCTGCTAGTTTAATTTTCCTTCGGTTGGGCCTTAGTTTTGAGAGACAAGTGTCACCAAAAATTATCAATTTAATTTAAAAAATATTCAAAAACTTTAAAATTTTATACAATGTCTAAAAAATTGCCTTTTTTGGGCTGTTTTTGTTGTTGTTTTTTTGTGTTTTTTTTTTTTTTTAAATTTTTTGGTTTTTTTTTTAGAATTCTTTAGAGTCCTCCCTATTTCGGAGCACAGTTAACTCATATAAAGGTTCACATGTACAGCAATAATAGCATGACACTTCTGTGTTTTTACCTAGCTGGAGGGGCAGCCAATCCGATTCTAGTTTAGGAATAACTCCGCCATTCTTCTGGCTCCTTGTGGCCTGTCATCCACTCTCCAGCTGATTCCCTGTGGAACAGCCAAACTTGACCTGTATGGGTTGAAACCTGCACTTGGATGTCAAGTGATTTCATTCCAAGGCCTGCCATGGAAACTGGTTTGGATAGGATGGGGCTGAAGTGATTTCTCCGTACAACAGAGCAATTTATTTAGGTAGCTGAGAAAAAACTATCGTGCTATTTGACCTTCAAGCTCGTAAAAAAAAATGATCAGGCAGAAAACAAAATCTCGTATTTTTTTATGGGAAGTGAAAAATAAAGGTAAATTAAATAAAAACACAAGCTGGTTAATAGGTCTACCTGTGAGTTCTTCAGCACCTTCCCCCAAGGCCTGCAAGGTCCATATTAATATCATGTCCACAGAGAGGCAATATTGGCCTACCACTTCTGTTGCAGTGAATAAGCATGTCAACAGTGCACAGACAATGCTGAATGTGGAACAGGATGTTCACAGTTATTTCTGTTAAAATATCTGAGTTACAAAAGAAAACGCTGAAATCTAGCTGCAAACTTGTTTATCACAAAAAGATAATAATTCACTGTGTGTATGATGAGACCAGGACTCCGGAACGTCTGAAAGCTGATGAACTCTTTTCAAGGATGCTGCTGCAAATAATGCCATTGAAAAGCTGCAGTAAAGCCTCTCTACAAAGCACGGTCACTGCTTTCTAAAATCTGAGGTCAGGCCAGACCCATAAGGGACCTATTGGCTGTTGAGCACACAGCATAAATCACTTTAATGTGAACAAGAGTTACAGGCACCCTGATGGCTGCGCTATCATTCAAGCACTCTGATACTTTGTGGAGCCAATTACAGAAGAGAGCCTTCAAGCCCTCCTTGGCACAGACCTTCCATTCACACAACCGAACATGTAAATAAGGGCTTGTGACAGAAGGAAAACATTCCCCACACCTGTACAAATTTCTTCTTTTCCCTTTCACTCCACCAGCTGTTTGAAAAGGAGAAAGCCATGCTCCTACAGGTACAGTGTTTCTTCTGTAATGATCTTTTGGAAATATATATCATATTTAGGAGCCATCAGCAAGAGAGATTTTTCATTCAGAGTAATTAGTTGCATAATTGGCTTTTTAAAAATGACAAGCAATTGGTTGTCATACACGTCTGGCTTTCAAGACTTACACTCCTAAAAGTTATTTCTTTTTTTTTTTTTTTTTAGATTTGGTTTGGGTTTGCTTTACAAATTGAGATATTACATACTCAGAACATTAATTACAACTGATATTTATTAATATATAATTTATTTGTGAAAACACCATTTAAAAGGGATTAGTGACTGAATTATTGCTCATTTCATGCTCACTAGATTATTTTGTCCATTTTTGGTTCAAATTCCCCTGTGAATATGGAGGCACCTAAAGTCCTGTTAACATAAATGAGGAAAAACATCAGTTTTTATTTCTTATCTTTCTTATCTGCTAACATAAGTCTCACTGTAGTTTGTGTCTTGAGAGGCAGAAACTTATGTGGTAAAGTCTTTACAACCAGTTTGAATGTGGAATTTATTTTCTATCTTTTAGAGTAAACTCGACAGTTAAACTTGAGATGCAGTCTTGAGATTCAAGCCTCTTCTTGCACTCAAAGTGGAACAATGTCTACCACTATTCAGCTCCTCTTATTGATAAAAGGATAAACAATAAAATATGTTTTTGATTATTGAAAGTCATAGAAAAGCTAATGAAATTTCTGCTATGTTTGGGCTTAAATTCTTATGAAGTTCGAATGGATTTATTTACCTTCATCTTGCTAGAAAGCCTGACCTAGTAACAAACAAACTTTTATCTTGTGTTTTTCCTGCCTTTCCCAACTGCCATTGTAGCTTTGCCCGCTGTCATTTCTGACATGTGCAGCTGTAAAAATATAAATACATCAATTTAAACTAAAAACATTGGTGAGAGTCCCATAAAAAGAGATATTTGGCCTGATATTTCAACTTCCTAAGGAATGTTTTATTCTGAATCTTCACATTTCTTTTATTTTGAGAAACAGAACTCAATTTTTCACCTTTACTCTTTTCACTCTTTAAAAAAATCTGATGTAACTAAATTCATTCTAAAATCATGTACAATTGGGAGAGTGAAGAAAACACAGGAAAAAGCAATTTACTAATGCAAGACAGAGTGTTCATCCCAGCAATTACATAGTAAAAATATAATGATTAAAAATATAAAATTCTTCTTTAGGGAGAGAGAGATTTGAATTCCGAGTGGCAGAAGTTTTCATGTGACAAAATAACTTTGGCTAAGCAGACACCTGTTCCTTCCAGTAAAATGCTTTTTTCACCTTTTGACAGTTCAAAACTGAATTGTAGCATGTTGAATGACAAGCCCACTTTGCCTCATTTTTCAAACCAGCACTACTGTTTTTCGGGTTAGTTTGCATTTTGTTTTCAGGAGGATGGTCTGCTTTTTGTCTTCTTTAAAAAATGGCAGTTTGATGGGGAAAGTGTCAGACTATGGAATACAAAATGCATGCGCTATCCCTAAGGGAAAAACAACTAAACAGGTCAAAAACTGGCTGAAGAAAAATAAAGCACTGAAATTTATGAACCTCTCATAAATTTAAATGTCAGGAAAAATACACAGCATTAGTTCAAATATCCATGATTCTAAAAAGACAGCTCATAGTGAAAAATTACCTACCTTTCTTGTGAAGGATTCTTTATAGGTCTGAGGTTTATACCAAACATTTTTGTCACCAGAGGTTTTCAAAATCACTAGAAATTTTTAATTTCTGGTGTGAAATTATGTTTTCTGATGTTCTTTCCTCTCTAAAACAGAATTCACCAGAAGATGTCACATCGTGATGTGACACCATGTGTCACAGGAATGAGTTTGCATTTGGCACTGGCATTTTGTTTGTGTCCAGAATCCACTGCAGCATTTTTCCAGTGGCTTTGCAGACTGAGATTATGCTTTCAGTAGCTCAAGAAGAACATCGTTTGGGATATAAAATACTTTCTGATGCAGCCCAGGATGATTTTGCTCAGTGTGACGAATTCCACAGTGACAGGCCTTTTCTTCCTCTTACTTAACCTTTATGACATGCCTCAAAATGTCTCGGGCTTTTTGGGGGCCTGCATTTTGTGAAGAAATGTCTTATCTCAAAGCTTAGCACATATTTTCTGAACACACTGTCATCTTAGTGTGTGTCTAAAGCATTTTATTTAGATGAAAGCAAGAAACAGTTGAATAGATAGGTAATTGAACATGTTTCATTCTGGATCAATAAAAATTTGATTTCAATCTTACTTAAGGAATAGTTCCGTTTATAAGTTTCAGATTTAATTTATCCCAAACTGCTTCTGTTTTTGAAAATAAAGGTGGAAAACCCCTCAAAGATTGCATTATACACCTTACCTGAGGTCAATTATTATCAGTACAAGTTACTCTAATATCATATTTTGAATGTGACTGTATGTTGCCAACTTAAACTCTTCAATTTTCTCACAGAAAACATTTGGACAGAAACATTACAATGTATACTTTCTGTATCTACTTTTTTTCCAGCAACTCATTTGCTAGAACAGTCACAGAAACTGAACAAATGATACACAGTCACATCCTAAGTAGATTTTATTTTCTATTCACATGAATATTCATAACGGAAATGTAAAGAGTTTGGACAACCTTAATTGATTTTCCTTCTGGTGGTTCAATATTCTTTTTCTGGTACTGGCAGAAATCAGAAAACAAAAATGAATCATGCAAAGGTCAAAAGAAAAAAAAATTAAAAGAGCAACCCAAAATCTCTTCCACCTTTAAATATTGGGTTTTTTACATGGGCTATGCAAACACTCACTGTATGGGAAAATCGAGGTCTTGTGCAGGATGAAAGAGAAGAGTAAACAGAAAAGGCTGTGATAAAAAGTTTGCATACAACGAATTTTTTTCAAAAAGCACATGCATAAACCCAATTACATATTTCCTTCTACTACTTATTCTTTTTGCTTAGTGTGAGAACTTCTAAGAGATGAACATAAAGTAGTTCATGCCAAGACATTTTAGTCAGATTCCAAAACTTTTACTCAGAGCTCCTAATTTAGCATTGCTTATGGTCCTCCTAAATAAAACCTTATGGCTGCACTTCATAGAAAAAAAAAAACCATCCTGATAGATAAATTGCCTTGCCTTATGTACAATATTAAGAAGAAACAAGATAGGTTGCTGCTATGGATGTTGGAGCCAATTTTTTAGGAAAAGAATTCAAGAAGGAAAACAGCTAACTGAGTATTCTTTCCTTTCGAATGAGCACTCAGACTTCTGGAGCCCAAATGTCTGAAATGTATGGTGACATTAGTTCAGTTTTTGTCCACAAAGCATGCAGTTAATCCTAGGACACACAGGCAAAACTAAATGATGTGCAAAATTAGAAGAAAAAAATTCCCAGTTAAAAACAGGTCACAAGCCATAACTTGTTGAACAGCTTCTTGCTAACCAACCATAGCAGGATCACTAAATGCAACATTAAGTCTTTTTAAAAAATGTCTCCATATTTCAGATAGCTTATAGGCATTAATTCCTATTTGGCATAACATTCTAAAGTCAATTGCAGATTGAAACATCATGCAAATGATTTAGAATAAACCTATTTTCTGTGGATTTTCCTCTTCTTGACTATAAGTTGCAAATTTTGCATCACTGCAGCAAGATTAGAATACATCCCATTGGAATTCACTGGTAATTCTTCTCTTGGAGAAATTTACATTTTCTTTTCAATATCATATGGAAAGATGAAAGTAATAATTTAAAGATACTGTATATGAGCAGTGTACTAAAACAACCACTGATTCTCTCTGTATTAAAACAAAAACAGTGAGAGAACACAAAATGCTGATATTTGCTAGACTCTGTAAACACTCATCCCTATTCTCAACTTATAAAGTACTTAAGAACGCATTAGAAAGCCTATTGACTGATTAAGCATACCAGCAGAACTTTACAAGAGGAAGTAACGTAAAAAATTACCCTTGATTTAGAATTTTGAATTGAGGAACTACTCCTCTGTATTTTAAAAAAACCAAAACAAAGGGTTTTTTGTGTTCTGCCAGTTAGCAGAAGGTTTATAGGGTATACAATTAATCCTCCCCTATCACTGGGAGAGAAAGATACATTTTCATCTCTCAATATGTATTTATGTTTAGACAATATTTGTTTAGAGATTAAGTATCAAATTAGGGCAAATTAAAAATGTCCAAGATAGGTGTAAAACAAGGCAGTCACAACACGCCTTAGAAAAAGTGTTTATGACTGAAGTGGTTAAAATAAGTTTGAAAGTAGTCACCTTTATTAGTACTGCATTTTTGTATTCTAACATGTTTGCATGAAAGATGTCAATAAGTGAAATTCTTCCTTATACTCTCACAAAAATATCCCACACCTCAAAACCAACCGCCCCCCCCAAAAACTGATACCACTTAATTTCCACTCTTAATCTAGACATACAACAGTATTCCACCAAAATGCAGTAACAATGTCATGTAAGATTAACTGTAATCCACTAATCTAATTAATTTGTCTAATTAATGCAAAAGCAATTACCAAAGACAACAGTTTTACAAGGGACATTCACGTAAGAAATCCAAAGCTGGCAGCATATTTTGTCATCTCCTCTATGTATTAAAAATAAAAAAGGGGAAAAAAAGGAAGAAATTATAAAGAAAGTCAAGTGATCAAGACAGCCTAGAGAAGGCAGTTTTTATTGAAAATACCCACAATATTTCATTCCTTAATTATTTTATTTGTACGTAGGCAATCTGAGTGCTTATGGAATAAGTGAGTATGATGCACACAAATAGGTGTATTAAACTGAATGGAGAGGAACTTTTGTCCAATCACCTCTTTCATACTCAGGATGGGGCTAATTTTTGGGTTTATGCACACACATAATAGGATTCCAGGTTACTTCTTCCATGCGTTTTGGAACACGTTTAAAAAAAATACAGGATGATACATTGAGATCTATTTATGTTAAGATAACCTTGCACATGTAGGTTGTAAATCACAGGGGAAAGAAAAGGTAAGTACAGTAATACTCAGAGACAGAGGGTTTCCTAAAGGCATGCTCAAAGCCAATGAATTAGAAATAAAAGTAAGAAACCTGGCACTGGACTTCAGAGTCCCTGTGGAGTTCGTGCTGAGCCCAACATCACAGCTCAGTGCAGTGCTGAAACACTGCTGTGCTTCTTACACCAGCTTTGAACATTGACAGGCACTGACCCATTCTGAGAAAAAGATTTTTTTTTGTTAGTCTGTCTGTTAAGTCCCTGTGTGAATAAAAAAATTGGTGTATCTGGAAGCCACCTGTTCCAAACTGCTTCTTTAGGAGGCAGACTGACATTCAGTGAAGAAAAAATAAATTCTGAATGACAGTGACTTTCAGTGACAGAATTTCCATAGTATTTTGCATGCCAATTTAGAGAAAAATAAGGGTATATTATATTTATCCATAATGAAAAAAACCCAATCAGATGAATTAGACTATGGTTCTGGAAAAATGTCCAGTGCATAGCTAGATAAATCCATGGTCTCATGGATGAACAACATGCTGAGAGATTAGGCACAAAAGGGTTATAGCAAACGGAGTGCCATCAGGCTGGAGACTGATCTCCAGTGGGGTTCCACAGGGCTCCATCCTCAGCCCTGTGCTCTTCAACATCTCCAAAAACTACGTGGATGCAGGACTCACTAATGATGGTTATATAGCAGACAGATATCAGATATATAACAATTCTGTATTGGGAGGAGCTGCTGACACAGTTGGAGGCAAAGAGGCTCTGCACGGAGACCTCAAAAGTCAGAGCACTGGGCAAACAACAGCTCTGTGGAGCTGAACAAAGATAAATGCTGGATTCTGCACCTGGGGCAGGGCAGCCCTGGATGTGCAGACAGCCTGGGGAATGAGAGCCTGGAGAGCAGCACCACAGAAAGGGAGCTGGGGGTCCTGATCCATGGCAAGCTGAATTTGAGTCAGCAGTGCCTTGGCTGCCAGGAGGGCCAACCCTGTCCTGGGGGCATCAGGCACAGCATCACCAGCCGGGCAAGAGAGGGGATTGTCCCACTCTGCTCCAGTCCTGGGGGCAGTTTTGGGTGCCACAATATAAGAAGGATCTAAAGTTGTTAGAGACCATTCAAAGTAGGGCCATGAGCATGGTGAAGGTTCTGGAGGAGAAGCTGAGTGAGGAGTGGCTGAGGTCACTTGGTCTGTTCAGCCTGGAGGAGACTGAGGGGAGACCTCACACAGTTACAACTTCCTTGTGATGGAAGAGGAGGGGCAGGCACTGATCTCTGCTCTGTGTTGAGCAGTGACAGGACCTGAAGGTGTGCCAGGGGATGTTTAGTTTGGATACTAGAAAAAGGTTCTTCACCCAGAGCGTGTTTGGGCACTGGAACAGCTCCCCAGGGCAGTGCTCACAGCACCAAGCCTGGCAGAGCTCAAGAAGAGCTTGCACAATGTCCTCAGGCACATGGTGGGATTCTTAGGATGTTCTGTGCGGGACAAGGAGATGGACTGTGATGATCCTTGTGCATCCCTCCCAGCTCAGGTTATTCTGATTCTGTGATTCTAACAACTCCAAAACAAAGTTAATTTCATGTAGCTACATGACTACAGTTTATACATTTCTTGCTTTTATGTCATTAAGGTATCCTTGGCTCTTTTTCATGTCAGTATTTTAAGGAAGTTAATGAAACAGTTATCTGAAGGAGAAGGAAGGACTGCTCTTTTTCACTCTGTGTACAATATCTTATTATGTGGATAGCCAAGACTGCTATCCACAATGCTAAAGCTAATCAACATTAACTGTTAAGTGTTGCTTTTCTGTCAGAACCTCTGTCATGTGCCACTATTACATAAAAAACTGTCCCATGGAGACAACTTTACTATCCTGGCTATATTTGGGTTTTAATTAAACTATATTACTGCCATTCACTGCAAAACAACTCTTTGTGATAGCCTCTCCTCATTCTTCAGTTTAGAAACTTTGTTTTTCTAATATATACAAAATTGCTTTGGTACACCAAACATCATTTGATTTTACATTGTTTAGGTTTAATCATAGGATTTTAACTTGTACTTTAATCTCTTTCTCAGGTCTTCAGTACAAATAACAGAGGCAATATTTAAATAGCAGTCTCTGTAAGAGAATTGTTTTCAATCAATTATATGCCAGTTTATTTTTCTAGGCAAAGATTTTTTTAAACTCTGATCCATGGCCCTTTCCAATGACCTTGATATTGTACTAGATATCACTCCTCTCTTCATGACCACACAGCTGATTATGAAACCATATGAAAAGGCAGCTGTAGTAATCCTTTTTGATATATTTATCTATGAGAGAAATAAGAAAAATGTTGCTAAATTTTACTGAAGTCTATGCAGTTGACACCTTTGTGTTCTTTAGTTGCACAAATATATTGAAAAACAAAAGATTTGATTAGTTCTTTCTAAGTCCATGTTGTTTACTGCTTTTGGTTGAATCCATTGTATTTGATTCCGTATATGTGAAAGATATTTGAGTCCTGGTAGCCTGATTTAGGAGTTTACTGATTTTCCTGGCCCAATTTGCAAATACATCAATCCTAGTATCATTTCTAGAATCTGTGATTTTTTTCCTACAATGCTTAGGCTCAAACTAGAATTGAAGGATGAACAGAGCAGCACAAATGAAAACTCCAGTCCTAGTGATGTTTTACTTTCACAGTCATTTTTAGTAGCTCAAGGATGAGCAGTTGAATGATTAATTAGCTGAGATCATGTAAAAACCATTAGTGAAATTAATACAGAGCCTCTTCCAATAAAAATAGCTTGAGACATTTCTACTACTTATCTGTCTTCAGAGTATGGACAAGAATTAACTATGTAATGATATCCTCTGAACTTTTCTGGTCTTTTTTTAATGGAATTGTGATTCAGATCTAACGGAACAACCCCCAATCACTATAATGAATTTTCTTTTTAACTGATAATTCTTCTCTAGGATTATATCACCTTCTGGGAATGACTAAAAACTGTGGTGTGTGCTTAAAAGCTCCCCTGAGGTTCCCTGGCCAGGGCACGGCAAGGCAAGATGTTACCTACACACTTCTTAAAGATGAAGAAGTAGTGGGAAAGAGGAAAAAGCTTTTGAAATGCATTGGTTCAGGTGCTCCCTGCTCCCTCTTATTTCCACAGGGACTAGGGAGATTAAATCTCTGCCACTGTATTTTCTTATTCCACAATGCATCAATAGGAAAATAGCTGGCAGTGTTTTGCCTTTGGTAAGGAGCATAATGACCAGATCAAGACTAAAACTGCCGATAAAGAAACATCTCAAGAGAAGAAGTGTGTTGTAATTCAATTCACAGTTTGCCTCAGGGGCAAGAGAAGATTACAAATTGTGGTTTTCTCTTCAGTGAAGAACTGATACTCGATACTTGGCATTATTAACCAGCATACATGCAGATTATGCTAATTAAATATTCTGTTGCTTTTTGCCAGTTTCAGATACACTGATCTCACATAGCCACTGCTACTATGAAATATAATCTTGAAATGAAAGTCTGAATAATACATTACATGTGTGTGACATGGGAAATAGCATAACTGTGGAAAGACTGCAGTGCATAACTGGACATTTTGTTCACATAGTTGCCTCAGCAAGTTATTCAATAATTCTATTAATTTAGAATGTCATATAACACTAAATTCAGTATAACCAGTTTCTCTAATTCCCAAATTACAGGATTCATACTCTCATAACACCATAATTCTCTATAAAATTAATGAAATATTAAAAAAACCAACTGATTTCTAGACCAAAAACATAAATCTACCTTCACTATCAACTTTCAGTTATTTCTAGATTTGGAGTTTAATATTTTCTATCCAGAAACATTATTACTTAACCCCTATCCTCTTTCTTCAGTTATTTCTGTATGAGTCTTTTTTTTTTTTTTTTCCACTCACGTCTACAGGGGCTGAATAAGACATTTCGTCTTTAGTACTTATTTAGTACTTTCAAGGATAGAACTCATGTTAGGGACAGATGTTGATATTTAGAACCCCATAACCAAATCCTATTTGACTGTGAAGTGCAGGACATAAGGGTCCTGGCTCCCTGAGGTAGGCACGTTAGGAGAAATCCTCTTGAGAATATGACCATCTGGCATACATTTTGATGACATTTCAGCAGCCTGGCAGGGCTTCTGAAAAAGATTTCAGATGTTTCAGTAGGAAGAGACAAAATGAATATCTGTGTTACCAGGATACTGAATTTTCCCTGCTTACATAAGCAAGAAATAGGTCCAGATCTTATTCTTTTTGGAGTCAAATTAGAGTTGACTTCAGTAGAAAGCATCAATCCTACAACAGGACAGGAACTGTTACTGCTATAGCTACCACATTGTGACAAATATATAAAGAGCAAGTATCCTGAAGGGATAAGGGATCTTTAGAAGAAAGTGCTAAGAGAAAACAATTCCCTGAATGGTTGGAGTTATATAGATTCAAAAGCCAATTTAGGAGAAAAATAGAGATAGGATCTAAATATTTCATAGTTTGCCTCAATTGATTGTATTGGTGATGAGGGACAGGAATTTGTGCCTTCTGTAATATTTATCGATGGAGCCCTACTAATGTGACTCAGTGGGGCTCATGCAGGTTGACTTACATAAATTTATAGCTCTGTGCTTATCCAGTTCCTTCCTCCCGTAGGTGTCTGGCTGTATTCAGGATATTTAGACCACTCACTGCTACTTCAGCAGCTAGAGTAATTCTGTATCTCCACACTGCTATTAGGCCTGAAAAAAGTAGAGTATTATTCCAGTATCTTCTGTTGCACTATAAAAGTCTCTTAAGTGCCCTGTCCTAATTCCCTAAGTAACTTTAAAATCTCTAAAATCAGTACCCTGCCATCTTTTAAGTAATCAGCACTAGTTTGCTCATTCCAGTTCAAACTCGTCCTTTACATACTGTTTAGGAGTTTAAAGTTCTGAACTCCCTCACATTTTCATTTCTTATTAAGAATAATTTTTCTATTCCTATAGAAGAAGCATGGAAAAGCAAATTGTAAAACTTTCCTCTAAGACAAGAAGCATTGTTCAAATTGCAGTTATTGACAGAGACTTTTTTCTCAAAATTAATCATTAACCTCAAGACCCTTCCCTTTCCTTCCTCCAATAGCCTTTTCTGATTCTAGGCCCAGCTGTGATTTAAAGGTGCTCCTTGTCACCCTTCAGGAGCCACATGTCCCTAGCACCTGTCTCCAATTCCTGCTGGAGGATTTCTGTCAGAGACACTACTTCATTTCAGTGAAGCAAGCTGCTGCAAACTCTCAGGGCTCTTTGGATTAGAGTACCTTGCTGAAAAAAGTTAACAACTTATCTCGATCACAGGCACCCAACCTGGTACACACATTCCAGAATCAATAATGCTTTTGACTGGCTTGCCACACACTGATATGAGTGCTAAACTCAAAGGAGAGGGGAGGAGATAAAAAGGAGACAGGCACAAGTCGGCCCTCTGCCTTTTCAAACCTCTGGCTCTGAGTTAGGCTTCCTGTAAAGATAAAACAGTTGGAGGGCAGAAAGGCTTCTGGCACTAGGCAGGTGCTGAGGGCTATGTATTAGAAGCCTTTGTCTCTTGTTTCTGAATCTCTCATGTGCTGTGGTTGTTTCAACACAGCACTCTAAATGCACAGAGTCACAATACACAGAACTATGGAAAGTGCAGTTATGGAGGAAGTCTTATCATCTCTTTTAGGAGAGACTGAAGATGTTTGACATCTCATAGGGTTGGGGTTTTTTTCGTTTTTAATACCTGCCTAATAAAGGACTCTATTACTGATCTCTGTTTCAGGGAATACTCTGTACCAATAGCCTGAAAAGAGAGAAAGAGAGAATATAACTCTTTTCAGCAATGACCACAGTTCCAGAGGAGTAGCACTCTTATTCCACTCTTTGCTCAAGTAAATGCATTACATAAATTTTAACTGAAATAGCATAAAAGCCAGCATACTTCATATCATTACACAGTTACTCAAGATCTTTTACTTTTCACCAATTCTGTAGCCCAGTATTTATTCCAAAGAGGCAGTGAGCTTCCCCTGGGCTGCTATGCACTGAAAGGATGGACAGGTTCCAAGCACTCTATCAAAACAGGGAGCACCTGTCAAAGGATGAGTCATTTTGAGCAGCCCAGAAACAGTCCTTTACAGCATGGGGAATTTTATCAGCAAAAATATGGATTCCTGCATAGTTTGTATCTAAATTTTCATTGTTGATACCCATATACATAACCAATTTGAATGAAGCAAAGTTACCTGTTTCCTAATAAATCTTCTCCTATAAACCTTAATTTCTTCCTGTCACTGAGACTTACTACTGAGGTTGTATTTATGAGGTATTAAGGCATTTTAGGATACAGATGAATACTTAGGGAAGCCTGTCCTGTTCAAAAGCTCCTAGTTACCAAACTTCCAATGTAATTACATTTCTCAAGCTCGCTTTTTCTTCAACTGAACTTTTACTGAGCTTCATTTAAAAGATACACCTCTTTTTTTCTTTCTTTTTTTTTTTTTCCTTTTTTTTTTTCTTTTTTTTTTTTTTTTTTTTTTCCCCTGCTGTGGTTGTGGTAAAGATCATTATACTGCATACAATACTTTTCTGACAACCATTCCAGGAGATGAAAAATAAAATATAAATATGCAACATTACCTACCCAGCTGAGCTTGTACAATTCTTATTTTGGAAAGACAAAACTAGCATTATTTTTATAAAAAATGGGCTCTTGTCATTTTTGCACTCTTACAGAAAATAGCTTTACCAGTTTATTACTCCTCCTGCCTGAAAGTGAAGTAGGAGGAAGCATAATTTTATATTTATGAATACTCCTGTAACTATCTCTATAACACCCACAGAATTTGATTCAGTTATTTAAGGTTTTCCTGCCACTGTTTCACTTCTTCAGTGGTTATTTGTGCAGGTAAATTCCATTGTATATGAAAAACAGAGTTGTTTGGGAGTTAACAAACAAACACCTGACAGCTGAAAAAAGTTAGGAGATAATATTCTGATTTTTATTAAAGATTGAACGTATTTGCAAATATAGCTTCCCCTCAAGTAATGATGATTAGTTTCTTTTTTGTGTTTTACATAAATCTGAAAGAATCAATCATCTTTAAGCAGTTTGCATTTAGGGACATCAGTTGTCAACATTTTACATTGTACAATGTTTTTACATTAAAACTTCATATATTGTTTTAAAAATCTGACTTTCACAATATAAGATTCATTGTAATAGCATGATTTCAATGGCATTGTAGAGTCTAATATAAAGGCAGGACATGCCAGCACTGACTAGTAATCTACTCAAATTTGCAGGAAGCATTCTTCACCATGTAAACTGAAAAAATATTTTCCTAAAGAGTTTCCTTTTCAATCTTGACAAGCATCTCTTTGCATGTTTCAGCAGCAAAATTGAAAAGAACTCTGTTAATAATCTGTGCTTGATATTACTTTTACTTGATGCTTTAACTCGGCGCTAGAAGCAGAGACATCATGAGGGAAGAGATACTCTCTAAGCATATTTACGTCATGTTGCAGCTGGCAGTGTGGAAAGAAGATAACCTTATTCTTATCCTGTCAGACTACAGACACTGCTCAAGAAAGGAGAAATGTTTTTCCCTTCAGTTATTGTTGCTTTTATTATATCAAGCTTCAAACCTAAACACATAGTTCTGGCAGACTGGTGGTCCACCCCTGTTCTCTGAAACCATGGACAAGGTTTTTTTTTCAAATTCTGAAGTCCCAGGTGCTTTAGTCAAGAGGTCAGTGAAAACACATGGAAACATGAAAACACTGATAAGGAAACTGTTTATCTAAGAGCTGAATATTTCTTTCAGCATCTATGCATGGACATAAATTCTTTTTTATTGTTATTATATCTAATTAGGCAAGTGTATGTGACAAAGTTTATTACAATTCTACCCACTAATTTACCTGATGAAAATGTTCTTAATGCCTTTATTTAATTTCATTACATACCCAGCTTGTCTCCTGGCCAAACAAACTAATATGTTTGTATTATGAGCTATGTTTTTGAAGCCTTTCCAAAAAGAGTTCAGTATCAGCCTAAGCATGTCTTGCTTCCATCCAGAAACTGAGGAACTATACCCAGGGATTCATTTATTTTTCAAAGTCTGCTCTTTTCTAATTACAAACAGGTGCCAGTCTTCACAAATTTGGTCATTACTCAGAATTTAATGTTTGTGGTTTTTGACCACTCTAGTCCTACACTATTTGTTGCAACTGTAAAATCTACTTTGGCAGCAGTGGAACATGGCCAGCTCTAAAGTAAAAGTGATGTGTATGAAAGGTGGCTCAGACTGCTCACTGAAGTGTTGGAAGTTGCTTGTCCTCCAACACCCTACCTCAGTCAGGTGATTGTTTCTGTGGATTGATTGAAATGGGCTAAGTATTACACAGGAAGGATATACAGGAAGGTGCAAATCAGCTTTTTGTTTGTTTTTTTGTTTGGTTGGTTTTTGTTTTGTTTTGTTTTTTGGGTTGGGTTGTTTAAAAAAAAAAAGAAGAAAAAAAAATTATTTCTCATCCAGAGTATGTGGTCCTCATTTGAGGACTGGGTGTGTTACCCTTGAGGCAACTGAGGTTGCTCTTAATAAATCCCTTTGGATAACCAGAGTGAAACAGCACTGAATGAGTGTGTATTGGAGGTCTCCGGACCTCCCTTACTCTGCTAACATCAGTCCATGGTCTGGTGGTTGGATTGGTGGCATTGGGAATTCCCAGTTGTCGCTCAGAGCTAAGTCCTGGGCTGTTGCGGTGGCTGAAACCATCTCGGAGAGCCAAGAGGTTCCCAGACTGGCCACACACTGCTGGGACACCTCTGAGACAGGAAACACCCCCGAGTGTTTATTGGATGGTCTGTCACTAGATATGTTAATCCTCCTGGTCACCAATATCCCCTTGCTTCTGCTTCACTGAACAAGATCCAGTCTCCCTGAGTAAGAGATACCCTCTAAACATATTTGGTTTCTGTCTCATTTCTACGGTACTGCTCCCTTATTTGAGCTAGGGCTTCACCTCTGTAAGGGGCTGTGTGTGTTGTAGTTTGCTGAGCTCCACCCTGAACATATCTAAAGTTTCAGTTTTAATGAGGGGGCACAGTTTTACTTCATCGTCGTTCCCCGAGTAATATGAATTATTAAAATGCAGATATAGATCTAATATCGATATCCACCTGAGATGGAAAAAGACTCTCTAACTTGTTAAGGTTAGAAAGTGTATGTTTATTTCAGTGCTGGAGAGCTGCAAGAATAACTCCTAAATGTACAGCTCCGAAGTAACAATGCAACACAAAACTTATTTATCTATAACAATAATGCATATTTAAAATACAGATACATATTCACAGCATAAGCGCCTCCCATTCCCCGCTTCATATGGAAATTAGCAAAAAGTCATTAAGCATGCGCAGTTCCTGCAATGGAATTGGGTCGGTGGTCAAAAAATGGGTCTGAGTGCTGCTTTTGATGAAGTAATATGAGTCTTCATCAGTGTGACCTTCTTACTTCATTGATTTTTGACAATACATTTGACCCTGGAAAACTCCCAATGCTCTTTTCTGTTGCTTCTAAGTAGGTTGCATCTGGACAAAATTTGTAACTGTCTAGGCTCTCCTTTTGATGCCTTAAACAGGCTGGTAAAAATATGAAACAGACACAGTAGTACAGGGAAAAGGGAATTTACCTCGGTTTAATAGGATCCTAGGTGCCCAGACCCATCAAAGGTGGAAAATGCCATGGAGCGAACGACGAGTTGGGAACCCCCGTACAACACGTACTGGATTTTTATTGATTTCACAAAATTAGCATATCTGCTCTAAATCCCCCAATAAGAAACTTAATAAATGAAGTAATTGCCCCCTATTCTAATGAACCCCCCCCCAAATGAGACTACAGCCTAGTTTACAAAAACACATTCCAAGAGAGAACAGGTTGGAGCCTCTAGTTCTGCGATAATATGAATGTTTGGTCTTCCTCACTTTGCAGGACCCCAAACTAAGCTAAATATCAGACTACAAGGGTTGTAAACATGTGGGGCTAAGGTACAAGGAGTGTTTGTGCAGGGTACAAGGAACGTGTATAAAGGGTAACAGGGAAGGGAAAGGGTATAAAACTATATAAAAAGGGTATAAAAAGAAAATACAAAAATCACTGGCATCACTTTGAACTTCTTTTCTTAAGATTATTAATTGTCTATTCTAAGCACAGCTGAGTAAATATCAACTAATCAAAGGGCGACTCTGCATTTAATCATTACTTTATTTCTAGCTGAGTTCTGCGTCTTTTTCTATTCTAGTTAATTTTAACAGAACTAACTTTTATCTAAAATCTCTACATTCAAGTGTTTAAAAGAAAACCCTATGCTTCAAATATACTTGGTATTTCTCCAATTTCTCAGGAGGGTATGGGGACTTGATATTTGAAATCATCCAAGATTTCCCTGTATCATTAGTACATGACTCCCATTCTCTAGTTTCTGATTCCCACCTAAGGGTTTCCTCTCCTTCCAATGACTTTTTCAGGGTTGATAAGAGTAACTCATTTCCTGTTCTCTTCTTGTTGCCTTTTGTTCTGCAGCAACCTGGGAGATCTCTTTCCCCAATTGTTCTTGCAAAGATTTTACCTAATCTTGCATAGATTGCATAGTTTTACTTTCCTTGTTCTGAGCAGCTAATCATTCTTCCTGCGCAGCTGCCAGAGATGTACCCAGAATGGCACAGACAGCTGCCTTTCCTTTTAGAGGGTTTTTTTAAAATTTGTCTCTTAGAATGGCATTTTGACCAGCCACAACTTTTGCGTCATGCCAATTACGTGCCCAAATTCTAGCCAGGAGGATAAGCTTTTTAGTTTTTTAATCTTATTGATAAGGGACTGTCCCCATTTGGATTGGCCTGGGTGATCATATTTTTAAATTCAGTCATTTTTGCTCTCTGAGAGCTGGTGTCCTTCTCCCTTGCTTTCCTCTGAGGACAGGCAACGTTTCCTCTGGGAGGAAGTTCTTGTACAAGTCTGGGCACTATTGGTTAGTTGACCAAAAGGATCCTGTCCATGATGTCAGTGAAATGTTGAAACCTGCCTCTGAGGCAAAGACAAAGTTTAACTGCACGGCCCAAGTAGTTTAGAACAAGGTACAAGATGCATAAGTAGGGTCATAGATTTTAAAAACCATATGACTTTGCTTTGAACCAAAGGAAATCATCTAAATGCCATCTAAGTGACAATGCTGTAATATGAAAATATAGATGGACTGGAGGAATATTTAATTAAGTTTTTCTTATCTTAAAATACATTATAATGTAATGTAACATAGCATAATAAACATAACATATAGCGTATTTATGATATTATAGTAATTAATGGAATATAAATATGAAAACCCTTAAAACTGGTGGGTAAGTGTATTTTTAGGGTCTGAAATTGTGAACAATCTATTTTTTAATCCATATAATACATGAGTGATAGGCTGACACCACAATGAACCAGCTGTAATCACAAATACCCTAGTTTTAGAAAATTTTCTAGGAAAGATTAAAATTGGGATAAATACAAAAAGGAAGTGAAAACCCAGATGTATATATTTTTATTTTCTGTTTTTCAGTCTCCTTTACCTAAAAATTAATTGCATTATGTATGTCATGTACTATATTTGTATGCATTTTAAAGCTTTTTGAAATTAAACATCGTAATAACTTTTAGTTAGGGGAACAAGTGCTTGTACATGGAACTTTTGAGTTATTCTAAATTTTTTATTGATGACAAGTACTCATGATGAAGAAATAAAGCACTGCTCACAGAACACAAAAGATTAAGAAGTCTACCAAAAGACATCGATACTTTTGTGAAAAATCAATGCGGTTGAAAGGAAATGTCAATTGTAAATCAACCTCAATGAGATTTTCAGATGTTTTCTAGAAAGTCCTTTACTTCTTGAGTCCAAATATCAATATGCTTTTAAGATTTATTTTAAAATACACTTTTCAGAGCTACTCAGCTCACAATCTGGAGAGTCTTGATGAAGAATTTACCACCCATTTTAATGACACAGATGTCCTCTGACATATTAGGGAGGATTTGATCATTTGTTGATCAGAAAAATATATTTTAACACTGTCCAAGTATTCTGTTGACCACTTACATATATTACAATGCCTCAATTTTAATCATCCTATGAGCTATTATTTTCTCTGTAAAGTGGATTGGAAGATAAGCTTTCAAAGACTTTTGTGACTACAAAAGCAAAAGTCCTTCCTACTGATCAGAGAGTTATAGAATATAATCAAAAAATCACCTAGGTTGGAAAAGACCTCTAAGGTCATTGAGTTCACCCTAACCTAACATTGCCAAGTCCACCACTAAACAATGTTCATAAGCTCCACTTCTACACATCTTTTAAATACCTTTAGGAATGGTGGCTCGACTGTTTCCCTGGACAGCCTGTTTCACTGTTTTGGTGAAGAAATTTTCCTATATCTAATATCCTTCCTTTTTCTCTTTTGTTGCTGTTGTTGTTGTAGTATTCAGGAGCCCACGACACAGCTGACAAATTCTCTGAAAAATCATACTCAGCCTCCTCTTCTAATTGCAGTTCAGCAGAACAGGGGGATGTTCTTAACTTAAGTTCCCTGTGAGTTCTTGCTTACAGGGGAATTCTGCCACAGAATATGACAAAACAAGTTTCATAAACACAAAATGGTACCTGAACAGTGCCACTCACTCTCTGCACACAGGAACTTCATCCTTCAACTTTCTTAAAGTTCTGACATCTTATGTCAGAGGCAAATGCCACGTGTGCAGGGAAACGCTTTAGCAAAAATCACATTAGTTGAAAAGTTCTTTTCTCCTTTTACAAAAAATGAGTTTGCCAGTTTCTTTACAGCATCTGATTAATAGTTTGTCTTAATTAGTATTGAAACAAACAGTATTTTTAATAGTTTCAATGTGATAAATTTCAATTTTATTTTTTTTTTATATCTAAGCAGTACAATTCTTCCTGGTTGGTATAGCTAAGTCTGAAATATTTCTCTCACATTTTACAAATCCTTTAAGTTTGGCCTACTTTTTAGAAGGAACTACATCTTACCAGGTAGCACGTCTTTGCACATTATTTCAGAATAAAAAGAGTTTTCAGAACCTGTTCTAGACAGCCATTGAACTGACTGGGGTAAAAGAATGAGAGTAATGACGCTGAAAGATGGAACATTTCTTAGAAATGCGATCAAACTAACAAGCAAAAAGCATACAAACTTCAAGAGAACTGAGTGCGTTCAGGTCACAAATATCATCCATTTGAAATGCAGCTCTACAGTCTCAATAAAATGGATGTAATTGGACATGATTTCTTATTTCTGGATGAAATTAATGAAACATACATTTGCTTATGCCCTGTCAGACCTTGCCCAGCCTCTTCCCAATAACACAAATGTCCCTTGAGGAATATTTTAATTGTTACCCAATAATACTGTATTACACTGATATTTAACAGTGATATTTTAGCTTCCTGCTAATTAGGACAGCTAAAAATTTGCTTGGTTACAGCAAGAAGAAATAGAAAAAAAAGAAATATCTCAGAACAAACAATGTCCAATCCATTACAAACAGATAATGCACAATCTTTTTTCCTTTTTCTTTCCTCAGGCTCCACGCATGTACAGAACACTTCAGAGGGGTTTGCTCTGTGTTAACAGTGCCATCTAACAAGTCACATTTCCTCTGCTGAGAATGCTCATTCTCTTTCCATGCAGAGCTGAAGGCAGTGTCTCCCACAGGGGCGAGTAAAAATGTTGGCAGAATTATGATGTGTGTTTTGTACACATCAGCTCACAGAACTGGAAAGATGCACCCCTGAGATCAGCTTGTATTTTTCTGCAATCCACTTGAAAGCCTCAAGAAATTGTTGCTCTCTCTCCATTTCTTCTCCATCTCTCCCCTTAGCAATGACTTAATGGACACAAGTGTGTATTTAGTCTCTGTGAATTAATGTAATTTCTTAATAAAACTAATTGGCATTATTCCTGTGGCCTTTACTAGTATCAGATAAATGCAAAGGACAAGATTTTAGAACACAATTAGGCACCAAAGGAATTACTTATTTTCCTCTTTACCCAATCATTAAAATCAGTGAAGAATAGCAAATATGACAGTAGAAAACTGCGCAAATAATAGACAACAGTGGTTGAACTATTACAAGAGAAGGATCTTTACCAATACTTTATTTCTCCATACCAAATGGAACAAAAAGGGAGCAGCACATGAAAAGAAACCACTGAGACATTACTCCAAAAAGTATCACTGGAGTGAAAATCTGTCCCTAGGATCTCTGCTGCCATTGCTAGAAATTGAAAGCATAATTGTATCACGTGGTTGGTTTTATCAGTTACTTGGGAGAGAAATAATAGTCACTGGGGCAGGGGGGTTTGTGGGGTTTTTTGCGGGGGAGGTGGTTGTGTTGGTTTTGTTGGTTTTTGGAGGGGTTTTGGTTTTTTGAGGTTTTTTCATGGGTTTTTACTTTGTTTACTTTGTTTTGTTTTGTTTGGGGTTTTTTTGTTTTGTTTTTGTTTTGTTGGTTTGGAGTTTAATTGTTTGTTTTTGTTCTTTTTGGGTTTTTGGTTTTTTGTTTGCTTGTTTTGTTTTGTTTTGAAATATGTTTGCATATGAGTTTTTTTCTGGTTTTTTTTGTTTTGTTTTGTTTTGGTTTTTTTTTTTTTGTTTGTTTGTTTGTTTTTGTTTGCATCTCAATGAGGCTGTTTCTGGTAAGCAGAAGTCAGAAAAACCATCCTCTGAGTTTTTTTTCCTTACTTGTGAGAAAACAGACAAAATTTTAAAGGAAAAATGCAGCTTTTTGAGCAGATTGAAAAGCAGAGAAAAACTTTGCAACTTTCTTCCAAAGCTACATAGTCACTTTCCAGAAGGAAGTCTATTTTAAATAGACAAACATGAGAGAATAGATCAAAGCATTTTTAAGAACTGGAAAAGATTGCATGTTGTCTGTGTGTGGAGACAGCCAAGATTACCTGGTAGGATTTTGAGAAAGTTCTTCCAGTATGACATAAGTCTTTTTTATTTCTGGAATCCCTCAGGTTTTTTCCTCAAAAGTAAAAGTTACAAAAGACAAAATATGTTGAAAAGTAGCACTATATTCAGTCTGTAGGTCGTTTACATTTATAATGTACTATTTGCATAGTAGAGTACAATTTAATAATTGTTGAGACTGTCAAGATTCAGTTATGAAGAGTTCATGGAATCTGAAATATAATTGCAAATTTTGTGTACTCTGTGGTCTGAAAATTAGTTACTAAATGATTAAGAGTCCAGATTGTAGAAAACAGAGCAGTTACCTGTCTCCAAGAAACAAACAAAATATCTTGTAGTTAACATTTTAGAAAAAAGTGATTAAGCCAATTTCAGCAATTAAACGTTGTCTTTACAGATGCATGAACATGATGAATTATGTATCTGTTTATAAAACTCACTGTAAGGTGTGATATGGATGACAAAGTCAATACACAGAAAAATACAGCTTTTCTATAAAAAAATAATGTTTGACTTCTTAAAATCAAATTTTGAAGCCAAAATATTTTCTATACTAGTTTAAATATTATCCATGTGGTTATTATAGCAAAATGTGGTACATCAATGGTTTTGAAGGTAAGTGCACTGCTTTCTTTCTCATATAATGTTATTTCACTACTATGGAAAACTGAAGATCTGAAAAGTTGAAGAAGAAAACAATAAAACCTTGTATGTTTTAAGAGAAATCTGAATACTTCCTGTTGCTCTTTGGCCCACAGATCTAATGCCACAAAGGGACCATCATCTGTGAGAGGTTTAATGGGAGTTGTACAGATCGACTTCAATTAACCACCCTGCAATAGCTTCTTAGTTCTCTGGTAAAACACAGAACGATGCAATGCAGATCAGGCTGCTGGAACATGTATTGGTCTGTTCCTACACTCTTAACTCCTGCCTCCCTCTGAGATGTGGGAGGCTGTGCCTTGTCCCTTCTCCAGTTTTATCTTGGGAGACAACAACTGCAACCAAACTCACACAAGAGACAGAAACTTTCTTCCTTCCACTTGTGCTGTGCTGCATCAGTCACAGGAAGCAAATTTAAGGATGAAACCTCCCCTTCCAACTTGATAGACAAAGTAAAATTTTACAGTGAATCAAAAAGTTACGAAAATAGAGTTATAATTAAATTGGTGACATAGCCTTAATTATTAAATACTAGCACTTTATAGCTATGATACAAAATACCCTGGATAAAACATTAAAAATAAAACCAAACAAAAAAACCAGCCCTCCCCCTCAAAAAACTCCAGCCAAACCTGAAACAAAAAGCCCCAGGACTCAGCAGTCCCGGAAAGAAAACCTTAATATTTTGGGATTTGTTCTTCATGAAAGGGAAGAAATATTATCCTCTATACAATAGGGGAAACATTAGAAACAAAACCATAAAGTTATGTAAAAAAAAAGTTTCAGTCATTCCTTCCTCATTGGTTAATGAGACATATGGCCACTGAAGAGCTCTGCTGTTACAAAACTGCTGTGTAAAGATTTTCTCAAAGGGACATCTTAGGAACTAGATTGAAAGAATGTAATTAGAAATCTGCTATAAAATAAAGCTTAAAATTGTTCTGAATTCAATCTCTTGATCTTATTCTCAAACTCTTAGGAATAAGAATAAAGATAACCATCAGAAGTGTGTTGGGTTTAATGATGTTGAACACTCAGTAAAAAAGAAAAAAAAATTCATGCTTTTCTTATTTTTTCCCCTAATTTTCTGTCATTAATTTGGCAGGATTTTTATCACAGACAAATACTGATTCAAGTTTGATGACTGTTTTGGTGTGCATATTTCCTAAAAAGGAATACGGTGAGCACCCTTTTCCCCAAGACAGAAGAACTGCTCCAGAAATGAGATATCTGAACACTAAATTTACTTTCAGAATATTTTCCTTCCAATTTATTTTTCTGTGCTTCTGGGCTTTCAGAAACAGTGATACTATATAATTATATGATTAAAAAAGAACCCAATTTCATTGATCTTGTAAGTCCACCAAACATTTTTCCTTTGAGGATCCACTCTCTTACAGTCTTATGGAAATATGTCAGGTTGCTAAAATTAAAAATGTATTCTACAGGGAGTCTGTATTCCTGGTTGAAAATTTAGAGTCTTGACACCACTGGACAGTTTTTATATGAGAAGAAAGCATTATCTCATCATTTTCTGAGATATATACAGAAGTTATTTTTCCCTTGATGTCAGAGCTGAGCACAGTTTTTCAGTAACTTGACAAATGAAATTACTAGAAAGTCTGACTGCAGAACGTACTCTGGCTGTTCTGTTGTTAGACTCTATAGCATATTTCTATCATGCAAGAACAGAGCACACAGAAATGCCAGCAGAAAATCTGTATCAGTAACAGAAAAGGTAAATAGAAGAGAACCATTTCAGCTTTAATATTAAAGAGGACTTTCAGAGTGATCTAGGTGGAATGGATAGGACAGATAAATTTGCCTAATGTAGAACTAGAGAGGAAATCAAATCTTTCTAGAGAGGTCTGGTCATTGAATTTTGGAGAATTCTTTAAAAAGAATGGAAGCAAATAAAGGAACCATGTAGAATTTAATAACTGTTCACCTCTTAATATCACATTAGGTTTAAAGTTTCAAGTAAAATATATTTGGGTGTTATTAATATGATAATGCTACACTTACTATAATAAAAGGAACCCCTGAATACTGACTTCCTGTTTATGTGACTTATTTTAACTGATTTTAATTAAACCATATATTTCCACACACATACACAAACACACACACACACACACACACAGCTCCATACATATGTGTCCATATGTATGAATAATACAAGTTACAGATTGTTTTGTAATAGTTGATGAGACAAGTCCTAAATGTTTTTTCCCAATTTGAACAGAATTGTCAGAAAAAAACCCCAAAACCCGAAACTGGAGGTTAGAGAAAGACAGCAATAAAAAATGGCAAGGAAATGTGACATGTTGAAGAAACTTAATTTGACTTTAGTAAAAAGGAGAAAGTAAACTGATCAGCCACATTAACTTCACAGGAGACTTAGCATATAAACCTGAAAAACAAGCTATATTACCAAAATTTATCCAGTAAAAGTATTTGCATTCGTTGTTTTATGATAACTATCAATTTACACCATGCCAATCATTCTGAAATTCCATTCAAAACAATAGTAGCTAGATATCTTCAAGTGGAAGTGCTATTTTTATTCTATTCCCTTTTTTTCTTGTCATGGCTAAATTCAGCCATTGAAAAAATCCATTCCCAATTTTTACTTTTTGAGGGCTGATCTAAATTATCAAGATTGTATTTTGCCTCATAGATAGGCAAAACTGTTTATGAGGACGAGACATCTTGGAGAGAATTAGCAAATAATAGAGGGGATATACCAAGTGGAATAAAAGAAATGCAATGAGTCACAATCTCTGTAAGTCGATCAACTTTGCAGTAAAGAAGCTTGACAAAGTTAAATAATTTGAAAATATTTAGTTTGCTTTCTCCCCTAAAGACCTACCATGAAGATATTTATGTTAGAGGTCAAGCCTGTTCAAGCAAGCAGTTACAATCCCAGGTACTTGTATGGTCAATTTAATAGTGTATTGATAGTCTCCACGTTTATTTCCAAACAAAATAATTGAAATTTTGATTATAGGAAGCAACATAAAGTATTAAAATATATCACTGTTAATAATTTTGTCCACATGAAAAGCTGTTTCTAGATTTGGGGTTTTTTTACAACTACTTCACAGAAAAAAATTGGATTGATAATATGTAAGTAATTTTTCCTTCTGAACATGTAATACATATCTCTTCTTCATTTCTGCTGTGAAATTACTCTCCAATATATCTGTCACTTCGGGAAGTCAGTTAGACATACAAGTAACACATTTTTATAGAAATGCTACTTTCAAGCTTCAGATATGTCAACTTCACAATATTCTTTGTCCCTCAAATCTTTACTCAGGTATACTACTTTACTTTAGTCAAGTAGTCCTCAATTTAATATTTCCCAAGCTTTCTAAAATGTTTCTTGAGCTTACTTTTTTTTGTTTCCTCTATCCAGATTTTTTCTCTGTCAGATTTACCATGTCACTGTGTTTACAACCAAAGAAATTTTATCATTCAACAAAGCTAAGCTCTAATTCAAATCTCTTTACTGACTTCAGGGAATTATTTACTTAGTCCAAGGTTTTTTTACCTAATCTCCAAACGAGTCTGATGGAGTTAATATTCCATTAAACTCACTGCACTGAAGTTGTTTTGATGTCACCTATTGTTTCTGTTTGCATCTGACTAACCTGATTGCTTTCACCTCTAGCCAAGGTTCCATCTTCCTCAGCAACATATCACAGCACAAGAAAACACAGTTCTCTACATCTCAGTGATTTTGTGCACAGAGACAGAAGTATCCCAGAATTGTCTAAGAAGTAGAATTTTGCTGCAGTCTACAACTGACTTCAGCAGAGCTAGTGTCTCACTCAATACAATTTTAAAAATACAGTATTTTAATTTGAAATGCAGTATTTAACATGTCTTAGTAATATTTTTGAAAATGACCTTGTTGGAAGCATATACATCCCTTGTCTGCCCTGACCATAGTTCTAAGTATAAGTGAGCAATAATCCCATTTTTCTACTATTTCTGGTTTTTATCTCTAAAACCATACTGAACCATATTAACACCACAGCAACATTACTTACCTGTATGCTCACTCTGTATGCTTTTACACATAATATTTCAAGAAATACAATCTAAAAAAATCTCAGATAGACATAATTTTAAAAAGCTACGAGTGGGAAGTAAAAAATTTTTCTGTTTATAGAGGCCCTGCAGTATCCCCGGATTCCTTTGGTGAATTTATTTACATGTCTCATTAGCAATAGCTTTAGATTTCAAGCTGTATTACTCATTCTAATAGTTTCATAGTGTTGTCTCTTCTCTGTAATGCTCTTTTATAATGTAAATTATAGTTTATAAGCAATATGTCCTTTTCATGATGTATTTACTTGATTGCTTTCCTATTAGACTTTTTATAGCTTTCATAACACAAGTTAGAATATTTTAACGGTCACAAATCTTTGTAGTAGCAGGCAACACAGAAAATATTTCTCTACCTTTCAGTGACTGACATAAATGCATTAACTTATATATTACAAGAGAATTAAAACCAAGGTCTGGACTAGAATATTGTAAGAGAGCATCTAATGAGTGAAGAGGAGACTTCAGCAATTCCATTACACATTCTACTATAAATTTCTCTTAGATGTCATCTATACGACAATGAATTTAAATATGTCAGATATTATTCTTGCTGGTTTTTTATCCCAATCCTAGGGACAAAAAGCCTCTTTTGTGACCCTGGGTATTTAATGCAGTAATTGATTCCTGCATATTCATTGCATCAGACTACAGAAAGTTACTCATGCAGTGCAAGACCCATGCCTATGCTAACTTAACAGTTATGCCAAAGAAGAATGAGCAACACAGGAAAATAAACTGAAAACAGGATTTGAAACTGGTTTTGTGTGAACATTTGAGATAAAGGAAATGTTGATTCATAGAATCAAATGTCTCTAGGGCATATGAATTACCTTGCAAGAATAGTGCATGCAACTGAAGATTGTAACTCTTTTATGCTAGATATTTTCACATTCAGAAATGAATAGGAATTATGCTTACTGGATATAAAATAAAAATTATTCCATGCCAATGAGGTGTATTATTCTAGTTCACTATTCATTCAAAATGCTGATAAAACCTATAAGCCCAGGGGATTGAAAGAGCTCAAGAAATTGATATTGGTAAAAAGAAAATAAAATTGAAGATAAAGAAACTCATTTTTGCTTGTAGTTCAACAAGAAATTGTACTGCTTTCAAATGAACCTAAGAGAACAAGGTGATTTCACCTTCAGGAGATAAATGTAGATTTTGGAGCTCCCTGAAATCATGCTCACCATGCAAACCACTTTCCTTGTTGTGTAACAAAGAATTCAAGTTTGTTTTTACTATCCCTAGGCATTGCTACTGAGACCTCCATTTAGTCTAATATCTCCTCATTTATGAATAACAAGGGTACTTTGTATGCACATTGAAGGAGCCTGGGTAGTTTAGTTTACTCTTTGATACAGGTACCTCTGCAAAGAAGTTAATGCTACTCCTAAACTATTTAAAGGACAAACCATGATAATTTATTTTATTGTAAATGATGTGCTAACAGTTTGCCAAGTTATGCTTTTAATACAAGTTGTGGTTTAGAACACTGGCCAAGGGCCAGGCATCCAGGACAGCTTCTCACTTGCTCTCCCCCACCACAGCTGGGCAGAGGAGAGGAAAAAATTAACACAAGGGTTCATGAGTTAAGGGCTGGGAGAAAACACTTCAAAGGCAAAACAGGCTTAACTTAGTTGCAAAGTGAATTTATTACTAACAGGGTCAGAGGAGGATAATGAGAAGTCAAATAAACCCTTAAAGACATTGTTCCTGCCCCCAGCCCCTCCCTCCTTCCCACTAACAGCACAGGAGGACAGGGTGTGGGGTTTGGGTCAGTTCATCACCAAGGTCTTTCTTCTGCTGCTCAGGGAGAGGAGTCCTTCCCCTGCTGTGCTGTGGGGTCCCTCCCATGAGAGAAGTTCTCCATGGACATCTCCAGTGGGTCCATCTCACGAGCAGCAGCACAAACACACACACACTGCTGCAACGTGAGCTCCTCCCACGGGCAGAGAGTCCTCCTGACACTGCTGTGGTGTGGGTCATTTCCACAGGGTGCAGACCTCCGAGGCCAGGCTGTTCCATTTGGGGAGCAAGGCCTCTCTCCCCCTGGGACTCCCACTGGACCACAGCCTCCTCCAGGCACCACCTGCTCTGGCGTGGGCACCTCCCCATGGGCTGTGGGTGGATCTCTGCATCCCCTGGACCCCATGGGCTGCAGGGGCACAGCTGCTCCACCATGGTCCTCACCATAGCCAGCAGAGGACTCTTGTCTCCAGTGCCTGGAGCACCTCCTCCCCTCCTTCTCCACTGACTTTGGTGTCTCCATGTTGTTTCCCTCACATGTTCTCACCTTCTCCTCCTTCTCCGGCTAAAAAGAAGGAGGAGAATGTGCGTGCTCACATTGTTTTGATTTCTTCTTAAATATGTTATCACAGAGGTGTAACTAACATCTCTAATTGGCCCAGGCTTGGCCAGCAGCATGTCCATCATCTTCAGAGCCATCAGAGATTGGCTCTGCTGGACATGGTGAAAGCTTCCAGAAGCTTCTCACAGGAGCTGTCATTGTGGCCCCCCTCCAAAAAAACACCTGGGCCAAGCAAAACTAACACAATACATCAGTGTAAAAGTAATAAATGCATTAAATTCTTCATGGATTTGGACTGGGATTTAAGGGGAAGGCACAGTGGCTTCTTTCTCAAGACAATCCCTTAATTCAGGAATTTAACATCTCTTTTATGTTCTTAGTTTTCTACTAAATGGACAGCTGGGCTCTCACACATTTTGTGTGGACAATTCTTGTCCATTCACAGCTGAGGCATCCAGTCATATGGCTGTTTTTGTACATTTGCCATTTCAAAAACTGAGATTGTAATGGCATTACAGTTTTGGAAGGGGATAAAAAGTTTTATGGCAAATCTGGAAATAAGAAGTCATCTAGGTTATGTAAGTTTGCACTTCCAAGATGAAAATTATGGGTTTTTCCATATATGCCTAAGAGAGTTGAATATGTGAGCTGGTTAATTAGGAAAGATTATTTCTTGATCTTAAAGACTCCTTAATATTTTCAGTCATATATCCCATTTATAGTTACCTGTGCTAATTTTATTGTAGTTGGATTTCTATTTTCGTTAAAAGAATTTCTCTACATTACACCAGTGTGACTTGAGAAAAAATATTTCCTTTATAGAGATGTAGAGAGAGACTTATTTAATGTGTAGGGCTATGATTTTGTTTTCTTGCAAAGGATAGATGAATGGAGATAAAACAAGACTTTCACTTTTATGTAATATTTCAATAATGCCAAGTAGTCTTCCCTTGGATGTCTTGTGCCTAGGAAGCAGCAAGAGGTCACTACTTGCTTGACATCTGAATTTCTGTTAGGTTTTCTTTGCTCAAGAACAATTTATTGCTCAGAATTTATGCTGAAGACAGCCTTTTTTCTTTGAAAGATGAGATATTATAGTAAATTCTTTTGTCTGTTAAAAAGGAAATATTCTGTGTTATCATCTGATTTTGTAACTGAGTAACATTTAAGTTTGGACTGTTTTCTGGTCCAACTGATGTTTAAAAAGTGAAGACAAGAGATGCTAAGGGCATTTGATTAAAGAAGCATAGGCATAATATTTCTGTGTATCAGATACAGACATTTAAAACATTTGCTCTACCACTTTGCAGTTTATTATGAAACTGAGATATGGCACAATGCACAAATTTTAAAACACGCTCTTTCTCTAAAAAGAATTGGTTTCAGGTTTCCTGTTGTCTTCCAAAGTACAGGCCTTTGTGCAAGTTTTTATAAACATAGAACATTTAGAACATCTACAAAGAAAGCTGCAGTATCAATTGAGGTTGTGCTGTGTGTGAAATTGCTCACTCTAATTCACTAGAATGCCTGAGACAACCCAGAGACAATTATAGATGAAAGAGCATCTATTCAATAATGGTAATTTTGTGTCTTACTTTATTTGCATTAGGAAGTGCTGTATGAGTAAAGACAGTCCTCTTTTTTCATGCTTAGCTTGAGTTGTTCTGTTTGGGGTTTTTCTGTTTGCTGGGAGATTTTACTGACAACAGATTTGACTAGACTGAGCAGATGCCTAGGCTGAAATATGTGCTACTGAGAAATAGCTTTGGTGTTTCAGAATTACTCAATTACTTTGGTAAACAGCCAAGCTAAAATATACATATAAAACAAATCTAAGATAAGTACATGAGTTCTGAATTCCTATTCACATTATTCCCAATTTTTACTATTAAGTACTAGCCATTAGTTCAAAGCACTATTTTAAATCTTTCTGGAAAAATATGGAGATTATATTATTGTATTTTAGGTAGCATTTTTTTTTTCTGAACCAGTAACTTATTCCTCCACACAGTGTTAAATGGAAATAAAAGCTGAAATTGTACACAGTAAAATGAAGCAATGGAAGAAATGTGTTTTGGAAATGACAAAATTAGTAAACACTTAGGGAAATATTTTGATTATATTTAACAGTACTGAAAAGTCAAACACATTTCCACCTTTATAGCTGTTCACAGATACCTATTACGTCTACTAAGTAAAAGAGAAGGTTGCAAGGTAGAAAAACAGAATAATCAGCCCCTCAACTCCTTATTCAGGTCTAGACTGGAAGGATGGAATGAGCATGAACAAATCCATTTATTTGTATCCATGCTTTCTATTACTTGTTTCAAGCTTTCCTGATCACACACACTACACTTCTTTCGTTGAATCTGCAGCTATCTGATTTTTCTTAATCTTGATCTCTCTGTTCTGCCCCTGCCTGTCGCGTGTATTTGTTCTGCTCCTTGTCAAGAGTCAGGTTTTGTTTGAATCATCCCTCTCTCCCTCTCCCTGCCTTGATCCCATACCACACGTTCCAGCACAACCTATGCTGGATGTGAAAAACCTATCTTGGATGGAAAACTTCTATTTTTCAAATTTTTTCTTCTGTTTTGCATCTACAAATCTTTAATTCAATGGGTCTTTTAATACTTTTTCTGCAACACAGTAGCAGGGTCTATGTAAATGCCCCACAAATCTCCATCTGCGTACCAGCTACTGCAGTGTTAATTTTCTTAAAATTTGTGCCACTCCCTCTGTACTCTGGAGTATCTCTGATATTTCTGTTTAATATCTTCCTTCTATTTGCCTAACATGTTCAGATTAGCAGATTGAGTGGGGGTGAACAGCTAAGTCACTATTTCTCTGGCTGCCAAAAAGTTATATCAGACCTCAAGCAACAAACTGCCTGCAGATTTCCAAGAGCTTCTGATTGGATCAAATGTTTCCATAATTGTTCAACTATAATAATGAAATTACTCTATGGCATTTTTTTCCCGAAATATCTCTGATGACAAAACCATTTCAAAGGGCAACAGAAATTGGACTAAAGATCTAAGAGTAATCAATTTGTTTGTTCACTTGTTTGTTTGTTTAAATGAATGGGCACTGCAACAATAGGAGGATGAGCATAAACAAATCACAGAGGGAATTAAGGACTATGGTGTGTGGATACTTAGGAAGAAAACCTTAGATTTCATAGATTTGCTTGAGACTGGATAAGGCCTTCATTTGTTTTGAGGCTCGACCTCCTGAACATGGTTGAATATTGTGAGGACAAACACGAAATAATGCAACATTAGAAGATGAGACTGAGCTCCATTGTAAACTGTTTTAGGAGGACAGTTATGTGAAGATAACATCACAGTTGAAGAAGCTGCTGAAATTATAAGAGCTGTATGAACAGGAGGTGAGTTCAGCCCCAAAGCTGAAGCCAAAGGAAGGTAGAAATGAGGCAGGTGCACTTCAATATGTTTGCATTGTTCAGTAGGAATTTTGCTATTTCTTAGGCATTCATGCTGGAGAATATGAGGAAGAAAATTTCCATAAGAAGACAATAACAGAAGTAAAACAAGCTGGATGTATAACAGAATTCATTCTTCAGAGATGTGGAACAAAAGTTGTAACAGTGTTTAAAACTGTAATTATATAACATGAACAGAGGTCCTTATGATGTGATATGTGTGCTAGCAAAGTCACTCTCTGGAAGGAGCTAGAAGGAAAAATGGATAGCAAATCTGGCAATTGCTAAAATGAAAGCACCACTCTTCCTTTGAAAATAATGTTTATCACATAGGTAAAGGATTTAAGTCCTACTGCTGTTCCTGGAACAAGAATCAGGACTTTTGAAGTATATGCGTTTACTCCTGAAAGTGTCAGGTTTTCCTTTTAATTAGAATTGAACAGCATGAACAGAATTGAACAGCTTCTAACATGCAGCATAAAAGTCAATGAAGCTCTGGATAGTGCCTGAGGATTCTCCAGCCATTTATTTATCTTCTTCTGTTTAAAATTAGCTTTTGGTTGCCCACAAGTGACATTCTCTGATCACTTCAGAGATCTGAACTAGACCAATGATTATGAGGAAAAGAAGCTTTCTCTTCTGAAGGAGTCGTCCTCCGCAGTGAATGTGTCTTAAAAGCCATTTGAAGGCCTTTTGCACTGAAAGGCCTGTTCAAAAGGCATGTGGCCATATTGACACCTTTTTCTTTGAAAAACTAATGCAATTCTACAGGGAAGGGTCTGCATGACATTAGTATTTTATCTTGTGTTGAAACTACATTTGTCTATTAAATTACGGCACAACACTACCTAAAAAGAGTAAAGGGATTTTGAAACTGTGATGTTTGCTTTGAAAGATTGACTGGACTCAGTCACATTTACTAGCATTCTACTGGGTCAAGGAAACATTTGTACAGATTACACGGGAAACTTCATAGCTACCTACTTGCTTTCTTCTTGTCAGCTGCAGGCTTTTTCTTAATTACACCAAAATACAGAGTAAAAATGAGTAGCAGCATTGCAAAACCTAATGCATTATAATATATGTAAACATTTTATGTACTATATTAACTGCATACTACAGATGCATATTTTGAAACAAATGTTACGAAAACAAACAAATTACTCTTTATACTTTCTGCAGAAAAACCTCTTGATCAGTAGAACCACTGACATTAATGAATAAGCTAAAATTCTTTGCTATGCTGAGCATTGCTAATGCTGTGGTTGCAGGCCATTGTTAATCTCACCTCAATAATTTCTCTGGTGCTCTGACTTAAATGTAACACAGAAGAAGAAATTGTAGTAACTCTTAAGGATTAGGTCTTCTCAAGAGGCCAAATATCAGTGTATTGCAACCCTTGGTCATGTCAATATGGAATCAGTGACTGGAAGCAACTTAATGTGATTAAACTGATCCCTCTCAGGTCGAACCTGTGCACCTTGTGATTCACTGCATGTGAGGGGAGGAAGATTAAAGAAGAGCAGTGGCACAGTCTGAATGATAGGTGAAAATGCTGGCAGTCTGGAGCTATGTTATCAGTCAGGTGAAGGGAAGTAAAGTTATATCAGAAGGAGCAGTTGTGTTTATTTTTCACTACTGTAGCAATGCCTTGTTTCATCAACTACAAATTTTAGGAGTATGACAAAAAAGAAGAGAATTTTTCTAAAATACAGTGTTTTTTTTTACTTTTGTGGGCAGAAGAACAAATATTCAGCATTATTCTTACACTGACATTTCTGCTTTATTCTGCTGCTATGGGTATGACTTGAGTCCAACTAATACTGATGGGTTTACTGCTCTTTTTTAAAATGACATATTGACTTCTGTTATATGCAATTCTTCAGTTATTTTAGCAGATACGAGAATGTAAATCAAGAAAGTCCATCTTGGTTTTGTTTTCATAATACAGTATAAACTCAGTAGAAAAGAAAGAAAGAAAATAAAAAGGCAGTATGCCATTATGATACAGCCATGGCTTTCTAGCAGTTTGGCATTGCTCTGATATTTAATATTACATTTATTTTGGCTCCTAAAATTATTTATCAAAGAAAGTGAAATAAAGCCTGGCAAACCTTGTTAGACTTGCCTTGAGCAATGCCAAAAGTAAGCACAGTTGCTCACATTTACAGACCAGAATATATAAGAGAGTAAGAGTCTCATTGATAATTTCAAAACCCATATGCTCCACCTTAAATTAGTGTATAATAAATGTATCTGAAATGTAACTTATGAATAAAGCTTCATTCTCTTTCTTTAATATGTATTTTATAATGTATTCTAGAGTTTCTTGGAAACAGAACATTTAGGATTTTATTGGAATACCCTGCTATATCTTATTAAAAAAAAAAAAAAAAACCCTTAAGACTACATTTTAACTGAATTATAATTCACTTTAACCTAAGGAAAAGTTGGCTTGCCAGGAGTCAATTAAAGCCATTACACGTATATTTACACATGTTCATCTATATGTATATAAATTCAGAATCCTGTGGCTGCACATTAATGTGCATGTACAGGCTCTGAACTTAGGAGCAGACAGCAATATGCAGGTCTTTGAAATTTCAGTTTTCCATTGCTAAGCATAAAACCCCTGTGCACAGCATAGCACGTTTGAGGAGAGAAACAGATAATGACACATTTACATGTAGATTCACCAGGTCAGCAAGCTTACCAGCATTATTACAACTTTAGCAAAAGCAAGTAATCTTTTATGTTATCTGAGAACATGGCTCATTACTGGGCTGAAGTCTGTGAGGTGTCAATATAGGGAGACATAAATAGGAATCCCCCCAAAAAACCTAATTTCTGAAAGTATATTTGACAAACAGTGTGCATGCTGAATCCATATCTGACTACCCTGAAAAGCAGAATGAACTCAGAACCTTTAGGCCATTCAGAATCTTCAAGATTCTGAATGCCAGATCTGCCTCTAAAACAACGGAAAAGTCTTATTTTTACAAGACTAACAAAAACTAGTGTCAAATATAGCATATATCAAATGTAGCGCAATACAGGGAGGGTTAAAATGTGGTTTTTTTTCCCCTGTTAAAGTGAATTATACTAACATGCCAGATTTCTCAACACATCCGTGAAGCATCATTCTGAAGATAGCACAGCAGAAGGATTGTAGAGGCAGACATTAATCTGTTTGAAGAATAGGCCATTACAAACACATTAATTTTAAGTGTGTATTAAATAAAGCAAATAAAATGCTTGTGGTGTGAACATTCATTAACTGTAGTTTTGCTTTGATATTTGGTATGAATATATTATAGAGATGTACATACAATAATCTTAACAGATTTAATTATGTGTTTGATAAATAGCAAATTTGCACTACAATTTTTTATGTAACTTTAGGATAAAGTGAGATAAATATTAATTTTCTGTATTCATGACAATCACATGTCCCACAATTAAACACTTGTTTTCACCTTGAAATTGAGTAAAATAACAAAAACCAATTTGATACATAAAACAAACCCTGCTACCTGGAGAATTTTCCACTAAGCAGATACCAAACAATGCAGTGAAGTACAACACTGCAACAACAAACATCATGCAAAAATGCTTGTAAGAGAACTGGAAATGGCACAGGTACTAAGTGGAATGATGGACTACACTTAAAAGCCTTACTGAATGATAAAGACTGCTGCTGAGAACAGCTCTATCGTAAGGATCAAGCCAACAATTCTTTTTCTAGTTTTTCATTGTTATTTGTGCATTTGGAGATGGCAATGCGACTTGTTCCCCTGGCTTTGCACTTCACTGTGTTGCATATATGCATGCCACAGTTTATATCAGATCAATAATCTTGTTTACTTGTGCTACAGAGAAAAAACTGATGTTATCATGATGTTCATAAGGTACTTGATATTTAAAGTTTCAGTGTATCACTCTGCAAATTCAGGCCTGTGAACATTTCATAAGCCCTTGTCAAACACACCCCCAAGGCTCTGAAAGAGCTCCTACTGATGATTAGAACAGAGTGGGATTTTGGTTCTGCATTTCTGTCTGTACCCCATATACACAAAAATTTATTTCTTTCTGTCGCTGGGATGTGCTTTGTAGGTTGTACCAGGCTGGACACTATAGAAAGAAATTATCTGCTCTCTACCCCTCATGTGCACTGTGATACTTTCTCACCAAAATGGTCAATTATTTATATGACACATTGAAAAATTCCTCTAACACATGCATAGTTAATCAATAATATCACACAAAGGTTTATAAAGACAACCTTTACTGACAGCATTTTGATTTGTAGAATGGTAGCCACATTAGATTGTCATCCTGATGCTGGTCAAATAAAGGCAAAATCAATTTCTGATCTCTTTAGTTAGCCAAAGCCTTCAAGTGCCGTGCAATGTTTGGGAGAATATCACTATTAGTCATGAAATTTTTAATTGCTACATTGAAGAGAATCTGCAAGTAGGTGAAGTGAATTATGCATCCATGCAAATCTCACCTGAAGACATGAACATCCTACTACATGTAAAAATCACAGGGGGAAACTTTTGGACAGGAGAGGGTTATGCATGTAGTGAATGAACAGTTCAGAAAGGCTGAAAAACTGAGCATGATGATGGCACAGTTCATTTGTGAATTAACTATTCCTCAAGCATAAACTCAGATGAATTTAGTTTACCCAGTTAAAGTTACAGAATCATTTATGACAGAAGAGACAATTTTTTCCACAGGTTTACAGTTGCATTTGCGAGACAATGAAAAACAAAACTATCCCAAATCCTATTATTATTATTAGATTGGACTGTCATGTGAGGGGCAGGAAACTTCGATGGTAAGAGTATAATTGTCCAGTGACTTCTTTGTTTAGGTTCCCTCCCCAGAAGCACACAGCTCGAGCTGTATATTGCCACTGTATGAAAAAAATAAATCGAATTCTGCTGGAGATTCTGCTCATGGAAACCTAGGGTGGAGAATCTTCTTTAAGAGATGACCTTGGCATGCTCCAGCACACCAATGTCTTTGCTGTAGCAAGGAGCCCAAAAGTGAACACAGAATTGGAGGTGTGACCTCACCAGTGCCCAACACTAAGGAGGAATAACTTTGCTGGTCCTGCTGCCACACTATTGCTGATCCAGGCCAGGATCCCACTGGCCTTCTTGGCCACCTGGGCACACACTGACTCATGTTCAGTGGCTGAAAACTGACACTCCCATGTCCTTTTCTGCCAGGCAGCTTTACAGCCACTCTACACCCGCCATGAGACTAACATTCTTTTTCCAATAAGAACTTTATGATACCACTTTTGGGTAAATTTTTCCAATTGTGACTGTATTCCAAGTATGCGTTTCTTGGAGAAAAAGAAATGTATTAGGCAAAAATGTTTCAGTTTGTTTCTGTGACGTTTGGAACAGTCAAAACATGACCTCTCTGCTATGAGAGTGATTAATGTGAGTCATATCACTTTCATTACACTTGTTCTTCACTGACTTCAGAGACAGAAGTAACAGGGCTTAGGAAAGAATTTTGGTACTCTTTAATTCCATGTACTGGTGTTGGATTAACATTAATGATGATACGAACAAGAGAAAACTGGGTCAGCAAACCAAAAAATAAAAGCCATTCAGAGGAACTGAGCTCTGAATATCTGTGCATAGCATTCAATTTTAAAACAAACCAGACTGACAACCACTCATTGCTTCTTCTCCATTAGATTGAAGAATTAATTAGATTAATCAGATTACTGTACCTCAGGAGGTTTCTATAGGCTGTGATTGTGTCACTCTTAACCTTTTCCTTGATAAACTAAACAGAGTGAGCTCCTTTGAAGTCTGTCATTATGTTTTGACAAAAGGGGAAAAGGAAAAGTTGCTCATCATGAGGATAACTTAGAGAGTAGGAATTAGGATTTGGAGGAAATAAACAGGAAATTTACAAATCTACATCGATGTCCATACAGATAATTATGTGACAGGAATACTACCAACAAATAGTTTAGGAAGACTCACCAGAATTTCCAGTCTTGGATAACACCTTTGACTTCTCTTTGGCCGTGAGATTTTTAGTATTTTTGGGGAAAAAATAATGAAAAAAACCTACAACGGGATTCAGTATTCCTATCACATCCATGTAAAACCCATATAGATATATAGATTTATATCGATATATATAGATTCATATAGATTCATATAGATTTGTACAGATTTATATCAACATCGATGTAGATAACACAAAAGTAATAAAAATTCTACTTCTGCCGCGGCCCGAAGTGTTGGGAGTGAAACAACACACCAATATGATGTGGAATCAAGCTCCATTTATTGATGATTTTTGACAGTCTTTTATACATAATTCTGTTCTATACAAGTAAAAAGCAAGCTATTCATTGGTTAAACAATGCTTTCTCACGCTTAAGCAAAACTAATGATTGGTTGGCACAATTTTAGTAATATTCAGCTTTTGAAGTTAATTTCTAAGTTTTTCCCAGCCTTGTCTTTTGCTGACTTCTTTTTTATCATATCTTACTGTTTCATATCTACTTGGACAGTACAGACTATCCTTGTAACATATTTTCTATTGCAACACTTACTTCTTCAGAACAAGAATGAACTAACCTTGCTTATTGCTACATTTACAAATGTTCATAATGGTGCATTATTCCCAGGGCCCCAACATCTCCCCCTCTTTTTTCAAAAATGGCATGAGCGATATCTTCCATCCTTCGCACAAGACATTGCAATATGCAAGGCCCAAACGAGCAATACAAAAAGAGCAAACAAGGGCCTCCTTGTGCATAACGTGGTATGCCATGCCAAGCTCGATCTCCGCATATGAGAAAGACTCCTGTTGGAAGTGCTAAAGCACTATCATTTGCCCAGATTTTCATGTGATTGCTACCCCATCCATAAGGAGAACCTCCACAATGAGCAGTAGCATTTGCAAATACAGAACTGTGTGGAGTGAGCATGGTAAAACTATCGTTCACATATCTTTGATAACTTCCCAGATATACACATCCAGTTTCTTTTGCATCATGATCTAACTGTCAGCTTCCTAACAAGTCTAACTCTCGGGGATCCCATGGTAAAGGCACTTTCAAGCTTGATAAAAGCAATGCAGTGCAGTGGCTTGTATTCTTGGCTTCGGAACAATTTTTAGTAGCATACTGAGAAAAGCTGTTAGCATCAAAACCTGGAACTCCTATCAAGCAAGTACGGAAAGGATCAGTAGCTGAAGCCAGTGATAAACAAAATGCCGTATTACCAGTTTCTCTAGCCCAGGTAACCCATAAATTCTTTCTTGGCTCTGTTTTAGTCAGCAAGCTTTCACTATCTAGTATGCTTAAAAGAGTTAAGATTACGATCCCAGTTTTCATATTCGTCAAAGAATTCTGATTCAGCTCTGCTAAAGCAATAATCAACAGTTTGAGTATACACCAATAATTTTAGCTGAAGAGCAATGCGTCTTAGCTGATATCTGTCTAAAGCAATACGCAAAGAATCATGACTCTCAAAAAGAAATTCAGGCCAGATAAACTCCTCAAGAAACTGATCGAGGTGTTCACTGCCTATCCAATCTCTCAATCCCCGCTCTGGGTCTTGTGGGGGCAAACGATGACGACACTCTCTACAACCTAAGAGCACCTCCTGTCTCAAAAGACCATTTTTATCTGTATAAGCAAGTCGATCACACCCCCCACAACGAAATACTATATACTGTCGAGAGGCCCCAAATTCTCGCCGTCTCTTTCTTAATCTGGCTAACTTTATTGCTATAGCTCTTTGTAGGATGCCGTCAGCTCTGAAATCGACAGCGCGATCGGTCCAAGACAAAACAGCACTTTCTCCTGGTTCTATCTCTGTGTATAGTTGTTTGATTATTCTGCACCAAGGTTCAAGGGCAAGGTATCTTCGTTGTTGTTGTCTGTCATCGACACCTTCGTTTGAAGCCAGGGTCGCACCCACTTGGCTGGCACCCACCGAGCTTGATCTTGATTACTTGCAACGATACAAGCATAACCTCTTCCCCATGTTAATAATTTCATTGGGCCCTTCCATGTAGCTTTGACTGGATCCCATGTTTCTACTAGAACTTCATTTTTAGACAAATCTTGAGAATTACCTCCTAAATGAACCTCAAATGGAACTGTGCTCCCTTCTCCTTCCCCTACTGGGTTTTTCCAATTTAACACATAGCAGGCTTTCATTAACACATTATGTGGGGACTTCTCCCCCTCTTTTTTCAAAATGGTCACAAGGCATTTCAGATCTTGATGCCTGCGTTCAATTATAGCCTGACCAGTACTATTATATGGTACACCTGTTTTGTGTGTAATGTCCCAAAGTGCTAAGAACTGCTGACAAGCTTGGCTTCGATAAGCAGAACGATTATCAGTTATGTGTGTGCCAGCGTGCGGGAGGATAGAAGCAAATACTCTCTGTGCTAAGTTCCAAGCTGAAACATAGAAAGGCACAGCGTAGATTCATTTAAAGCTTTGGCTAGCGTAAGTCAAACATTGCGCTCAGGAAGGGGTGTCACTGGGTACCTGTGGATGTAAGCACACATACATGTTCTCTTCTCTAGGTTAACAGGTTAATAGGTTAACATCTGAGCTTTGTCATTGCATGTTATTACACACTCAATTGTGGGTTTTGCACTATAAGCAAAGGTGATCAAGGCAACAGGTACAACTACTGATATACATAAGAGAAAGACAACAGTATTTCAACAGTATACAGATTATTAACCATTTAACTATTAGCTATTAGCTACTACCCAGAGTCTACAATCACTGGAGAGTCCCACTTTACAGGCGAGACTTGAAGACCTTTCCCGGGCAAGGCTCTCAAGTCTACCTGAAAAGGGGTTCCAGTTCTTATCAAGCCGAATTGGTGAGCCAAAATGACTCAATTGCATTTTTAGAGTAGAAACATCTGAGATTAAAGATTCAGTACCTGATCAGCTTAGGGCTAGGACTTGGCCAGAGCCCAGGCCTTAAGCTGAGAGGGCCGCCCTAAATCATCTTACAAACAAGCCTCTATTAATATAAATTCTTTAAAACAATACACTTCTTACAGATAACTACACAGGGTTATGTGAAAATTTCTAAAGCAGCCGGCATTGTCATTTAGTTTTAACTAAGGAATCAATGGTACTATAAACAAAATGCAAATAACTGTGAACACACATCCACGGTTGTTAATACAGTAACAGTAATTGTTCTGAAAAAGTTCTTAATCATGAACATTTCAGTTGACTTTATCTTATCTCTATAGCAAAAGAACTGCAAAGAACTCTTTGGAACGTGCACTTGTTCTCTCCTTTTCTTTCTTTTTTCCTTTTCTTTTTGTCTTTTTTTTTTTTTTTAGAGGTTACTAAAATTTGACTTCTTAATAGAACTTAAAATCAACAGACTTTACATAAATATTGATCAACTCAAAGTTGACAGGTCTGACATATAAACTCAGAAAATATAAAGGATTCGAACAACATTTATAGTACATTTGCTGCAGCACATTCACACTTGCATGCACACAGAGATACTGTTTGAAGTATACAGAAATGATAGTATTGTACATCTTATATAATATTGCCATGAGTCTGGAGACATCTCTTATTTCAGGTTGTGGATGTATAAAACTGACACATGCATAGAAGCAACTGTAGTTACGGTTTTAACTGATTGCAAAGGAGTGTACTAATGTATGTTTCACTGTGGCCTCTTTGCCATAAGGGCAAACATCAAGAGCTCAGGTACTGAGCAGACAACTGAGCAAGTGTATTTTATGAGATAAGATTACATTGAGCTACTTTTCTGGGCAATTAATGTACTTTAAAGTATTTTGATGTTAAGTTTATGTGCAAGCTATAGGTGACAAGAAAGAACCAATATTCTTGAATCTGTGAACAGCTGTAAAAGCTGGAAATGTTGTCACATAGGCAAACAGGTAAAGTTCACACTATGCTGTCTATTTTTGCCGTAGAAAAACTATGGGTTAACTATAGTTGATTCTCATAAGTTTCTGCAGATAAGAAATACAGAGCGAGGCCTAGCATGGACCTCACAGAGTTAATTGTTGCTGGTTTGTAGCTCAAGGAATGCCAAGGTCAAATGGTGGAGGGATGCCAAGTTAGCTTCACGAACTCTGAGGGTAAATAGAAAAATAAAATAAATCCTGTGGAAAGAACAAATTTTACACTCCCAAGTTTTTGATCTATCGTGTGGGAAAAAGCAAATTTTTAACTTAAAACTGTGGATCACAATAAAGCTGAGGTAATACATAAATAACTAAGCAGAACATAAAATAATTTACTCAAATTAAATACTTTAGGTATATCTATGAAAATTTGTCAGTTGAAACACATACACAACCACCCATTCTTCCCCCCATCGGCAAGCAATCGGTTTCTTCAGTGCAGCTTTCTTGCTTCTTTTGAAGACATCTCGCAATCGGTTGCAGCTGAGTCAGCTCTCCGGCCGAGGGGTGAGCACTGGGACCCGGGGGGAGAGATGTCATCCCCAAAGATTGATTCATGTAGAAAGCAATTTCAGAGTTCCGTAAGGAATAACAAAAGTCTTACAGTCATTATACCCATCTTTTCACACAAGCTTTCTCTGTCCTGTCTGAAATCAGCTCGGTTCTTGCTCTCACGTTCTACAACATTCTGTGACTTTTTAATAAGAGGGGATGCCATTGCCACCTCCCCCACCTTTCCTCTGTCCATGGCGGCGGCGGAGGAGGAACACCTTGCACTCTGAGAACCGGGAGCAACCCGCTGGTCGGGGGGGCCGCTGCACAGCGTCTCTCTAGCGAAAGCCTTCGAGGAATGTCCTCCCCCCTCTCTGCGCCCACTAACTTTTCTGTTGCTACTGCAGCAAACTTTTTCTCTGTTTGATACTTTCGTATACAGTCTATTACTTCTTTCCACGCCTTACAGAGCTTTTTCGCAGTCTTATCATCATTAATTACTTCAATAAACAACTTCTCTCCGAATTTTTTGCACTCGCTCTCATTGAAAAAGGCATCAGGGTCTTCCTCCGTTATTTCTCCCTCTTTCGCCTGGCACAAAAGCTGCTCGATCATCAAACGCACTTGCCGATATGTTTTTGCCAAGGTCTTGGACCCTTTTTTGTCCATTTGGACACTGTCCCAGATCTCGTCCCCTACTTTCTGCCAAGCAGCAGTGTCAAAAACTTGGCTAGTTTCTGTTAACAAACCCCGTTTCCTACACCAAATCAATAAATCAACCAAGTCCTGACGGGGTACTTTATAATCAGTTTTAGCGGCCAGCCGCATTAGTCCATCTATAGTAGCTTTTTCTATCGCTGATGCAGCGTTCCCCATCCCGCTCCCAGACTTGTAGTCTGCCTGACTCACCAGTCAGTCGTGTGGCCACACAGCCGTCTCTTTCGAGAACGGCACCCGTCTCTGTTGGACGTCACCCGCCTCTCTCGGACGATACCCCGTCTCTCTTCGGACGGTACCCCGTCTCTCTCGGACGGCCGGGATGGCTTCTTCACACTTCGTCTCTCGTCCGCTTTTTCACTCCTCTCAGGAGCAAAGTTCTTCTGATAGCTATTAAGGCAGAGCTATCACGTCGAGGTTCACCATTAATGCCGCGGCCCGAAGTGTTGGGAGTGAAACAACACAACAATATGATGTGGAATCAAGCTCCATTTATTGATGATTTTTGACAGTCTTTTATACATAATTCTGTTCTATACAAGTAAAAAGCAAGCTATTCATTGGTTAAACAATGCTTTCTCACGCTTAAGCAAAACTAATGATTGGTTGGCACAATTTTAGTAATATTCAGCTTTTGAAGTTAATTTCTAAGTTTTTCCCAGCCTTGTCTTTTGCTGACTTCTTTTTTATCATATCTTACTGTTTCATATCTACTTGGACAGTACAGACTATCCTTGTAACATATTTTCTATTGCAACACTTACTTCTTCAGAACAAGAATGAACTAACCTTGCTTATTGCTACATTTACAAATGTTCATAATGGTGCATTATTCCCAGGGCCCCAACATACTTCAATTAGAATATTTCCCCAGGAAAAAGGTATCATTCATTCATTCATTCATTCACTCCCAGTCAAAGTTTTGGCCACAATGACACATATATTTACTATACACTTAACTTTATATTTTTTTTTATTTTTGTTGGGGTTTTTTTGTTTGTTTTTGTTTTTGTTTTTGTTTTTTTAAATTTTTGTTTGTTTTTTGTTTTGTTTTTGTTTTGTTTTTGTTTTTGTTGTTGGTTTGTTTTTGTTTGTTTGTTTGTTTGTTTGTTTTTGTTTTCTGTCAGAATCATGACAGCAGCACTGAGAAGAAAGTCTTGGGAGTGTCTGCTATTGAGAGGCTGGACAGGAGCAAGTGGTGTGTGCTTGAAGCCACGAATGACAACCTCGTCCTGGCATGGGCAGAAGGTTGAGGGAGGGGATTCTGCCCTGAGATCCCACCTGGGGTGCTCCATCCAGCTCTGGGTCCTCAGCACAGGAAGGACATGGACCTGCTTTGATGGGTCTGAAGGAGAGCCACAAACACCATCCAAGGGCTGGAGCACTTCTGATATAAGACAGGCTGAGAGAGTCAGGATTGCTCAGCCTGGAGAAGACTCCCGGAGACCTTACAGGAGCCTGCCAGTACCGAATGGGACCTAAAGAGAGCTCAGGAGTGAGCTTTTACAAAAGCATGCAGTGACAAGACAAGGGCCAATGGCTTCAGTCTGAAAAATAGTATGTTTAGATTAAGTATTAGGAAGAAATACTTTACTGTGAGTGTGGCTGAAGCTTTGGAACAGGTTATCCAGAGAAGCTGTAGATGTCCCATCCCTGGAAGTGCTCAAGAAAAGGTTCAATTGGACTTTGAGGCACCAAGTTTTTAAGGTCTCTTCCAATCCAAACAGTTCTGTAATTCTTCATATTGCTCCCATGTGCTACATTTTTCTGCTTGACTAATTTACTTTACATCTATTATATTGTAACTCAGTTTACAAGTGACTCATCATTATTTATAATTTAATGAATCAGTATTTATTATGTAAAAAATTTCCAGTAAAAATTTTATTAATGCTTTTTTATTAGTGGTGGACTAAGAAGCAATCTTGCCAAGTTCTTCAAGATACACTGCAAACCAGACTTTATTCCACATAATATATCAAAGAAAGGATTTTGTATTTTTCAACTCACTGCATCAAAATGGAATTATTCAAAGTCAGAGATTGAGTGTAATATCCCAAATTTGCCGTTGTATTCAAAGGAGATACTAAGTTGGAGTGATTAGACTTAGGTTTCCTAAGTACATGTTAATTGGCATTAATTATGTTAACTCCTCATAATTCTTTTTTAATCAAACCCTGTACCAGCTGCTCCATTATTTTCTTCAGGATCGATAGCAGGCTGACAGGCCTATAATTAACCAGATCTATTCCCAGTTTAATTTACCCTTTCTAAATATTGACATAGCATTAGCTTTCTACTAGTATTAAGAATTTTCACAGTCTTCCAAAAGTTACATAAAACTGGTATAAATAAGTGTGGCAATTTAAAAATACTACATACTAATAAGTGTCACTTAATGTGCTTGAGAGTTAGCAGCAAAATTAGAGTGTTTATTGTCATTACCACGTATATATACTGCATCTAGCTATTCCAGAAATACAGACATACTAGCTGAACATTTTTGCCTTCTCTGCTGCCAGCATTGTTGCTGGCAATGCTAGGATGTCCTTCTGTGAGTGTTCAGTGTCATGCAGATGATTCTTTAGTGCATGTCAACATGTCAATGAAGGCCAGAGACTTGCACGTGAACATGGAAATTTATATGGCAAGAAGTGTGTAAATTTGCAATATTGAGTCTAGAAGCCAAGTGTAACTATCACATTATCACTTTGTTTTACCTGGGCGTTAGTAGTAAGAAGTAGTGAAGTTAAAACACAAGTACAAATTTTGATAGTAGAGACTGTGCTGTGAAAGGAAATTAAACTGTCTGCTGAACCTGAAGTTTGTATTTGCCTGTCTTTGCCCTTCACCACTGAAGGCAAGGCTTATTAGCTAACAAATCACAGAATCATAGACCATCCTGAGCTGGAAGGGACCCACAAGGATCATCGAGTTCAAATCCTGGAGGTCTGTAGTTTCTGTGTTCAGGCTGACACGTGACTAAGCATACAGAGCACAGTGGAATTTATTCCTCTTTAACATTGTGAGTGGTTGGGGGGTGTGGTGTGTGTGTGTTCATGAGCTATTTGTTTTACTTATTAATTTCTACAGTTCACATTTTATCATCACTATCAATTTTCCCTTCCCATCACTTGCTATATTGTAGGGATTTGCTTTTGCTTTTTGGTGGATGCTTTTATTTCAGTTTAAAGAATTTTAAAAAATATTACTTAATTACTTTCTCACTTCTGGAATCTCGTAAAATTTGTACTCATTAATTGAACTATTTATTGTCCTACCTGCTTCTGTACAAAGTTATTTCTAAGTCTGGCCATACTTTTTGAGTGTATTAAAACAACAGTTATGTTGTTTTAGTAGCTGGGATTTCAAACATGGTCTATCTTATCAGGTGGGTTTTATTGCTGTGATCATACTATCTTTTTGTGTCACAATATCTAATGTCATATTCCCACAAGTCAGAAACAATGGTCTGTTAGAAGACTGAAGAGAACTTTCAGAAACAGCAGTATCATTCTAGAGTTACCTTATCTGGTACTTGTGTATTATAAAATGACAGCGTAGTTATTCAACATTGTTTACTTCAGAGTTTTCAATGCCTCAGAATCAATTAGTCAAACATTTCAGATGGAAAATGCATCCTTCTCCTCTTTTTTTCATTTAATCTATATTGATTTTAACAGTGCAGTAATGTGAATTCCACAAGTTTCAGTACTACCAATTACGGCAAATTTATGCTCACAAACATGCGGTTCTGATTCTTCCTGTTTATCACCTACACTCTAGGCACAGGGATATAGACAATAAAATTTTCTTCAAGCCTCTTGGTGGCCTGAATAATTTTATTCTTGACACCTTGATTTTATAATAAGTTTACTCTCCTTTATTCACCTTCACCATTAGCTTTATATGTCTCTGAGTAATTAATTTAACTTTTCTTCTAGTTGGTTATCATACTACAAAAATACATCTGCGAGGTTTTTCTCATGAGCAAAAAGGCATCAGCCTACCATAAGATGAAGAGTTCTTATTTGATGGGACAACAGGAGATTAATGTATTAAAAATGTAAATTGAAAACTATGATTGTGAGGAATTGCGAAGTGAGAAAAGCTGCTCAAACATTTAAGGAAAGCAATATATTTCTGATTTCTATGTATAACTAATTATATGTGCAAATATTTTCATAATGTCTGGACTCCCTAGATATTGCTATTGTAGTAAAGAAACAGAAGAGGTGATGTTATGCAGAATGTCCTATTAATTCCAAACCAACAGAGAATTCTGGAGTTGTATTTTCAATGCAATCAATTCCATTAGCCTTAATATTCTACAGGACATACACTCATTCCAAAGTGCAATGTACAGTTGGATGGTTCAGGTCTTAACTGGAAGATGCTACTATTCCAATTAAAAACAACTTATAAAAAATATTTCTGTTTCCTCTGAAAAAAAACTACTTGTCAATGTCCTGTTTTGGTATTGTGAAATGTTTTAGTTGGACATATAAGGTAAATATTTATTTTTGCTGATTGATAGGTAATTATTCTCAGATTCATATATCCAATTAAAATATTAATAAATGCAAATTTCAGCACTGATCCCTTCAAATCTTTTGTCATAACTGCTGTTGAATATTTTTTTCATTATACATTTCTGCAAGCATAGTTAAACTCTGAATTTGAAAACAAATTATTTCCATACTTTTGACTAAATATGGGTTGAGTGTTTTAAAGTGTTCACTCAACTCAAACCATAATCTTTAAAAAAATCTATAAATAAATTATTTTACTGCCTTGTTTATTATTGTCTTTCAATTTATCAGGCACAAGAATCAAACCCCAGGTTTCTTTTACTTCCTTTTGGCTTTTTTCCCCTGAGATGAGAACATTTCAGCAAAGCTGAGGTATTGGCTTGAGCTACCACTACAGGGCAGAGCTGAGTCCCTGCTTTTGAGTCCCTGAGTCCCTGCTTGTATGCCTTTTTTTTTTTCCGTACTTTTGGAAACACCTTACAACATACAAATTGTCCAGGTTTGGCGGCATTCCACTAACATCCATGTTCTCCCAACAGCTTTTTGTGTTAGCAGACAGGATTGATTTTCCAGCTATGACAAAGGGCCATTAGCATTCATGGCTGTGTATTGCTTTCTGATGAAATCCTGTGCCAAAACATCCCTGACTGCAGCAGCAGAACTTCCTTCTGTCAGCTCTGCCACTTCTATTGCTTTCTTTTCAAAACAACACAACTTTGAGGAGAAAACACAGGTTGTGATGAGTTAATATATTCATGGAGCTTTGTAGGAGATGAAAAATTACTTGTATAAACTGACCTTAGTGGCTACTGTAAAACAGTCTAATTATTGCACTTAGAGAGACTACAATTAATGCAATCTCCAAAGCACAATGATATTAATATTTCAGCTTGCAGATTGTCTGTAAATTTGCTGCACAGCCTGGTGGTTTATGTGCAGGCTGTGCCATAATTCACTGCTAATCTTTCAATACTGCATCTTTAAAGCACCAGTTTGTAATAAATCGCAGCTGTAAAACTCTAGGTTTGAACTTAGGTTTAGTTGAAGACTGGCAATTTAAAACTAGAAGTAATCAATACAATACAAAAAATTAAAACAAAACTCAAACAAACAAACAGAACTAGAAACCATCTCTAATGGTAGCAATTATAAACAAGAGCAAAGTATTATTAACCAGGACTAGTGTCATGGTCCGCTCATAAACAGACATGTGATGGTTCATTTCAGCTATGATCTCGGAGTGCAAAAAAAGAAAGTACAAGTCAAGGGAGTCAAATTTCAATCTAAACTGGAACTTTATTAATTGTGCCTGTAAAGCAGCTTGTGATAGGAACAGAAAGAGAGAATAATGGGAAAGATAGGGAGGAAAGGGAGGAAAAGGGGGTTTATAGCTACCACCACGGGTCCACAGACGTCCAGCAGCTCTGGAAGGTCCCGGTCCAGAAGGCGTTCCTCTGCTTCTGTCTTCAATCGATGTGATTTCACGGTGGGGAAGATCTTCAGAGTTCAGCTGCTCCAGAACTGTCTTTTATGCTAGTCAATACACCTGGTCCCTCCTAGTGACCCGCCTTTGCTCCCCCTTAATTCTTGTGGAGATATGCCAAACTCCACCTGGCAGGCCACACATGCCAAGAGGAGTGTCTGAGGCGCGGTCAGCTTTGGGGGCAGAGAGGCTGTGGTCTCATCGTGCTGCATGGATCTTTCACAATAGCAGAGACTTGGAGACAGGTGCAAAGCCTTCGTTCTGTACCAACTTCAGCAGGTTCAGCATTCTACACTTAAGTCCTGCACCTGTGGTTTCTGATGAGAAATGCTGAGACAGAACTCGATTCTCTGACCGACTCTTACAACTAGACATTAAAAAAGCCGATTTATTGTTTCTGTTGTTTTATACAGACCTTCAAAATCTCAACCGTGTATCAATGGAATTGAAAGAAACAGAGAACATAATGTTAATATTTCTTAATTGAATATTATAAAACTTTTAAAGTGGGAAAGTCTAATAAAATACAAATTGCTATGAATTTACATAGCCTTTCCTCTATCTCTGCAAGGGATGTGCTGCAGGCCACTTTGTCAAAGAATGTGTGCTAACCTTGAACTACCTGATATAGTCCAGGCAGAGCTGAGTGAGCTACAGAAGAGATTAACATACATTTGTGTTGGAAGAGATTTGTGCTGCAAATGAATCTCCTTCCTTGAGTTACACCTAGTCTGCTTAAAGATTTTGAAGAATTCTTTGAAGAATTTTAATAGGAGTCTTTCCTGTAAATATACTGTTTAAGATTTTAAGGCACAGATTGAATGGGACTTGACAAGGGATGTGAAAAATAATAAGGCATTCTGTAAGTACATGACTCAGAAAAGAAAGGCTGAGGAGACTGTCCCTCCCTGAAAAATGAGAAGGGAGCAACAGAAGTGGCAGCAGGAGGAGAGGCTGCAGCAGGAGGAGCAGTGGCAGCTCAGCTCTGGTCACAGAGCCAGGACATGGCCCTGGCCCAGCAGCATCCCAAGTCCCAGGAGGAGCACAAGCAGCTCTAGCATATGTTTCATCAAAGTGGGATTCATTCCAATGGGACCTACAGGTACTGCCTCTAGAACATTCGACAAGCCTGTACAGTGTAGATCCTCACCTCTGCTAATGAGTTCCTTGGAGAAAGTCAGCCCAGCTAAGGCTGGCAAAGCCTTGCTTGCCTTGGTCACTCAGTATCCTTGGGTTAGCACTTTGCTGGAGGAGCAGAATTCGGTGCTGCAGAAGTGCTTGTTGGAGTGAGGGAAGCTGACAGCTCAGTGAATTCCACAACCAAGAGTGGCTGATGGAGGAATGTCTGAAACACAAGATGGAGCAATCACAAAAAATAGACTTCACCACGATGAGACTGGCCAAGGTACCAGAGCAGAGCTCCTTCCTGTAGCCTCCAGCACCACTTGGGATGCTCCAAGGATGGGTCCTGCCCACAGGGGAGACATTCAGTGCTGCCTCCAGGTGTAAAGTCAGAGATATCACTCAGGGTGGTGAGAACCAGGCTGTTCCAGGCACAGCCTCCACCAATGTGTCTGAGATGTACCACATGACAGCAAGCGCTTTTAGCTACTTCATATTCCCACATCTCCTTTCTAGCCTCACACAAAGTAAATCCAAACTGCATTAACCTTAAAGGGCTGCCTGTGCTTGTTCTACATCTTCTTCCTGTTATTTGCAGTCTTAAAACCCAGAGTCCTCCATCTCCATTTTCATTAACTCTTTGGGCTGTCCTGAAATCTCACTTCTTCACTCATGTTCTTTTGGGTTAGGAATGTGCCTTCAGGATTCCTTCCACCATTGTGCACCCTGGCAGGATTCAGTGATCACCAATAACACAGATATGCAGAGTATTTGGTATATACTGCAGTCAGCACCCCTCTGGGGATATTAGCTTTAGATTCAGTTGCCACACTCATTTCAGTTCTTGTGTTCCACACTGAGCAGTGCAACTCTGAGGAAATCTGCAGCAGAGTTCATTAATAGTTCAGACCAACAGGCAGTGTAATACATTAAAATGTTCTATTTCTCTGACCATTAAAGCTCAATTTACACTTTTGAAAGCAATTAGACTCATATTTTAAAACCTTTTTTAGAGTGGCACCATTTAAGCTGATTGTCCTGCTCTGCTGTGTTACCTTTTGTAAGAAGAATGAAATTTCTTTGCTGGATTGCAAATGATTTTGTAGATAAAAGAATTTGTGATAAAATAGACCAAGAAAGTGTAGAATTTACAAGTCCTCTATTAAGATTTGAAATTTGTTCCTCATTTTTTCTGAAATGAAAGGGAATTGCCTGAATCGAACAGACATCGCTTGGCCGTAGAAATGAACAAGACTGAAGGTAAAAAATGCAAAAGAGAAAAAGATGTAGTAACCTTCCTTTCAGTTCATAATTGTCATAGTTTATTTGTAACTTGTAATTTTCCCAACCTTAAAAAAAACTCAGAAATTATATGGGAAAACACGAATATAGAAATCAGTTATGTTAGCATTTGCCTACATGATTTTCATCAAGAGGTCAGAAATATTCTTGCACATAAAGCATCTTCAGAGATGCAGATTTTTCTTTTCCTGATGTGAGAAATTTCACAGTGTATGCCCCACAAAACCTATTCAAATGTTTCTGCAACAAGGATTTTTCTCTTTCTAATCAGACAGTTTAAAACAAAAATGTTAGCAAAATGAAAATGTTTCTTCAGAAAAGTGTAAAGAGTTTTGCCTTCTGCATAACTACCATTTATTTTATGTTAGCTCTATGTTTATGAAGGAATATAAATATAATTTGAGCCCAATATTCTCATCCAGCTCTGGGGGGAATGAAGCTCACAGGTTGGGGCTGTGGCACCAGGGGCAGCAAAGGAGCAACAGGAGAAGCAAGGAGAGATGGCTCCTCACAGCTTGTCTCATGTCCATAGCTAACATCCTTAGCTGGTTGGCATTGTCCCTCTCCTGCATGGGAGAAGCCAGCTCTGCTAAATTGTGGCTTCGTGATGTCCCCAGCCTCTCCTATCAGCCCTGCTTCCCTGATGTGCCCCTGGGAAAGAAATAAGAGAGTGTCTTTACAAACAAACTGCTGGTAAGATAAGGCCCATACTGAGAGATAGAAGAAACAAGGGGAAGGATTTCCATAGGAATTCCACTGATTGACTCCCCCAAGACTGTGTTAATAAACTACAGGAACAGAGACTTAAGAAAAAAAGAAAGGGGGTTTTGTATGGAGGGTGTCTGCATTGGGGGTGGTGTGTATTACTTGTGTCTGCATTAGGCGTTCAGGGCAGTCTGTACCTCTCAAGTACCTCAGCCAGTGGGGACAACAGAAAGGGAACCGGCAGCCAGGAAATTAGGATAAGAAGAGGCTGTGTCCTCTAGTAATTCGAGAGACCCCATGGGAAATGCCCATGACCTCTCCCTTTCTTCACGAATAAAGTTACAGGACCTCTCTGTCTCCTTTTTGGACATAAACCTCTGGCATCTGTGCATTAATTTTTCCTGACACTTGCACAGCAGGGATGCTCTTGGCGGCTTCATCTGTGGGTCCCACTCAGAGTGTGCGGTCACGGGCTTTCGGGACCCCCATGCACCCCAAAGGGCACCACGGATGAGTGCCAGCCCAGTGCCCTCTGAAGCCCATCGTTCCCTGAAGGACAGCTTGGGACTCTTCCCTGCGGGACGCCATCCCGCCGGGGCTCCCGGGGCTGGCACAGAGCCGTGGCACAGGGGCTGGGGACACGTTCCAGACGGGACAGACGCTGGGAGGGGCAGCCCAAGCGCTATGACAACCCCGAACATCGGGAGCCTGCGGCTCTGGCGGTGGCACCGGCGGCAGCTCCGAGCTCCGGGGCGCTCCGAGCTCCTCCCCTGCCCTCCCTCGGGCCTCCGTGGCCATCGGAAGATCCTGGGATTCTGGGTCCGGGGGAAGGGGGGAGTCACCCCCATGGTGAGCGTGATGAGCCGCAAGGCAGGACTGTCAGCTCCAAAGTGGAGGCACAGGGATCTCTGTTGGGAGGCTCTGCATGGCCAGAGCTCAGGAGGGGCTGTTCTCACTGCTGTCCCTAAAGTGGGAAATATCTCTGTGGTTCCCCTGCACTTCGTGTGCCAATTCCCAAAGAGCATGAGCAGGAGGAGGGCTGTGCTGGTGTTTATGGGGTGCTCTTGAGAAACTGCCTCTGGCCTTAGTGTGTTTCGGGAAGCTGCAAGCCAGAGGTGCTTTGTGTTCTAATGAGGGAATTTGTCTTTCTCCCTAGGAAGCAAATGGCAGGAAGATTGCATCAGGTGTGTACACTCATGTGCTTCCCTTCTGTGTGCGTAAATGCTTTGATACCCTGGAAATGCATGGGTCAGAGGAGGGGGACACTGAGCAGAGGTGGCAGCCCTGGCTGTTGCAATCCTTGTCTGAAATCTGCAGTTGAGTGTTTTGTGTCCTTCCTGACCTAGAGATGCTCACCTGCCTCTCCCATCAAAGGGCTTTGATTATTGAGGTCCTATGTTCTTTCCTGGGGTCTTTCCCAAGCCTAGGGAAGAATCTATTCATTTATTTAATTTCTCCTCTCCTAATCCATAACTGCTAATTTGAAGGCCTCTTGCAGCCCTGATGCTGAAGCAGTGCTTTTGGGGTTGCCCAGGAGCTCTGAGACACTGCAGTGTGAGAGCTCACATGCAGACCAAATGCTTCTTGTGACCATGAACTAACTGAATATGAATCAGCTGGCTTACTTGGTAAAGATATCCCATTGCTCGCTAAGTGAAGCTTAATCTTTAATTCTGCAAATAGTAGTTCAAGTCCTGGAAGTTCTCTCTAACCTGGCAAGGAAGGTGTTAGCTGATGAGGCTGGAAATCAAATCTTTCTTCTTTGGGGATTTCAAAAGAGCAAGGCTTATTGGGATTGGGAACTTTTCTACCTGTGCTTTGTGAGCTTGGCAGCTGCAAGAACAGCATCCTGATGGACCAAGCAAGAGAGAGCACAGGGAGTTAGAAATGTATAGGAAGTACTAAGAGCCACCAGGTCAGCCCAGCCAGGGATGCTGAGAAGGCTGGCAGAGGTGACAGCAATAGCTTGGGAGAGAGAGATTGATTTCTAACGCCCTTGCAGAGGAAATGTCATGTCTGTAGTGGTGCTAGGGCTGTTAATGGCCTCTCTGTCAACGAGGACCAGAAGGTGGCTGATCCCAAAGTGTCATGCTCTGCCCTCGAGGCAGCCTGGGAGTATCTGCACTCTAGCCATGACTCAGTTGCCTTCCTACAAGAGCTGATTCCCAACAAAGACGCTGTTCCCAGACACAGTTTGGAGGAATGTTGCTCGAGGTTTTCAAGAGTAGATGTTTCCAGCTGTGTTTTCCCAAAGACAGCTATCCCAGTGGGAACTGCAGGAAAGAAGGAGGAGGAAGAGGTCCAGTGTCTTTACGGACAGCTGCTCCTCTGGGCACTGATTTAAAGCTGTTCTCGAAACACAGAAGGAAGATGGTCACGACAAAAAAAACTTGTCTTTGAAGAATATGAACCCTGTTGTTCCGACGACCAGCTGACAAAGTGGCAGCTTGAAAGGTACTGTGCACTTTGTGTGTCTGTGGCTCCAGCTGCCAGCCCTGCTGCCCTGCAGTGGGGAGAACAGGGTCCCTCTGTGTGCAGTATCCCCTTGCAGGTGGTATGTGACTGCTTCTCCTTGCAGAGGATGTGGATCTCAGAACAGTGACAAACTGAAAGCAGACCCTTGGTCCAAACCTGCTCCTTCAGCTAGGCACCGCCTTGTGAGTGAGACCAGGAGGACTAAAGATGACTGGCTGACACTGGAAGATGAGGAGCTTCTGGATTTGGAGCAATTGTTTCCAACAAAGTCCAGCCCTGCTGCAGACAAGAGGCAAATCCCTGCGAGCCAACTCCCAGCCAAAGAGGAGGCAGCAGCTAAAGATGACCCATTGAAGGAGGAGGAGGAGGAGGACTGGCTGAGTGCTGCCTTGGCTCGCAAGAAAGCTCAGGCGCAGACAAAAGTTCAGGAGAGAAAGGTCCAGCCTTTGGAGGCCCCAGGCAAAGGGCTGGATCCCTGTTCTCCTGTCAGGTAAAGGCATGGTCAATGGCTCCAGGTCTCCCATCTGCTCCACTTGTGGCTGCTCCAGGAGGACTCCTCAGAAATCTTCAGTTTAGATATAGGAAATTAATTAGAAGCATTGTCCTCTTTCAGGCTGGGATTACAATGAAGGGCTTTCTGCCATTGTCCCATCACAGCTCTGAGCTCTCCTCCTATTGCACATGTGGTTCTGGATCCCATGGATCTGGTCTGGATCAGCACACTCTCACAAGCTTCCCCATCCTCCTTGTTCCTGCCTCCATTCCCCTTCATTCCTTCCAGTTGCAGGCAAAACAATGTTGCATCGAGACAGTCACCACAAGTAAAAAGTTCACCACAGCAGCTTCTTGGTCAGAGGAAAGGAAGAAGTAACTCTTTATTTTCCAGATCCTTTTTATACTATTTTCTAACTTTTATGTCACGCATCCATTGGCTCTCAATTCACCACCCCACAATATCACTGGCTTCCTACAACCAGAACAACATCTTGGAAAAACACCACTTACATGAGCCCGGCCATCTCTGTTTGTGAACTCCTGCTTGTTTTGAACCACAGAGCTACTGAGAGAACTGAGAATAACAAGTTGGTCTCACAGTAAAGTAGCTCTTACTATGTACCTACGATTCCCACAAAGCACCGCCTGTGGTTGAGTTCACATGGACACAGGTTCAGGCTTGTGCCATCCAAATGGGACTCGGCAGTGAATTGTGGACAAAGTGCTGTGTGTGTCGTGGCAAAGGTGTATTAGCTGGGGCTGCTGCTGCCCAGGGGCAGGAGATTGATACAGCAACAAAGAATACCAGTGATGGAGGTTTTGAGGTGTCTGTGCTCCCTCTGAAGCAAAAAAGCTGAATCCTGCCTCAGCCAAGGGGGACAGGCTGTCAGCTGTCAGGCAGGAGTGGGTTTTGGGGGCAAGGGTCTCGTCTTTCATCCCTCCTTCACTCTTTCCCATTGGATGCTTTTCACTTGAAGCCAGGCAGCTGGCTTCACAGGAGCACCACAGCAGGCAGCTGTCCCAAAAGACAAGGCAGCAAGCACCAATGGCTCAAGGTAAGGCCTCCTTCACCTTGCAGGCGTTTCCCAAGGGAGAGGTGTCCTGCAGAAAGCAGCTACATATGTGAGGAGATGGGGAACAGGGAGGGTAGGTAGCTTCCAGTGATCCCTTTGGAATGGAAGCTCTTGAAGTGAAAGGGAAGGCAACTCTGAGGTACCATCAGGTCATGCCTATTTGATCCCGGGGGAGAGCCAAGCTGTAAAGGGAAAGAAATGCCAACTAAGTGAATGCCTCTGCACCTCTCCCTGGGCTGTGATGCTGCTGAGCATCTCTCATGTCTCTGTGCCCACGCAGGCAGCCGGACCCTCAGTTTAGCACTGTGAAAGAATCCTCAGAAAAACCACTGCTGCCTGCAAAGACAGATTCCTTCCAAGAGGCAGGACCCCCAGGTGTGTGTCATGTGATTGTACAGTTTGGGCAGCCAGGGAGGGTCCCCTTGCACTGCAGAAAGAACCCAACAAAAGGCAGGAGCCACAGCATCACCCTTGACCATAGAAATGCTGTCCAGGCTGTGATCAGCCATCCTTGGAGCAAGCTTCCCAGCTGCAGGATCACACCATTCCCATTTTGTGGTGTGGTGGGGATATGGTGCTGGGGTGCACTGAGCTCAGGAGGGGTCCATCAGGATAGAGGAGATTACGCTTTGGAGACACTAAGTCCGGATGTCCATGACCATCATCCTAATCCCATCCTGTCTGGTTTCCAGATGATCCTGTTAAACCTGCCAGAGCTCTCCAGCCAGCTGCAGGCAGCACTTTGAGAGACCAGTGCCCCTGCTCACAGGCCAGCAAGAAGTGAGTGTCTTTCAGACATGGCATCTCACTCCCGGGGATCCCTCTGTGCTCTCTAAGTTCTTCTCATCTGCCTTTCCTTGGCTTCTCCACCTCACTCCCTGCCACAACAGCAGTTGTCTAGGAAGGCAGGCAACCTGCGATGCCTTTGGGAATTTGGGTCCCAGGGCCTGAAGCTTTCCAAGCAAGAGCTGGGTGCCCCTGAGCTCTGTACACCTTCTGTGAATATCCCTTGTGAAAACAGGTTCTTGCTAACTAGAACAATCCCAACACAGCTATCTTTTATCCCAGGGCTATTTTCTCTTCATTTTTCTGTGTTGTATGGTGTGGCTTCTGTGCTGTGCCTGTCTAGTCCCCTCCACCTCCCCCTGTCTGGTCTGGCTGCCCCAAGGTATCCTTGCTTAGCTCATGTGTGGTGCTGCTAACCCCTGGACTTATGTCACAGGTGTGTCCCCAAGAATGACTTCTTCAGCAAACTCTTTGAGGAGGGCATTGAATTTGTAGAGGTGAGGCCGAATTTCAGGAGGCAGCCTGAGTGTCCCGTGGGCTGGGGCTGAGGTAGACCAAGGTTTCTCCTGGTCTCATATCATTCAACTCAGCAATGCAGACCAGGGATGAGCTGTGAAGTTGTTTCCAGACAACCGAGGGGAATTAGAGCTTTAACAGCAATGGCAGCTTTTGCTTGGTCTTGGAAATCTCCATTTCCCATCCAGCTGGGTCTCCTTGCCCTGCCCTGGTGGCAGGATGCACTGTCTCCCAGAGCACTCCAGAGTTTTCCCCTTGAGCCTGGCCCTTGAGAAGACAGACCAGCAGGCTTATCCCTGGGATAGAGTTGCTCCTGGGGAGAAGGGATCCAGACCAGCTGTGGGTTGGGCAGGAGAAGGGTAGAGAAGAGGCTGCAGTAGGCTGAGTGTTTCGGGGTGAGGAGGGAATGTGCTTTACCTCCCTGAAAGCATTCCTGCATCCCCTCAGTTTGCCACAGCTGAGGCACATCTCCAGGATTCAAAAGGATGTTTGGCATCCCTGCTCCAACTCCAGACCCTTGTGTCACAGCTGGATAGACAGGTGAGCCCACTGCCTGCTGGCTGGGGAACCATGGGTGACCAAGTACGAGGAGAAGGGACCATTTCTGCTCAAAAAGGTTTCAGGGTGACAGGGCAGATTGAAGAAACCTTGCTGTCCAGAGATATCTATGCCCCTTAAGTGCTGCTTTAGGAACTCTGTCCCTAGGGTGGCACAAGGACCTCCTCTGTGTGCTTCTGGCAGGTCCAGACAATGGAAGTCCAGAGGACAAAGCAGGAACAGCTACTGGATTTGCTCCAGCGGTGGCACCAGGAGGACCTGGGTCTCATCACAGATGGCCACAGGTGGCAGCCTCTGGCCTGTGTTCCCCTCTTCTGTCAGGTCCTTGCCTACAGCCCTGTCCATCTCCCCTGGGGTGAGAACGCTGGGGCACTTCCCAGTCCATCCCTGAAAGGGGCACAGAGCCACATCAGTGTGGGCCTGGTGGCTGCAGAGAGCAGCCCCACGGGTCAGCCAAGGTGGAGGCTTACTTCACCAACACAGCAGTGCGTGACAAGAAGGAGGGGCCAATCCCACTGCCAGCATGTCCCCAGTGTGCTGGGTATGGCCAAGAAAACAACACTTTTTCCTTGCTGTCACCTCTTGGGCAGGAGCCAGAAGGATGTGGTGGAGAATGAGGACAGGCAGTGGCAGGAGAGGCTCGAGCCAGAGAAGGAACAACTGACAGCTCAGTTCCCACTGGAGAGCCAGGACACAGCCCCAGCACAGCAGAATCCCCAGTCCCAGGAGCAGGACAAACTGCCCAAGGGTATGTTTTGTTGAAGTGGGATTCATTCCAATGGGACCTAAAGGTACAACCTCTGGAACATTGGACAAGCACAGTGTAGACCACACCTCTCCTAATGACTTCACAGGAGAAGGTCAATCCAGGGGTAAACCAAAACTGGCGGAATAAACTTCATAACACAAATTTAGCATTAAGAAGCAGGCATTCTTTATTCAGCGCTGGATGTGCATGGGATATTTCCACCTATCATGCATATCGAGTAAGAAAAATTCCTGTTCATATCCTGTATTTTACACATATCTTCACTGCTTTTCCCAGAAGAAACATACATTTGATAATAATTTCCACAAATCCAATAATGTATTTTCCTTCCCATTGGTGCACATCCTCCTATCTTAGGGGTCCCTTGGGTGGTCTTTTGTGGTCACCAACCCCAAAGTTGTAGCTGACTGCTCAATGAACTCAGTGTTACTTCCCAAATACAGAGACGAGTTGGTATAACTAGTTTGGTTCTTTGTTTTTGAGACACTTGGTCAACTGGGTGTGCTTTCTTGGTCCTTCTCCTGGTTATGGTTAACATGACTTTTGAGAATAAGCACTGTATTTTCCATAAGTTAAGCAAATAGTTCTTCATCTGGTGACACAGTCGAGGCTGGCAAAGCCTTACTTGCCTTGCTCACTCAGCATCTCAGGGTCTACCCTTGACAAACTACAGTCCTGGGGATGTGCAGAGGACAAAAACCCCAGTTTTTCCATGAATATCGTGTGGATGTAGTGAGGGTGTCCTAGCTCCTGCTTCTTATGGCCCTGGTGCTGCCTCTTCCCAGAGCTCCAGAACACGCCATCACAGCAGCAGAGGGACATGCAGGAGGAGCGGAGGCAGTTCCAGGAGACGATTGTTAAACTGGAGGCCAAGCTGATGGAGCAGACTCAGCTGCTGGAGCAGGTGAGTCCAGCCTGTGTCCACTGCCAAGGTCAGCCCTCCCGTGTGGGTATGGGGCATGTCTTGCCCCCTGGAGGTTCCTGGCCCGGGGCCTGGGAGTGGCACATGCCTCTCGTCTGTGTCCAAACCCAGGAGCGCTTGAAGGCAATGGTAGAAAAAGACAGAGCAGAATTGCTGCAGCGCTCACTGGAGGAGCAGCAAAAATTCGTGATGCAGCAGCTCTCCACAGCACGAGAAGAGATGGAGAAGGCGAAGGTGAGGCCAGGCAAACACCTCCAAGTGTTTTCCCCATGTGCTGTCAGTCTGTGCAGCGCTGCACTGCAGTGTGGGGTGGAGGACAGCTCTGGGGGCTGGGCTGCAGCCTCCTTCACCTGCCCTCAACCTTCCTGCAGTTCCAGGTAGGAGCTGCAGTCACAGGTAGGAGCTGCAATCATAGGTAGGACAAGAGGGAATTCTTGAGGCTCACCACCCTGGTGGTGAAGGAGACCATGGGTATACTCGTTCTTCCAAACTCTTTCCCACAATGAGTGTGTCTTCTTCCTGTCACACCTGGCTGCAGGGGAAATCGTGCTCTGATCAACCCTCTAGCATGCAAATGCCAGAGGCTGCTGTGTGCCTGCGCTGTGCATGCTGACATTTGAGGAGAACAGAGCCAGAGACCTCCTTGCAAAATTCTGGCCAAACACCATGGGCTGGAACCAGCCTTTCAATGTTGTGTGTAGTTCAGGGGCAGCAGTAGGTTAAAGGGGTGTGGCAGATGTGACTTTAGGGCTACAGCTCTCCCTGTCTTGCCATGCTCTCCAGAAAGCTTGGCTGGAGGAGAAGATTTTGTTGCTGCAGAAGTGCTCAGAGGAGCGAGGGAAGCTGACAGCTCAGTGGGCTGAATTCCATAACCAAGAGCGGCTGGTGGAGTGTCTGGAGCACAACATGGCACAATCACAGAAAATGGACTTCACCATGATGAGACTGGCCCAGGTACCAGAGCAGAGCTCCTTCCTGTAGCCTCCTCACCTGGGGGGTCCAAGGATGGGTCCTGCCCACAGGGGAGACATTCAGTGCTGCCCCCAGGTGCAAAGTCAGAGATATCTACACTCAGGGTGGTGAGAACCAGGCTGTTCCAGGCACAGCATCTCTCGGCATGTCTGGACGTCAACAAAAGCATCAGTCACCTCTGTCTCTCTCCTGTGCCTGTGAGGAGTTTGGCAGTCAGAGCAGGAGCTGCTGTCTCCATTTTAAGTCGACTGGGAGGAAACATCCCTGTTCCATGGGGATGTGTCCACAGTCATTTCTGTTTCTGCCTCGTGCTGCCAGAGGGAATATGTGGTACAGACAGTGAGGCAGAACTCCTTTTTTAAGAGCTACTGAGGTGAAAAATAACCATTCAGGATGAGTCTTTCCACTGCTGACAAACTGCTGAGCCTTGAGCACACCTTACATTGTCCTAATGTAGCGATGATTTTTACCTTTTTCTCTTTTATATATTTGTAGCCTTCCCAGTACTTTTCCCTACCCTTTTCCCCAGCTAGGAAGACCCAACACATTCCAAAGCTCCAAGCCCCAGGGGGCACAAGGCTCCTATCCTATCTTGGTTCTTCCTGGGAACCAAGGTTGAGAGCAAGGTCTTCAAGACACAGTTTCATAAACAAGTACAGCTTGTTTATGAAAAGGGTGGGGGGCTCCAGAGAAGGGCCTTGACCTGGGGGGAATTCCATCACCACTTGTCCTCCTAACTGGTGCTTTTTATCACCTATGCTAATTTCCTAAAACCTGTAAAACTGTATTCACCACTGTAGGGGTGGGCTTTTGTGGCTATTCTTCCAGAACTGCCCCTGGAAATACAATAAAGATCCACTTTTTTATTACTTCCTATACTAAAATTATCTTGAGTTTCATTTCTGGATTGCAAAAGGCTTCAATCCAGCATGGTGAGGGTCTCCATCCTTTCTGGGGAAAGGGTGTGGGTGTGTCTGTACAATCCCAGTTCTGCCAGCCCTGGCCCCCAAAGGTGAATGTCTGAGGGCACTGCTCAAGTATTTGGTGGCGTTGCTTTGCACCCCAAACTGGCCTGCAGGAGAAACTTCTGCTGCAGGAGAAACAGCAGCAAGAGCAGATCTCCCTCATCCACTTAGGAGGACATGAGACAGTGTCCAGAAGAGGGCAGGTAAGGCTTTGGTTTCCCCTGTGCCCATCCTAGGAAGAGTCAGACCTCAAGTTACAGGGCCAGAATCTGAGAGCCAAGGAGGAGCAGCTGGAAAGGGACAAGGAGCAGCTGGAGAGGGACAAGAAACAGGTGGAGAGGGACAAGGAGCAGCTGGAAAAGTCCTGGCAGGAGCTTTCCCTGAAGAAGGAGAAGGTGAAGAGGGCCGAACAACATATCCAGTATAGGGAGAGGGAGCTCAAGCGCATGACTGAGGTAAGCATAGCATCTGTGCTGCAATTCAGCTGTACAGAAGCTGGGAGCAAGGCTGGGGCTTCACACTCCTCACAAAGTCATGAATCCTAATCCTGAGCTGGGAATAAGGATATGTGCAAACTGGGCAGTGACGGTCTCTGTTCCCAGTCTCCCCAGCTGCTCTGCCTTGCAGCACTCATGCCAGAAGTATAAGGAAGGGGAGCGAGCCTTGTGGGAGGCGCACTGGATAGAGTCCGAACATCAGGAGAGGCTCAGGGCTGTGCGGAGACAGATGGAGCAGCTGAGGCAGCATCGAGAGCTTCTGCACCAGGCAAGTACCCCCTCACTTTCCATTCTCAGCCTGCAGCCAGTGTGCCAAGGGCCTGAACCCTTGCCAGCAGCTTCTCTTTCTCCTGGGCTGGGGCAGGATCGGCTGAGCATGGCTCAGCAGAGGAGGAAGCTTGAACAACTGCACAATGAGCTCTCATGCGATAACCAGAAGATGCTGCCGAGTGAAGACCAGGGTTTACGTGCCCCTGTGGATGGTGTCTCCTGCCCACAGTGTAAGACTTCTCGTGTGCTGCTGATGGGAAGGGATGTATGGGAGGCAGATGTATTCTCCTTCTCAAGAGAGATGTTTCCTGGGGGCTGTTTCAGGTCACCTATGTATAAAGCTAGCTGTGAGTTTGCCTCCTCACCTTGTACAGGAGCTCATCTAAGCTCTCTGAGCCAGGCCAGTGCTCTGAGGGTGTAGGAAGGGAGAAGTTGATGGGTAAAAGCCCATTTGCACTGGAAGTTTGGGGAGGGCTCTGCTGGGGCAGCAAAACGTGGGTTTTGCAAAACATGGGTTTTGCAAATACGTGGGCAGCAAAAAAAGGGGTTGTTCAGTTGCCTCCATCTGCGATCCCTCCAACAGCAATGGCATCACCCAGTCAGGTGTCTTTTGCAGGCAGGATGTGCCCTCAGCACAGTCTGTGGGGAAGCAGGGACGACACAGCCAGCTCTGCTGCACTCACCGCTATGCTACAGATGCTGAAATACAAAGCCCAGACGGTGAGGTGGTGCAATGCAGGGGCTGGAATGCACTTGGAAACAGCTGGTGGGAGCAGGGCTGGGTGAAGTGTGACTTGAGCCTGATATACACAGGCTGGGGTGTTTCCTAAAGTCATTCTGGAGCTGCTGGGATGGGCAGGCTTATAGAAGCTGTGAGCAGCTAGAGGAGTGATAAGAGAAGCAAGCAGAGACGGCTCCTCACAGCTTGTATTCCATGCACAAGTAACATCCTTAGCTGGCTGGGGTTGTCCCTCTCCCACCCCATCCCTGGGTGGCAGAAGTCAGCTCTGCCTGTTTCTGGCTTTGTGATGTCCCTATCCTCTCCTATCAGTCCCTGCTTCCCTGCTGTCATCTGGGGGTCCCAGTCACAGCATGAGGTTATGGCTTCAGGGGGGCCACCATGCACCCCACAGGGTACCACAGATGAGTGCCAGCCCACTGCGCCCTGTATGAGGGACCGTTTGGGACACTTCCCTCAGTCCTGAGCACCACCCTGGCCAGTGTCCCTGTTTGTGTCATTCTCTCATACCCACACCTTCCATCCCTCTCTTCTCAGGACCATGATTTCTTGGAAAATGAGCGCATCTTCCTGGATTCCCTGAAGAAAGCGCCTCACCATCCATGACGCCAGCCCCATGCACTGCCAGGGGAGGTGCCATCCCCTGAAAACTACCAAGGGATGATGTGCCCTCCAATAAAGGGAAGAAAATACTCTCAGTTCTCAGCTTCTCTTTCCAAACACTGTCAGAGTGTTCCATAATTCACTGTTAATCACTCAATACTGTACAGATGGACCTGGACAAGATTGAGAAGTCACCCAGGGAAACATCACGAAGTTTAACAAGGCCAAGTGATGGTGCTGCACTTAGGTCAGGGCAACCCCTGGGGACAAATGTTCCATCCTATAAAAAAAAGAGTCAGGAAGGATTCTTTTTAATAGATTTCTGGGACAAAAAATAAAGCGCAAACACAGTGTGAAAATCAAAGTTCACTCTCCTGTTGAAATTTGAAAGTTTAATAAAGGACAATAGGGGACAAAAAACCAATAAAGCAAAGAAACAGCGCTGGGTGCTTGGCCTGAAGCCAAGAAGCACACCTGCCATTGAGGGAGTCGTCTTAAATACTCTTTGTATTGCATCAGCTTCCTGCCTATTCATAAGCATTCATGCATATTCAAACTTTTCTCCAAACTATTTTGCATGTTCCAAGAACTGTTTTGCATGGCTTCTCCTTTGCCCCGCCTTTTTAGAGCATGAGCGTTTTTTGGCTGTGGTTTCTTCCAGTCTTGGTTATCATCTCTAGTTTGGGCTTTTCTCCGTGGTCCTTGCATCTGGTCATAGCTGATAGTCAGGTACCGGTGGCAGGTCTTCTCTGTGCTGTTCTTTGGGTGTTATCCAGTCAAGCAGGCAGTGTGGTTAGTAAAGGAAAGTCTTTTAAACTACCTCTATTGGTTATTTCACTACTATATCGAAATCGAGTTAATAACAGAAATTAAAACATTGGTTATATACCTCTATCTTTATAACAAGACTACTTATATAGAAAAAGAATAAAACCATACACACAATGAATATTTGCAAAAAGCCAACACTGTATTGTATATTTATCACAAGGCGAAAGCTGCTCCCTCACAGAGCCGAGAAAATGGCGGCGCCCGTGTGGCAGCTCAGTGCTGCTCTGCGCTCAGGCTCCTCCCTAGCCGATTTCCCGAGCATTTTTTCCCGGGCATCCGGGGATGTGCCCCCGGCAAGGGGGGGTCGCTTCCAGCCCGGCCGGGGAAGGCTTTGTGTGCCCTGATGGGGGCCAGGCGAAGCCTCCCGGGGGAGAGAGCTCCCGGCGTGTGTTCCGCCCTAAAGGAATTGTTCACGGCAAGAGCATTTAGCCAGGCAGGTGTCAGAGCCCAGTACTCCTCACCAGATCCTGTTAGATATTCCACATGTGGAAGCTGTGATCACTTATACCACTTAACTCATTTGAAGATACTTGATATTGTCAGGAGAAATTAATCCACAAACACCAGAGGTTTATGTCCAAAAAGGAGACAGAGGAATCCTGTAACTTTATTTGTGAATAAAGGGAGAAGTCATGGGCATTTCCCATGGGGTCTCTCGAATTGCTAGAGGACACAGCCTCTTTTCATCTTAATTTCCCGGCCACAGGTTCCCTCTCTGTGTTCCCCACTGGCTGAGGTACTTGAGCGGTACAGACTTCCTGGAACACCTAATGCAGACACAAGTAAATCACATCACCCCCAATGCAGACACCCTCAGTACAAACGCCCCTTTCTTCTTTTTCTTATGTCTCTGTTCCTGTAGTTTATTGACACAGTCTTGGGGGAGTCAATCAGTGGAATTCTATGGAAATCCTTCCCCTTGTTTCTTCTATGTCTCAGTCCAGTCTTATCTTACCAACAGTTTGTTTGTAAAGATGCTCCCTTACTCCTTTCAATATTATATGGGATTTCTGATTTTACAGAGTGATAGAAAAACCACAATAAAAATATATAATACTGTTAGCAAAAGACAGCAATTGCAAGGCACAGGTGAGATACCAGACCAGTGAGACTCCCATTACCTTTCCTTGTCAGCTACTCACCATCACAACCCTGAGTGACTTCAGTCTCTGGGAAGGCACGCCAGCTGAAAGAATGGCTGAAGCAGGCTGAAGCCCTTTGCTCTCTTTAAAGTTCTTTTCTAGTCTTCTGGATTTTATGCACTGCATTCAGCTGAGTCTCATATTCACTCCTCCTATGCTGGCCTGGCTAATTGGGAAGGTGTTTTTGCTCATTTAATGAACTCAATGAGAATATTTTACACCACTGATCCATTTGACTGTCATAGAGATAGTTGATGATACACCGGAAATCTGACTTAGTGGAGTGGTACAAAAATATATCGCAAAACACAATACAAATATAAGTTATACAGACCCTTTTATCAGAAATGAAGGTCACTTTTTTGTTCCTTTTGTTTTGAGATAAATTGAGGGATTTTTTTTTTTTACATCTGTGTTGCCACGGCCTGCATTTTTCCCTGAGCTTAAAGAGGATCCCCCTGAGCATCTCATTCATCTGAGGCTAGCACATGGACTGAGAGCTGAAAATACAGCTAAGGCCAACAGAGTTTTCAGTCAAATGGGGAGAAGCTTTATAGATTTTGTTTTACTTAAGCACCAACCCAAACAATTTGTTTATCTGCTGCCCAGAATGAGCCCCTCCTCTTCTCTCCAAGGTTTTGCCAATATTTTGAGCTGGCTCTGTAATGTGTCATGGCAGTGCTTGCATGCTTTGATCCTAGACTTTCTTTTGAAATCCTCCAGGACAAGTATGAATAAAAAATCCCTGTGTTGTGATCTGAAGAATTTGTGCTCTCTTTAGTGTGTTGAAGAAAACTGCCTTAGATTTGAAACTGGAATGAAGACGATTTCAGTTAATTAGAGGTGTATCCACTCAAAAACGGGCTCGTTGAGCTCAAGTCAGCTCTAGTTACACAATTCTGCAGAAGGGAGTGATGAATAGTTACAGAAGTCCTTAAAAGGTCAGTTTCCTGTATGTCAGAGTGCATAGTGCAGCCTACAACAGCCTTTAGGGAAACAGAGAAGAGAGCCTGAATTGTGGCAGGACTTTGGATGAGTGGATGTCAGGGACAATCAGAGAAAAACCTTGGAACTGGCTGGAAAGGGCACAGCAAGAAGTGAAGTCCAGAGCCAGGAGCATGGGGATGAAGAGTTGTCTTGTTAGGCAGTCATGATCTCAAACTCTGCCTGAGGATTTCTTGCTTCCCCAATAATACTTATTAAGCTCCTGCTTGTAGATGAGGAGTGTTTGTTGAACAAACACATAATTAAATAACAACATCTCCTTCCTCTTTATCCTTTCTTATATTTCTGGACGGTTATTTATTGGGGACCTTGCTGGGCCAACAAAGTTGAAATTAAGAAAATAAAAAAGCAGTTCCTTTCATTTCAACTTGTTCAGGTATCATTTAAATCTTCATTGTCTTTCTGAAGACTTAGACACTAGACAGCAGAATGGCACAGCTCGGGCGTGGCCCTGTATGAAGGTGGCCCATTGTGATGCAGTGCCCTACAAAACAGACGCCATTGTGACACGGGGCCATTGTGACAGTGAGGGTATTTAAGGAGCAGAGAGCCCTGGGCTTCCCAGTCCTAGGAGAGCACTTCTCTCAGGAGGCAGCAGCTCTTCAGGGCAACACCGACAGGTCTGCGGCAGACGACGCCGAAGACAACGACGGAGGAGGAGCGGCCGGCAGCACAGCCGGCACAGGCGAGTACCATGTTTGCATCAGCTTCCCTGGGCAGGGATGCAGGTGCAGGGACAGGTCACCAGCACCAAGGGGAACAGCAGGACCAGGCAGGGCTGACAGTGTGTGTTGAGTGCCACCAAAGCACTTCGGGGCACGGGCCTGTTTTGAAGGAGGTCATCGTGTCCTTCAAGAGGAGGCCTTCAGAGGAGCCGCACAGGAGCTTCTGGGCCCACGGCTCCTGGGAAGCCACCCTGCCACAGCACCAGGATGGCCTGGAGGGCAGAGAGCCACAGAGCCAAGGACAGGGTTCCTCCCTGAGGTGCTCCGGGGGGCTCCGTGACACACCTGGGCAGGTGAGTGCCAACGCCAGAATGGGACGGCCTGCGACAGGACAGCACAGGGCCACAAGCCTCCCATGGACCATTGGCTACACTGCACCACAGCAGCCACAGGTGACACATAGGAGATTCACTGAGGGCACTGCAGACAACACAGTGACACTGGAGGGGCTGGGAGCCCAAGCTGCAACCAGTGAGCCAGTGGCCCTGAGCAAGGAGCAGGAGTGTGAAGGCGCCATTGGTCCAGGGCTATGTGAGGAAGAGGAGTGGGAAGATGCCCTTGATTTTGAGCTCCCTGAGGAGGGGCAGTGGGATGATGCCCTTGATTTTGAGCTCTCTGAGGAGGAGCAATGGGAGGACGCCCTTGATCCTGAGCTTTTTGAGGAGAAGGAATGGGAAGATTCCCTCAATGATGACCTTTTTGAGGACAAGGAATGGGAAGACAAAACAGAGTCAGAGTTATGCCTAGGGTCAGATGACAGTAGGTCATCTTCTGTCCCTCATCTCGTCACTTCAATGGGCCTGGAGGACAACAAAGGCTCCTACACTGGTCCCAAGGATGATCCCAGCTGCCCCACAGATGAGGCAACCATAGCAAGTGCCACACCAGAAGGCTTTCAGGACAAGAAATGTCCCTTGTATGAAGACCATGAAGAAGATGGCACAGCCATTGTCACCCAGGCCGCTCAGGAAGAGCCCTCTTTGGTGTGGGAGCTGGTAGCAGCTGGCCCAGAACCAGGCCAGGCCCACTCCTACACCATCCCTTTGTCTGCATTCCTGGATGCCCTTTTTGAAGGGAACCAGGTGTGGCACAGGAAGGCGATGAGTGTTCTAAAGACCTTAACTGCTGCCCAAGATAAAGGAGAGCAAGAGAGGCAGCAGCCAAGAGGCTGCAAAGAGGCTCTGCCAGAGGCAGCCCAGTCTGCCAGGGCTGAGGGCCTGGGCAAGGAGCAACCTGTGAAACAGGGCCCTGGCCAGCAGCCACAGGAAGAGCTGGACCTGGGACTGAGCACGAAGGAAACAACAGAAGAAGGAACAGCTGCAGGACGTGCCTTCAGATTTCCTTCCCCCACAGTCATCGATGCTCTGGCTCGAGAGAGACGGACGTCCTTCATCAAGAGCATCCCAAGGGCTCTTCCAAGGGCCTTCAGTGCAGCACATGGGACAGGAGAGCAGCAGCCCATAGCCTGTGCAATGGCTCAGGCGGCAGCCCTGCAAACTTTAATGGAGGTCATGAGCAAGGTTGCAGTTGCGGAACACAGATTGAAACTGATACGTATGCAATCTTACCTGCAGCGCAGAAGGGGTGCAATATGGGCACTGACTGACACGGCAGCAGAGGCAGTGAGCCGGGCTTATTGGGCAGCCAGACCCACAGATCATGGCCTGGCTGTCCCGGACACAGCCAAACACAGCCCAGAGGAGATCCCCAACAGGGCTGTGACTGCGATCCAGGGATCTGGGGAGCACACAGAAGAACAAAGGGATGTGGAACAAGGCCCTGATGAAGGGACAAGAAGAACAGCCCCAGCAGGTGGGACAGAGAGCCCAGGACATACCAGGCACAGTGGCACAGCTGATGCTCCGGTATTCCTGGATGCAAAAGACTACTACCGCACAGAGGTAGTTAAGAAGGCTGTGCTTGTGGTCCAGAAACCATTTGAATACCGAGAGGAACAGCAGGACCAGGAAGTGAGCCCAGAGGAATCGACAGCTGCAGAAAGACCTGCAGGACGTGCCCAAAGCCTTCCTGCACCGACAACAATCAACACCCCGGCTCGATGGAGATGGCTGAGGCATGTCTGGAGAGCACTGAGGACTCTGCCCTCAGCCTCCGCTGGCACCTCTGGCAAAAGAAAGGAGGAGAAGGAGCACCCAGCAGCTGATGCTCCAGTATTCCTGGATGCAAAAAATTACTACCGGACAGAGGTAGTTAAGAAGGCTGTGCTTGTGGTCCAGAAACCATTTGAATATTCAGAGGAGCAGCAGGACCAGGAACTAAGCCCGGAGGAATCAACAGTTGCAGAAAGACCTGCAGGACATGCCCAAAGCCTTCCTGCACCAACAGCAATCAACACCCCGTCTCGATGGAGATGGGTGAGGCATGTCGGGAGAGCACTGAGGACTCTGCCCTCAGCCTCCGCTGGCACCTCTGGCAAAAGAAAGGAGGAGAAGGAGCACCCAGCAGCTGATGCTCCAGTATTCCTGGATGCAAAAAATTACTACCGGACAGAGGTAGTTAAGAAGGCTGTGCTTGTGGTCCAGAAACCATTTGAATATTCAGAGGAGCAGCAGGACCAGGAACTAAGCCCGGAGGAATCAAAAGTTGCAGAAAGACCTGCAGGACATGCCCAAAGCCTTCCTGCACCAACAGCAATCAACACCCCGTCTCGATGGAGATGGGTGAGGCATGTCGGGAGAGCACTGAGGACTCTGCCCTCAGCCTCCGCTGGCACCTCTGGAAAAGGAAAGAAGGAGAAGGAGCACCCAGCAGCTGATGCTCCGGTATTCCTGAATGCTGAAGACTACTACCGGACAGAGGTCGTAAAGAAGGCCCTGCTTATGGTCCAGAAACCATTTGAATATTCAGAGGAGCAGCAAGACCAGAAACCATCCACGGAAGAGTCAAAAGCTGCCGGAAGACCTGCAGAACGTGCCCAAAGCCTTCCTGCACCTACAGTGACCAACACCCCGGCTCGACAGAGATGGCGAAGCTTGTCTGGAGAGTACTGAGGGCATGTGGAGCAGCAAGGTCTGGAGCACAATAGGGATGTGCATTCAGCAGTTAATGCCCACTGCACCAGAGGCAGACAGTCCCCCAGCTGACGCTGTGGTGTGGCTGGATGCCAGACACTTACATCCTGAATGACGACAGTGAGAAGGCCTTTCTTATGGCCCAAGGACCTTTTGAATGGCCTGAAGAAGAGCAGGAGCAAGAAGGAAGCATGGATGGGGCAAGGGCAGGCAGAGGCAGAGCTGCAGAAGCAGAGAGCCCTGCACATGGCCTGCACAGCCCCACAGTCCTTGACCATCCTCTGCTGGACACAGCAGAGTACATCAGGAGTGAGGCTCCTCTCTCCTGTACCTTCCTCTCCTGTAGGCCTGTAATGGACAAAGACCCCTTTACAGACATAGGCATATATATATATATACACACCCCTATATATACTTTTATAGATACACCCTTATTTATATGTATACACATATGTACACATACAGATACACATAGATATATAGATACACAAATATACACATATATATGTATAAACATATGTAGCACCCCTAATAGTTAGTTAATCACCGCACATTGGTTATTTAAGCCTCATTTTTTAATATAGTAGTAGTGTGTATAGCTTGTCTACAAATTTGTTTACAGCAAAAATAGTATTCTTCTATAGCTAAAACTCACTTCCTCACCCCACTCAACTTCAGAAATATCCAGCATAGCAGAAACAGAGTTAGAAAAATACAGGAACCTGTTCAATAAATGCATGTTTTCTGAATGTTATGAAGTCTGCAGTAACTTTTTTCACCCCAATGTACAAGAATCTGGGTATTTGCGTAGGTGACACGGACAAGAGGGTTTGTACTGTCACTGTAAGTTTCCTTCAGAAGGAAGCCTCACTACTGTTCCATTTCCCTTCCTGATCGGAGCCTTCCCAGTAGTGTTCAAGGCAATTCAGATCTATAGCAAGGTAAAGGATTTCTCTGGTAAATTGGTAGGGCCAGGATAATTAACCAAGACTACCACCTAGCATAACGCCATCTATTTCAACAGAAGAAAAAACTCTTTTTGCAATTCTGAATGAATTTTTAAACACCAAGAGGCAAATCTCTACTTCGATTCGTTAGTCACATATTGTTCCAACCATTGCAGAAATTTACAATACTTAATCTTCATACAAAATTTTTTTTTTTCATGCTCCCTTACCTGCTAAATGAAGTTGCCATCTCCCTCCTACTCAAACATGGTTTTATTTGATATTCAGCACAAAAATCAGAAAAGAATAAAAGCATTAACACCACAAACCCAATATTTAACTGAGATTGTTTCCTTCGTTAATAAATACCATCACCTTGTTGGTCTTAGTTTGTGTTGGGTCTTTTTCTTTGTTGGTTTGTTTAGTGGTGTGGGTTTCTTTTGCCTGGGGAGTGGCTTAGCACCAAACAGGAGACTCCCTATGTTTAGGCCACCTCTGTAAAAATACAGTCCTGAGTATTTCATTTAGTGTGTACTCAGACACCAAGTTTATAAACAATTTCAACCTACAAAGAATTCCATCTGGAAACACCATGGCATTTAAGTAGGAAGACATGGAAATAATAAATTAAACCTCACCATTCCATTTCTTTGAGCTCAGGGAAGAAAAGCAAAGAAATTACAGATTTCAAGGCCATTTAGCATAAGAATTTCCAGTTTTAAGACACAAAAAAAACCCCATTTGCACCAATATAGAAAGAAAAATTCTAATTCTGTCAAGTTTTCAATAGTGAAATTCAACTCAATAATTTTTCGTCGTATTATTGCAGTTCTATGCTTATTTAGACAAGACAGATTTGAATTTATAGCTGAATTTGATTGTGTGAGGGAAATCTAAACCTTAGATAATTTTTTTTTTCAGGTGCAAGTCTTTCAAATGAAGTAGCAGGGTTAGAAGACACTAGCAGAGTTAACTATATGAATTTCAGTTTTCAAGTTTTTTCTTGTATATAATCAAACTTTCTAATTTAGTTCATGAGCCTTTTTCCAAGTTTTATCACTGCATAGCAGAATTCGCTAAGGGTATTAAAGCAAGGGCTTTTTTGGGTATACTCGTTCTTCCAAACTCTTTCCCACAATGACTACATCTTTGTCCCATCCTGCCTTAAAACAGGAGTCTGGGAGGATTCTTTTTGATAGATTTCTCAGAAGAAAATAAAGTGCAAGCGTGGCAACATTGTATCTGACAACTGTTTATTGATAAAAAAGGTGCTCCTAGGGGAGGGGGATAGAAAAGGGAGCAAAGAGAGGAGACCAGAGCCGGAGGGAGAAATCAAGGGCAGGGCCAGCATTCCGCTGTAGCCCGGGGCGCCCCTTTGTAACAAACGGCGAGACACCGCTGTTCCGAATTAGGTTTTTGCTAACCTAAGTGAAAAACAGCAATTCGGGAAATGAGGGACAGGGATAAGCCCGATCCCTGAACAGCAAAGCAGAGGAAGCTGCGTATGTGTGACACAAGGTACTCCGTCAGCTGCTCGAGGACGTCAGGAGGACATGGCACAAAGCTCCACACAGTTCTTAGAGGCTATGACTGGGCAGGATTGGTGAGTTTTTCAATCCTCAACGCGATTGGCTCATCTAGGGGTTCTGTGGGTGGTTCGTTTCGAGGAGCATTCCTGTCCAATCATTTCACCTTTTGTCCATACCGTTGGTCAGCCGAGTGCACCAATCTGTTCTCAAGTAGATGTCATCATGCTTTTGGCGAGTTTCTGGATCATTCTTGTTGTAATTTCCTATTTTCAGTATTGCCATCTGGTGTTCTTTTTAACAAATTGCAGCCATACATCATGCACACTGAACCACATAACTTAAAATGACAATTAACCAATTAACCGAACTCAGCCCCGATACAACTTAACAAAATGTCCATCAATATAATACAAAACTGGCCTATAAAAACCCTCTCGCCCATAACAGTGGGGTCCCAGCACAGGAAGGACATAGAGCTGTTGGAGTTGTAATAAACGGCAGGACACCACTTATTCTGAATAGGTTTATTAACCTAAGCAAAAAATAACTGAGAACGAGGAATTGGGATAAGCCTGATCCCTCACAGCAAATCAGAGGAAGCTGCGTGCGCAAACGCAGGGTGCTCTGTCAGCAGCCCAGGGACCTCAGGAGGACATGGCACAAAGCACCACAACAGTTCTTAAAGGGTACGACTGGACAGGATTGGTCCGTTTTTCAATCCTCGACGCGATTGGCTCGTCTAGGGTTTCCTTGATTGGCTCATTACCAAGCAGCATTTTTTCCTGTCCAATCATTTTCCCATATGTCCATTTCATTGGTCAGTTCAGTTCACCAATCTGTTCCCAAGAAGATGTCACCATGCGTTTGGCCAGCTTCTAGAACATTCTCGCTGTAATTTCCTGTATTCATTACTGTCATCTAGTGTTCTTTTAAAGACATTGCATCCATGCACACTGAATTAAATAACTTAAAGTAACTATTTACCAATTAACCAAACTCAGCCCTGATACAACTTTACAACATGTTAACCAATATAATACAAAACTGGCCTAGGAAAGCCAACCCATTCATAACAGAGTGAGTCCAGAGGAGGCACCAAGGTGATCAGAGGGATGGATCACCTGTCTGCTATGAGGAAAGGCTGAGAGAATTGTTACTGTTCAGCCTGGAGAAGAGAAGAATTAGGGGCTACCTAGTGGCAGCCTTCCAGTACCTGAAGGGAGCCCACAAGAAAGATGAAGAGAGACTTTATGCAGGAGCATGTAGTGAGAGGACAAAGGGGAAGAGCTTCAAACTAAGAGTCTAGATAAGATATTAGGAAGAAATTCTATCCTGTGAGGGTGGTGAGACTCTGGTACAGGTTGTTCAGAGGAGTTGTGAATATCCCATCCCTGTTAGTGTTCAAGGCCAGCCTTGGATGAAGATACGAGCAGCCTGGTCTAGTGGAAGGTTTCCCTGCCCATGGACAGGGGTTTTGGAGCTAGATGATCTTTGAGGTTCTCCAATCCAAGCCTTTCTATGACTCTATAATGAGAATAATGTCACTTGCTTTCAAAAAACTGCTCTTAGCATGTAAAGTCTGAAAACAAGCTAGAATGCAGGCTTAAAGAGATGAGTGCAATGCTACATTACATTTATTTATTTGTTTGACTTTTTTGGGGTGGTGCATTTTATATCCTGTAGGCTAACATTTTTATGCTGCTCTGTCTAGTCTAGTTATTACATATTGGAGACTAACAGATCTGGATTTTATGCATTTTAGTATGGTACAGTCAAATACATTAATCAATGATTATCATCGATAAAGAAATTCTAACATTCAGTTGCAGTGTCATTGGCAGTTGACTAAGGCATAAGGATCTGATCAGGTATAATCTTTCATTTGGCTTACCTAAAGAAAACAAGATTAATTTTCAGATAATTATAAAAATGTGGTGTATTACATGAAATAATGGACACAAAAATTTAGATTCATACCAGTCTTGTCATTTAGTCGTACTAATTATAAAGCTTTCTTGACTTTTCTGACACACATTTAAAGGCTTTTTTAAAAAAAATTTGAAACAAAATATGCACCTTACAATGTTTTTACATCTCTTCTTAATGACTATACTTTTTATTCTGGAATTGACTCAATGGAGGAAGGAAAAGCTTCTCAAGTGAGATTTTAATGCATTTTGTTATGACTCAGGCAACCTACAACAGCGAACTTCTTTCTTCCCGTCCCCTACAAGTATATTTCAGCTACACTGACCTCTAAAGAGGAGAGTTTGTTTCCCAAAGGTCTATCACATTCAGAAATTTGTTTGCCTGTTAGTAAATTATTCACTTCCACAACTTTCTTTATCCTCTGAAGACATTAATCGTATGTCAGTCATTCATGTAAAGTTGGAAAGCTCAAAACCTTGTCACTTTAATAAATTAAGGGTTACCTTCATATGTTTTCTTAGTAAGTACATGTGTTTTATCCTTTAATGTTTTACTGTGTTTTCTGCTGTTGTTCACATAGGTGTTTTGAAAAATGTAATATTTCAAACACCTTGGATTTTATGCCATTTCCATTACGGGTATCTATAGTATTTACTTGCAGTGCAGCATTTCCCAGGAGTTTTTCCCTGTTATATGCGTCTGTTTTTCAGCACCTTTATACGTACTCACATTTTTCATAATAATTCCAAAGATTGTGGATAATAATCCATAAATATTCCAAGGAAAGGTTGGCCAACTGGAAGCATAGTTTTGGGATGTTAAAAGCAAGGGACTAAGACATTAAAAAACTGCAAAAAAAGCTTATGAAGGGAAGAGTAAGAAATCAGGTGAGCTTAGCTTATCTCAGCTTAGTTTAGCTTCGCTTTTCTTACCTTCTCTTAGATTTCTTTTTTCTGCATTTAAAGTGGGATATATAATGTTCAAGCCAGTGGCATGTAGCATTAACAGTGTGATGTCCTAAGCAGCCCAGGGATAATTTTCATGAGCTTTGAAAGCTCTAACAAATGGTCAAAGACTGATAGGAAAGATTGATACAAAACGAAGGATGCCTTGAGAGCAGAGGAGCAGATGGAACTGATGAGAAAAGTAAGGCAAATTTCCATAGATGCATTTGTGTTAAATACACAGTAAGATGATTTCTCTATCTAGAATATTTAGCGATCTGTATTTCAAATGCAAGTGATTCCTTAAACCAACATTTTCTAACATTTCGCTAAGGCTTCTTTATGGCCTTCCTCTATAAGATTTCTCTTCATGAGTTTACCTTTTGCTGTATGACTGGTCTTATGTCAAATGTTTAAAGTGAAATGTATGCTAAATTATAGTGTTGGTAGTTGGGGTTACATAGTAAAAGTAGTTATTCTGTATATATATTCTGAGCAACTGACTTCTCCTATGGAAAGTAGTAGCAATATCTGTGAATCTGGTTTTTAAATGTTTGATTTCTGATGCTAATGCATTTGTGAAATAGATAACATAATATGAATAATTTATTTTAAATTACTTTCATTACTTTCTTAAAAATGAAAAGAAAGAAGAAAGATACCATGAAAACCGACAGGTAAATATCGCTATCTTTGTTCATTTTGTTTTTTAAAATTACTATACTTTTTTTTTCTTCGGAACAGAAGTGCTTTATATATACGTAAATATATATGCGTATACATACACACTTTTGGAAGGACAGTTGCACAGGAAAGAAGTAGCTGGGCAAGGGAGCTTTGATAAATGAACAGTGTATGAGTGTTTGAAAATGGAGTGAAAATGTTGAATCAGTCCAAATTTATGGTGATTTCTTGTTTCTGTGCATTATTTATTGCCATTTGTTGAAGAAAGTAAGAAAATGCAAAATCTAAGTGGAAATTTTAACACATCTTATAATATATTAGCAACTTTGATCCTGATTGTTTATATTTTCCATTTCAATTTGCAATTGCAAGGAGTATCCAAGAACTGTGTATTATATGTACACTTCTGTCAAAAATTATTCAAAAGCTGCTTGAACAAGTACAAATAATCAGCATGTTGCAAGAGAATTTTGGAGACTATAAATAGAAAACATGTGAAAATCATTATCAAGGGAAGAGATAAATTTGTGACTGGATATCCAGCAGTGTCCCAGAAGAATCCGCTCGTTTGAGAATGCTCGGGAAAGGTATGTCTGAAAAAACTTGTCAGTGCTTGCCTCTGACTCATGCATCTCTTAAGAAGAAATTATTAAAGTGAAAGCCTAACTTTCCATAGTTGAAAATTGGAAATCTCTTCTGGCTAATAGTTTGGAGGAAGCTAGAAACAAAGTTATTAAAATTGGTACTTAGAGATATTTTAGGAAAATAGAAAATAAAATCAAATCATTGCTTTACAGCAATTTGAAGGGGCGCTGTCAATAAAATTGCTACCAGGGACAGAGATTATGCAGAACCAAACAAATCCATGATCTTCCAGTTTTTTTGGCAAATTGGTAGCCCATACACTGCTGCAATTTGGCAAAACATTTTGTAGACTCATAATTTACAAAAGTTAATGTATTACCAAGATAGGCCCTGAACATTTAAACTTTCCTTAACTAATTCATGAGACAGAAGGAGAGCTCTTGAACCAAGGCAAAAAACAAAACAAAACAAAACAAAACAAAAAACCCAACAAAAAAACAAACAAACAAAAAAAACCCCTCTGTAACAGCTGAAGCTTGGTTATCTAAAGACACATGAAATGAATTATAAAGAGCCTGACAATAAAAGGTCATGCGAATGACTGATCTTCCTTGCATCTTTCTGGCACAATGACAATTAACAATACATTAAATGGAATATTTAAAATTTGTTAATCAACATTTTAAACCCAGGAAATCTTCACTCAAACAAACAAAAAAAAAAAGCCTGAAGAAAGATTACTCAGATACCCTGCTGCACTGATCTTTTCAAGCATGGCAGTTGATGTAAAAAAAGAAAGAAAAAAAAAGCAACTGAGTTAAATATCTCCGTTACATTTCCCTGACAAAATGGTTGATTGATGAACTTCAATATGCTTATTGTCTTTAAGTGGTATCTGGAATTATATTTTGAGATGTGGAATGTACACAAGTATGTCCAAACTGCAATCCATTTGCAGCTAAGAAACAAGACAAAACCTCAGAACTGTGTGAAAGAGACCTTCCCTGACTTTTCTCAAATTAAATTAACAGTGTTGACATTTCAATTATCATTACTGAAACTATGTATGAAATCTTTTGGCTGAGACAAATAGAAAATTTCCCACATTCCCTAGATGCTTTTCATGACTACTTTTCATATCTTCTTGCAAGTTAAAGCAGATGCCTTGTCAGAGATGTGCTGAGGTTTCATTCACAATCATAAAAGTTAGACACATTTTTAAAACGGAAGGTCAAAACCTGACTGAAAGGACAGAATAGGATTTTTCTCTTTCTTAGCAGCCAGTGAGTGAATAGTTTCAAAAACCATAAACACATAGTTATATCATTTGCACTCTTTTTAAAAACATCAGAGTCACATATTTAAAGTCTCTAGGATATTACCTATTCTTTCTTGTTTAACGTGGTTGTATGATTTAAGTTTAATTTCTGACCCATTAAGATAATGAGATTCCCAAAAATTTGTTATTTGCCTTTCTACTGAAGTCACAGTTCTCCAAAATTACCTTAAAAATGAATATTCGATGTTACCCTCTCAGGAACATTAGCATGTAATTTTTACAAATCAAAATTCACCACCTCAAATTCTACAAGCTCATGTCCTAAAAGGAGTGATTTCCATGTGTTTTGTTCCTTCAAATTTCTGAGCAGGAGCAGTCCCCAGACTGAGCTCATAGGTACTGAATTTTGTGAAAGGGAAGAACAGAGTTTAGGGCCACTTTGATGCCTCTGGTGGATCCACCCTTCCTTGGTGGGCTGTTTGCCATATTAAGGAAGACTGCTACTGTCGAGCATGGTTCAGAATTAAAATGAGCTCGAATTTATCAAAAGATGTGTGAAAAGAAGATAGTTCCATAAAATCACTCACTGGCAGTCCATCAGTATTTTTCCAAAGAAGTTAAGCTCCTTGATTCCATGTCTCTTCTGACCTGAAACCTTGCAGTGGTGTGTTCCACTGCTGTTTCGCTATTTCAACCACCGCGTAGGAGACTGCACCGGCAAGGAGGCAGGGATTAGTTCCATTTGAGCTGATACTTCCTAGCTGGATCAGTGAGTTTTACATAACCTACAGGTCACATGCAGAGGACAGCCTGTTTCTGTTATCTGTGTACCTGTGAGAGACAGCACTTATAACAGAGCTGGGTACTGCTGGCAGGAATAAACTTCACACAGGTCATGGATTTCTAACTACATTGACCTGTCAGACACTTTGATACCTTCTCATCAATGAAACTGTCTGTTACTGGGCAATAATAAAAGGTGTCTAAATAGGCTTCCACAAAAAAAAAATTAACTGAGAATTGAAATATTCCAGCTATCTGAGAATAATATTTAAAGCCATGTTGTTTTTGTAACCAACAACTCCAAATTTGCAGGCATTTGCTAAGCAATTAATTATATTACTTTATTACAGTGGATAGAGCTTGTGATTTATGATGTTTAGATTTGGAATTTTATTTCACAGGTTGACATAAAACAAGAAAAGGAAAGAAAAGGTAAAGGACTATGAAAAGAACTCATGGTTTGAAATGTGTGTATATTTGCAGTTCTAAAAACTGAATTACTTGGAAAGGAAGAAGTATTAAAAATTCTAAAACATAGAGATTCAAGATGCTCCCTTGTCTGTACCTTTTAGTAAGATAATAGCACTGAAACAGAAGCATCCTTTTTTCAGTGAGGAAGCAAATTTCTTGTTTCTTACTAAATAAATCACATTCTGCTGATAAAAACAAACACAAGCATTGCAGTGGGCCTGCAATCATCACGGGACTGCTGAACATCTTTCAAGAGTTGTTCCATGTTTTTAAGAATTGAAACACAAATTCTCAATGGAATCTATAGGGTGAATTGGAATAAGACATTTCATATTTAAAATAAGTGGGGAAAATGCTCCAATTTCTGTTTATTTTGGCGTCTGGTTTGTTGGTTTGGCTTTTAATTTTTTCTCTCTTTTATCTATCTCCTCTGTTGTGTTATTGGTTTAGAATAAACCTTCCTTCCAAAATTATAGCCAATGTTAAACTGGCAAGTCTGCTTACAGAGGGAGGAAAATATGATACTGCTAATTTCTCAAGCTTAGTGGGCTGATACTTCTCAGTTTTGGATGACTGATCAAGTTTATCATGTGTCATTACTTCCTTTCACGCTTTGTGACCCTCTATGAAAATGGTATTTTTCCCTACATCCTGACATTACATCTCCTTAATAGGTGAGGTATATTTCTGTGGCTTTGTAGAAGGATAAATGAGAAAATTGTAATTTATTTTCTTGCCTTATGAAATGAGTATTCTAAGTTATGGCTAGCCTACCAGTTGCAGAAGAATTTCTGCAGGCACAAGAAAAATGAGTTCTATGGTCAGTAAGCATTTATATATATATTCCTATTTATTTAGGAAACATATCAATATTCTGTGTAAAAATTAAGAATCATTTACTTGTATTTCTAGAGTCCTTTTCCTTTGGTTTAATATAACTTATTATATAGGTGTCAATCCGGCTGAAGAAAATGTGCAAACTTTTTAGGATAATGTCTTCTTACATTAAGTAATGTAAGACATTACTTAGATGTGAAGACAGTGAAAATGTTTGTAGACTCAGGCTCATAGCTAGACAAATGGGACAGTAGGAGAGACAGATATAACTTTTTAGCTTTTCTCTGCTCTGAATATTCTGCCAATACCCTAAACCCCTGATCTATAAAGCCATAACAATTCATCTAACTGTAATAATGTGTTTTTACTATTTACACAAGAGGTTATGATTTAATCACTACAGCTCAACACTTACAGCTATGAACCATAGCAACATGCTTAATTTTCAGACTCCAAGGTATATTTTTGAATTGGCATGTGCTTCTTATGACAGAAAGAAGTAAATGTTTGCATGTGTGACAAACCTGTAGGTGTAATGGCACTGGAATTCCACACAGGGTGATAAAGAAGTGTTGGTGGCTGCATTTGCAGTGCTACTCAAGCATGCACAAAGTTGTTTCTGGGAGTTGCTAAACCCAGCAACCCAACAGAGGTGAGGAGTTGAAGCTCTGGGTCACTAAGTGCAGCTGTGAGCCTTGCTGAGCCTGTGTTCGTATCCGTAACACACATGTGTATGTGTAATACATCTGTGCATGTGTACATGGCCAATCACACAGATAACCACAAATAAAAAACCATTCCGTTCACCCAAGGACAGATAATATCAAGAACCTCATCCTATTCACCTCCCTGTCTGTTGAGGGTGAAAACCTAAAAGTGCTGTAAATATACATTAGTGTACATCAGTTCAGTACAGGTCTCTGATCTACAGTAGCTGATCAAGGCAGGGTAAGCTTTGACTGGATTCCCACTCAGCATCTGTGCCTTTCACACAGGAGGAACTCACACATGGATGTGCACTTAAACACACTGTGGATCCTGCTGGTTACCAGCTTTGTGCACTCAGTCTGACCAGTAGCCCTTGGATCTGAGCTTCCAGTGGCTTCATGCACAAAGACAACAACTCAGGAGGAGTCACTGCCAGCTGATCCACCTCAGCGGCCAGGTGTCTACCACAAGATCCTGCTCCAGCTGCTGGTTTGGATCCCTGATACCTCCAGCAGCCAAATTTCAGCCCCTGTGGTGTCTTTAGTATCCAGCCCAAGCTTATGACCACCTTGGCCTGGCTTCTCAGCCTCTCATCCAATTTTCCATTTCATGTTCACTGTCAAAATCCCACTGACATGCATACCCATGCAGAGCACATATACCTCTGTCTGCTGCCATGGACACCATCTGTGGCACCACTCTGTGCTCTTTGCTGGTGCTCACCCCCTCCCTGCCTCATGGCTCTGGGACCTCCATGTACATGGAAATGAACCTCTTATTGCAGAACCTAACACCTTCTTTCTCCATGAACTTGCAGCAGTGAAGATCTGAGCTGTGATAATATATAAAAATAATGCAGCGTTCCCAACGAGATAGTGTCATTATGGAATTGAATAAAAGGCAAAAAGAGGTCAAATGAATTACTCCATGGCATGTAATACTCACACTTTCAATTCAAATAAATTTTTAACTGTCCCTAAATGGAATTGCTGACATTTATGAAGTGTTAGAAAAAATTCTGTTATGGCATTCCAGAAATGCTAAAGTACACATTGCTTACTGTCACCAACAGTACCAAAAACTTAGTCTTCTTTTTTAAACAGCATCTGAAAAACAAAGTTTTTGGAATATGTATTACTTATATTTAAAATCAAACTATTACCAAGAGCTTTTCTTTCAGTGTCAAATGTTAGCTGATACCCTTTGTCTACCTCTTTACAACACTTGCAAATAATGTTATTGTCTGATTATTGTCTATAAAACTGTCCATCTGAGCTTTTGCTGCTTTCTGGTATACATGTGTATTTAAAGAAAAGAGCATTTTTCAAATGTGTTTGCTAATTACAGGTATTACATACACCATAATTTTCCTCTTAAGTTTTGGAGATTTTTTAAATATGATTAAACAAATTTTATGGCTGTACAATACTTTTCTTTTTGGTTATTCTTAAATCCAAAGCATAGCTCCCTAGCCACAGGAGCAGGAACATGCTTCAGTGGATTTAAGACACCTTTGAATTGTTTTGTTCTCTGTCCTGTGATTGTACCACTCTGCCTAGCTCATGTCCAGGTATTAGTGGCCACAGTGGAAGTAGAGAGCTGTGTGCTCCTACGAGTTGAACACAAACTGCCTTCCATATATATGATACTGAATATGAAATGCATAAACTGTAGTATAATGTGTACTACTTCTGAGTTTATTCTGTTAAAATGCCACTATTTTAATAATTCAGTTTAAAGGAAGAAAGAAACAAGAAAACCCAAAGACATTAAAGAGTGTTAGAATTTGTCCCATCAAAGATTTTCCATGGTTAGAAGGTAATATAAAATTTTAATGAAACATATTGATAATTCTCAGAGGTACTGAAAAGCTGAAAGGTTATTGCACTGAAGAAATATATCAGAAAAAAAAAAAATTTAAACCTGTATTTGCAAAGCAAAGGTTTTTTGTTCTTTTTTAATTCATGAAACATTGGGATTATTTTCTAGAGTGACAGTTTTCTTTTAAATATTGCAGAGCTAATATGACTTCTTTTTAACAACTTCAGTAATATTTTTGAACTATTTCTATTTATATCCATTTTGATAAAAATTGAAAACTACTGTGTTTCCATTACATTAATTCAACAGCTGAAATAAACTGTAGTCGATTCTGTCTCTTTTTTGACATTACATTATAAATAACCCTTAAATTATAGAGGAACAAATTTAGTATATTTTAGATTTGTTTTCTGTATTTTGTAGACTTCAGAAAACACTTCTGTCTTTTCCTTTTGCATCATGTCTTTGGAAATCTACCTATCATAATGGAAGATATATGCCTTTATGTCTAGATCCTCAAAGACTTATCGAATATCCACCCCTGTCCTGTACCTCACAAAAAGCAACCTTGAAAACATACAACCATGAGGTTGTTAATGTCAAGGAAATAATGAAAACAATCTGAGCGCATCACTCTAAGCTTGTAGAATAACAGAAACCTAGGTTCATTTAGGTTGGAAAAGGCACTGTGAGGTCATTGGGCCTAACTGTAAACCCAGCACTGCAAGTCCACCACTAAACCATGTCCCTGAGTGCCACTCCTACATGTCCCTTGAATACCTTCAGAGATGGTGCCTTAGCCACTTCCCTTGGCAGCCTGTTCCAGTGCCTGACCAGCTTTCCAGTGAAGAGAGAGAGCCTCCAACCATCACATCACCCACAAGTTCTTCTCTCTTCACAGTCAGCAAGTCCAGTTGGGTGCCTTCCCTACTTAGCTCCCTCACCATCATTTACCAGCAGACATCTGGTAAATGGAAATCCCCGCCAGAACAAAGACTAGCGATCGTGAGACTTGTCCCAGCTTATAGAATGTTTCATGTGTCTCTTCATGCTGGTTGAGTGGTCTGTAGCAGTCTCCCACCATTATATGTGACTTGTTGGCCTTTATGCTGACTCTTATCCATAAACACTCAATGTTGTCATTGCCATTAAGCTCTAGAGAGTCACAAATCTCCCTAACATACATTTTCCACCACCCTATTCTTTGCTCATCTATTCTGATTAGTTTATAGCCATCCATTGCAGAAGTGCAGTTGTGTGTTATTCCACCATGTTTTCATGATTGTAATTACATCGTTTGCCAGCTGCACAATGGCTTCCAACTCCTCCAGTTTTTTGTCCATTCTGTTGTGCATTGTTGTGAATGCACTTCAGTTGGTTTATTGATCCTGACACCTTTTTTGGGGGACAAGCCCTAATTCCTATGTGACTGTTCTCAGATGCTTCTGTGGTTTCTGTACACCAACACTTGAGGTTTTTTACCATTCCCAGGCTTATCTCTAATGAGACTGATTTTATCCCTTTCCTTTACAAATCTAGGTTAAAGCTCCTTCCATGAGCCCTGGACAGCTCTTACACAAAGATCCTTTTTCCCTTTGAGACAGGTGTACCCCATCTGTCACTAGCAAGCCTCACCCATGATCAAAAATCTCCAAATCTTTCCTGTGATACCAGTTATGGAGCCAGGTACTGATCTGCTTTGTCTCTGTGTTTCTTCCAACATCATTCCCTGCAGCCGAGAGTTGAGAAAACTATTGTGTTCCTGACTCCTTAAACAGTTATTCCAAGGCCCTGAATCCTCTCTTGATTGTCCTATGACTCCTTGTTGCAACTTCATCTCTGCCTATGTGAGAAATCAATAACAGGTAATAACCAAGAAATCAATAATGGATAATAATCCAAAGGCCATATAAGATTAGGAAGTTTTTTTTTCATGTCTTGCAACTGGGCCACAGGGAAGCAGCAGGCTTTCCTAAGAAGTGGGTCCAGTTCTTATGCTTTGTTATTTCAGAGGACCTTTTTGTAGTTTCCAGGCTTCCTAAGTGAAACAAATAGGATTTCTCCACTGCTTGTAATGCCTTCTGCCGCTTTAATATCCCTTTACTTCTCATATTCATTGCTTTAACTTTCCTCTGTGCTTTGGAATAATTTCCCTTTGATTGATTTACTCCATTTGCTTGTTTCTTCTATCACGTTATCTTCTGATAAAAAAATGGACCTGTAGTCTGCTTCTTTTCAACTGAAAATGACTGCTTCAATTGATTTTATAATGTGCTCTATACAACCTGGAACAAATAGAACAGATAAGTAAAAACAGAGAGCTCTACTTTAAGTATCATGTGTATATTTTAAGAGCTTTCAAACACTCGATTGCTGTGTAGTTAATTCTGAATTGTGACCAAAAGGAAAAAAAAAAGTATGGAAAAAGAGCATCTCCTTTGATGAAAGCTATTTCTATTCATTAAGAAAGTCTATGATAGTTTCTTCTTCAGTGCCAGGATAATCCTGACAGGGTTGTTAAGAAATTGTACACTCTTCTCCATTTATTTCCATGACTTTAATTGATCAATTTAAGAAAGAAATGGCCTTTTATGATAACAGCAAGATAAAAGCCAGTAATTGACTGAAATGCATGGGTCCAGATATCTAAAACCATTTTCAACTAATGGAAACCTGCATAGAAGGTATGGAACTTTCAGCCAATGGCAAAAAAGGTCACATAATTTTTTAAAAATTATTTTTTTAAGGAGGAGTGAAGACAAAATATCTTTTCATCGAGGACCCTACAACATAGAAAAGGTAGAGAAAAGAAATAGCAACACTACAAATAATCACAGAATTGCAGAATCACAGAATCATTTAGTTTGGAAAAGACATCAGAGGCCATCGAGTCTGACCTTTGACAAAACAGCACCACGGCAACAAGACCACAGCCCTAAGTGCCACATCTTGTCCTTTCTTAAACACCTCCAGGGATGGTGGCTCTACCCCCTCTCTGGGCAGCCCATTCAATGCCTGACAAACATTTTCCTGTGAAGAAATTCTTACTGATCTCCAGTCTGAGCCTGCCCTGGCATAGCTTGGCAGCCATTTCCTCTTTTTCTTTTTGATGTCTTTAAGCAGAATTCTCTGTATTTTAAGCAGAATTTTCTGTGTCTTTGAGCTCTGAGTCTTGAAGCAGAATTCTCTGTCCTGCTCCCTTTGACCTCTGTTGCAGATGGAACCTGATGGTATTGTTCTCACCTTTAACCTGTTTTTTGAATGTAAAAATATGCTGCCTAGTGTGTTAAGCACATGTTGCTTGAAGTTTATGGAAAACTTTTGTATTTTATGTCCTGTTTATCGATTGGCCAAGATGTGGCACCTATTTTGGCCCTCAGCTTTGGATTCTGTGCATCCTGATCAGAACTTTGCTTAAAACTGAGCAGAGGGCACCTCCCCAAACAATCACCAGAGACCCCCAAGGGGGCCCACACAGGGCAGTGATACCTATTACATAAGCTTGTGCAAGCTGAACAATTATGCAATGGGTAGGTGCTAGCTGTGTATTACATGGGTGGGTTTATGTGGATTTCAATGTGTCAGTTCTCTCACCTTTTACTCCTTGGCATTCTTGATTTGTGAAAAGCTTCCGCTTTGCATCTTGTGCAGAATAAACAATGTCTCCTTTCTAAACCTGACTCTTTGTGTTTGGAGTGTTCCCAAAATTGGCAGCACTGTCACTGGTTGCCCCAGAGAAGAGTCTGACCCCCATTCTACCACAAGCTCATTTTGGGTCTCTGTAGAGTGTAAGGTCTGTTGCTGCATGTGTGATTATTTCAACCCATGCTGCATAATTATTTATAACGATATAATTATAAAACAGATATTATTTTCGAAGTTTCCTCTGGTATTATTATGCTGTAAGCACAAGGCTATTTGATGTTCATGCATTCAGGAAAGTTCTTCAGTTTTTTCAAGAGTCAGTACCTACAGATGCAGTGGTGCACAAGCAACATTATGAGAGCTTTAACGCAACTGGCAAACCAAGTTCCTGAGGACAAATATGTCTTCTGAATGATAGAAGAGTTTTATTTGCAAACGTTCCTAATACTACTATTTCAATACGCAGGCTTGCATAGCTAAAGAAAAGTAATTATCTATATCAGTCCAACTTTTTCCACCTCAATCCTAGCAAAGAAAAGACAAACCTTGACGAAAATAATTTTTTTTTTTTTCTTTCACGGATGCCTCTGTCATTTGGGTTTTGGCAGACTAGTGGAAAGAACAGAACAGAATAGTATGCATCATCCCAGTGATTTACTAGTGTTTTATTTGTTTTTACCCCTTTTTTGTTTGGCATTCTTTCTGCACTCTCTATTTATAGTCACCTAACTTCATCTTTGCAGATATAAGGCTACAAACATTGCAATAATATCTAACCTAATCTGAGAGTGTTCAACAAAGAAACAGAGCTCTTGTGATGTGATTCTTTCTCTAATAAAAATGAAACTTAGAGTTATACATTTTAGAGTTGTTTTTTTTAAAAATGAGAATATCACTAGCATGCAACAGATGTAGTCCAAAATAAGGTAGTTCCAGAGAGCCACACTGAGTATTGTGAAGATAGTGACATTCATTTCTGTCAGAGTGTTTGGAAAGTAATGCCATGACCCTCAACTCAAACTGTTTACACATCCAGGTTTCTTCCCAGCTTCCTAGTTGAGCTGCGATACTATGGGCACAGGGAGTGAAAAGTGGATGAGGATTCTGATCATACTAAAGTGCAACAGCTGAAAACAAATGCAGTGGTTAAAAAGCATATCAATGAGAGCATTTAAAGTAATTATATGTGTAATGGGGACATATCAGCTTTTTTATTTGTTTGGGAAATCAAAGTGTTGAGGACGATGCAGAAGCTAAAGAGAACATGACTTCAGTAACATTTTCCTCATGATTGTGACTAATGCTTCTGTGCTTCAGCTGTTTGCCTTCAGGTGTACACTCCTTTTAGCAGATATAATGGGGAGTAAAAGAAACAGGCTGACATGCATTCTGAGACTTGTCTGTACTAATCAGCTGATGGTCAAAAAAGAATTTATGCTTCTCTAAGGTGTTTGAAATGATTTTTATCTCACCGATTTAAAATATTTTATGAAAATAATTCTTAAATGCAATCAAGCACAATGTGGATTAAATAAATCCAGGGTATAATTTTTTCTATGTCATCATCCCTATAAACTGAGGAAAAAAGAAGCCTGTAAGTATTCTAAATATGAATTGTTTTAGGATTCAGCTTGTGTTTGGCAAGAGCAACCCCAAATCTACTTTGTATGGGTCTAATTGTTCATTATAGTTATTAACCACACTACAGTAATTTTAGAGAAAATATTAATCTCACAAAAGATTTTTATTTCTCAATATATAGCCTGACAAAGCCATATACATACATAGTCTGACTATTACAATGAAACACACAGAAAAACCTTTTCCCTCTGTTTTAAAGACACAAATGACACTTTTTTTCCAGCATTTGGATTATGGATCCTCATTTGGTCCTCAATATTCCAGCCAGCTTCTAAAACATGTAGCGAAGGTGTGCCTTTTCATGATGGAACTCATATTGTGTTCATTGATAAACACAAAGTATTCTAAAATATATTCTGTAAAGAATGAGCTATTAGACATTAATTCATCCTAATATGAATATTTAACTCCCATGTGGATTATGGAATATCAAATTTTGCGCACACCTGTGTGTACATTGGCCTGTATTTCTCTGCAGTCTTTATTTTCCGCTCTTTCATTTAATTTATGAATTGAAAATGTGAGATGAAGGTAGGGGTTTCTTTTTGGTTAATATTTTACTTGATGCCATGGAAATCATTATTTCATTCTCACTGACTCCATTCACATATATCTAATAATAGACAAGTTCACCATCCATAGGCCTAACCTGAGGTCAAAAATTACTCAAGAATGTCCAAATGAATCTGGCCAGTTATGTATTACTCTATAAAAATACAGGTCTAAAAATGAGCTGAATTACATAGATATACAAAAAATTTTTTTATGTGAAAATATCTGTACCAGGCTAAGATACTCTAAAGTTGCTGTTACAAAGTGGAATTAGTGGGTCTTTGCATCCAGTGTTATGCAATTGCAACTCAAAGTGAAGGTCTCAATGCTTAAGGGAAGTAAGTGTTCTAAGTGAATTTTGTGAACTGGTTTCACATGATTTTATGCACTGATCAGGCTCTCCAGATCCATTAAAAAATTTAAATGTCTTCTGACATTCACAGGGGATTAGAAAACTGCTTGATATTTTATGTATTTTTAGTAGTTGTCAGAGTCACTTCCTAACAGTCTCTAGCAGTTTAGATCTAATCATAAACATATTTTGATAATACAATTTCAAAATATGGTGGATTTTTGAATGTGTATCTGCCATACTCAAGAAACAAGGGACCATGCTCTGTTCTCTTCAGAGCTTTCTTCACAGCTTCATTGTACAAATCATGGATGGAGATCTCTTTGCTCCCTCTAACTTATGTTTGAAGAAAGCAGCAGAGCTGAACCAGGAAATAGATACATTGGTAATAAACAGATTTTTTTACCATTAATGATGCCACAAAAGTAACATGTATATACTGCTTTGCACAGTTAGGAGGACAAACTTAAACCTGGAAAACCGTTACACACAAAACCTTCTGTGTCTTTTTTCTGCTTTTTTTTTGTTGTTGTTTGTATTGCCTTCCCACATATATCAGCAACACCTGCACAGTTTTTCTGGAAAATCTACTTTTTATTGTTGTTGTCATGACCTCAGAAACTTTATCAATCTGTTAAAAACAGTAATAGTCTATTCTGTGGCAGCCTTAAAGCAGTCAAACTAGGAGTAATAATCAGTCCTGGAAATGAACTATAACACTCAATTTTTCTATTCTCCTTCTTCTAAACAAGAAAGATAAAACAGACTGGTTAGGACATATGGATGCAGGAAAAAAGAAATACCAATTTCTTCTAGTGGTTCTAAGCAATGTTTGTATTTTCCAGTACAAATATGGAGACATCTATGACCACATTACCAAAATGTTTTAAATTGCCAAACCTACTGCTTTTTACTTCTAATGTAACCTTATGATTTTCTTAGGCCCACATATCTGTCTTTCAGTTCAGAGAAGGGATTTTTATCTGCTTTGTCTTTTTTTCCAATTATGATAAGCAGAATGGAAATAAATAATACAGTCGAGTGCAAGTTTTGCACAAAGCCTCATTATCTGTTCAGTCCATATCTTATAAAAGAGTGACCATAAAGCTTGTAGAATCATTTCACTCTGTTATAAATCAGTGGATATCTATGTCAAGGTTGTAATTGCTGCTGCTGTTGGAAGTGCTCAGCCTGAAGTGTAAGGTAATGCTATTGCATTTAGAGTAGATTTGCATATAACATATACATAACAAATGACAAGAGAAAAATACTGAAATGATTTGAGATTCAGATCAGTACATTAACTCGTTCATCAAATAAAATCAGTTGCACACACAAAGAAATCTCCAGCACTTTGTATGACATTGTAATTTCATGCTTCTATAATAATGCCTTGTTAGAAGGAACCTGTTTAAACTTGAGTTATTAATAAAGAACAATAGCAATCACCCCTGGGTTTTGACATATGTTTTGTAATACTTTTGCCTGAGGAATTTGTATTATGCTTGAATGTTCTATATTAATACAAACCATAAATAAAACTGGAAAATATTTCAGAGCTAGAACAAACAAAATGTTCAAAGTGAGGAAATTATGTTTGTCACTTCTTGTTTCTCCATGTATTGGATGTAGTTTAATAAAACTTAAGTGCTAGAGAATATGCTCTCTCTCACTGTTACAGACAAGTTGTTTTAAATTATTCTGGATATTGTATTAAAAAAAAATAGTCTAGCTATGTAAAGTGTGCTAAAAGAAACAAAAAAAAATAGTTTGGTGCTATTTCCCTGATTCTGTGCAATGTTCACAGGTGCTTGAAAAACAGGTGTACATTAGAATGGAAATGGTAAGATACCTCTTTGTCAAGAAATGGGTGCAAAGATTGCTGTCATCTTTAAAAAGGGAAGAGGATCCTGTAAATTACTGACTTGTCAGCCTTGCCTCTGTGCCTGGGAAGTTCATGGAACAGATCTTCCTAGAAACTGTGCTAAGGCACATCAAAGGCAGGGAGGTGATTCAAGACACCAGCACAGCTCCACCAAGGGCAAGAAGGCATCTTCTGTGATGGCCTTCCATGACTGTGTCAGTGGATAGGAAAGGGCTGTGCATGTCATCTGTCTGGCCTTTGACACAGCTCCCCATGATATCCTTATCTCCAAATTGGAGAGACGTGGATTTGATGGGTAGACTGTTCAGTGGATAAAAAATTGGTTGGGTGGTCACATCCAGAGGTTAGTGATCAACAGCTCAGTGTCCAGATGAAGACCACTGATAACTGGTATTTCTCATGGGGCTGTTTTGGGACTTCATTAGGCCACAGATATTAGGATCACCTGCAACCTCAGCAAATTTGCAGAGGGCATCAAATTGAGCAGTGACATTCACATACTATAAGGATGCAATGCCATCCAAAGGGACTGGACAAGATCAAGAATTGGATCCATGTTAATCTGGTGAGGTTCAAAAAGGCCTGGTGAAAGAGATTGAGGCAGCTGCTGGTTTTAGTGCAGGCTGTGTGGTGAAGGGATTGAAAGCAAACCTGCGGAGAAGAACCTGATGGTATTGGAGCTCAACACGAACTGGAAACAAGCACTCCCACCCCAAAAAGTCATTTATGTTCTGGGCTGCATCAAAAGCAGCATGCCCAGCAGGCTGAGGGAGGGGATTATGCTCCTCTACTCTGTTCTTGTGAATCTGAAGTACTGTATCAAATTCTAGAGTCTTCAGCACAGAAATTATATGAACCTGCTGGAGCTGGTCTAGGGGAGGGCCACAAAAACGATCAGAGGTGTGGAACATGTGTCAAGAAAGGCTGAGAGAGTTGGGGTTGCTCAGTCTGGAGAACAGGATTATTGAACTTCTTAATATTTAAAGAGGACTCATAAGAAAGATCACAGAATCAGAGAATCATCTAGTTTGGACAAGACCTCTAAGATCATTGAGTCCACCCCGTACTCAATGGATATCCAGCGATGGACTGATCAGCACCTTTTCAACCCAGACCTTTCAGACCATAGCCCTAAGTGCCACATCCAGTCATTTCCTGAACACTTCTGGGGATAGTCACTCCACCACCTCCATGGGCAGTCCATTCCATTATTCAAAAACCTTCTCTGTGAAGAAATTCCTCGTGTTGCCCAACCTGAACCTCCCCTGGAGCAGCCTGGGGATAGGTCCTCTTGTCCTGTCAGTAGTTGTCTAGGAGAAGAGCCCAGCCCCACCCGGCTACAAGCTCCTCTCAGGAAGTTGTAAGATACCCCCTGAGTCTTTCTGGAAAATAAATTGAAAATTCACTATTAAGAGCATTGAATTAAAGACTTTATTGTTAGATTGAATATTCCTTTTTTTCAGCTCTTGGCCAATGATGGGGACATATTGGGAATTTATTCACCATAAACATGCCCAACAAAAGAAAGACTTCTGTTAGTTTATATACATTACAACATTCAAGATTTCCATAACCTCCTCCCCACTCTGGCCCCAGTTCATCATATCATAAATGCTTTCTCTAGTTTCATCTTGCTGCTCTTTCCTGGAGTAAGACTACAGTTTAGGGTCCTACTCTTGACATAATTTCGGGGGTGGCAGTCAGTGCTTCCTGTCCTCCAGGTGAACTTTCATTTTGGCAGCTTCCAGTGCATGCTTGGTCCAGTCCTGCTGAGTCACCGTTTGTCTGTCTTATGGCTTTAATTACTATTATGGCATTCCATCTATGATTAAAGGATAACTCAAAGCTTATCTAGCTGAACAACATTTTACTGAATTTGCTGTCCTAGCTAAACAATAGCCGTTGAATTTTCTGGGGTGTATAGGTCTATGGAGCAACTCCCTACAGGTTCAGTGAGGATACTCCTTAATTTTCTCTCCAGGTAATTTATCCTGTTCTTCTGAAGCTAAACTAAATACAGATTTAAACGAAAAACAGCTAAAATAACGAAACATTAATTTCCTAGCTAACTATGGCACAGCTCCTTGCAGAATTCACAGACGACCAGACTCCTGGCTAAATATGATACATCTCCTTTTCAGCATAGTAATAGCATGTGTGTCTCTTTCATGGCAACAGTCAGAAAGCTGAAGGCAAAGAGATCAGGACAACAGATCTGTGGAAGGTGAATTTAAGTTTTTTAGGGATACTTGAAACAAAACTTGCAGTGATCCCAAATTTCCCCTGTTTTACTCAGGTGAAAATGTGAGAGTATCATCTGAGAAATTATAGAAACTATTGAACTTTAAAACATTGCAATTGTAAATGAAGGGAAGTGATATGTGTTCATCATCATGATGAGCACAGGTAGGGACAGGTTTTGAGGAGTTTGTTGGATTGCCAGTGCCTCCCGAGTTTCAATTACCTTGTTCTTAACATACCAATTCACATTATCAATTCAACTGAACAGAACATCCTTCATTCTATTCCTAAATCAGTGTGTGTGTACTTTTGAATGGTTCATGTGGAATAATTAATGAAAATAGCACACCATAGTATTGGCAACATGATAGATCAGGTTTCTTTTGCTTCATATCGCAGGACTGGGGAAGAATAAATAGGCCTGTATTCTCATGTGACACAAGTTGGATTGTGCACCTAAAATACTGAGGTACAATATAGGTGATTCTTTACTTTTTTTCCCCATCATACTAATTTTCACAGTACTTTGCAAAAGCTGTAAGATATTATCAGATATCTGCAAATTCAACTTCATAAATTAGTCTTAATTTTAACAAACGCTTTGACTGAAAGCTGTTGAAGTCATGACTTCATGACTGGTAGATTTTTCCTTTGGTATTTATAGAAAATTGCTATTTCAGTCCAAATTTAATTAAATTAAGTGCACATATATAAAAATAAATAAAAATACAAAAAATCAATCCTTCTCGGTCAATAAAAAAATTTTACTTCAAGCTAAACTATCTATTTTAGGGTTATTCCTACTGTTTATTGTTAAAAACACAACTTCTTAATTTGGGAAGTTAAGAAAGTGAAACCTTGAAAGTCTTTACATTATTATCTTTCCAAAAATTAAAATTACAGAACCAGAACAATTTTAATACCCTATTGCCCAGAATTACCGCTTTTCTCCTTTTCTATCCACAGACTTGGTAAATGCCACACAGATATGTGTTCCTTACCTTTATTAAATTTCCCTTAGCTGCACCGCTTGCTATCATTTAGCTTTCTCTTATTAACATGTAGATTACAATTCCAGCAGCCAAATCAAGCCTGAAGTACATTTGTGCAAATTTTCCTGTTCAAATTACCTCACACCTCAGCCATTTCATGTTGGTATTAACCAACATTTCTATCATAAACAGCAGTAGATGGAGAGATATACTACAGATGATGGATGAAATATGCTAATATTGAACTTTTAAATTACTTTTTAATTGTTAGGTTTTGTTAATTAGTAGATAGATGACAATTAAAAGTGTATCCCAATGACTTAGTGGTATTTTATCAGATTTTTGTATAGAACTATTAGTAATGGCAATTTTGTAAAGCAAATTTAACAGTCCCATTAAAAGATGACAAACTTATCAAATACACAATGTACACTACACTTAAAGGGTTAAGAATGATTAACACAATTCAAGCAAATGCCTGATGCCTTGGTAGATTCCTTACTATTTAGCCATCTGTCTGTTGTAGACACTTCCTCAAAGACTGACATCTCGTTAAAGCAGAACATCTTTTCAATGTTTTGTATATCCAAGCTAAAAATATTTGCAAATAGTTCTACATTGAAATAAAATAGAAGGCAACATAGTGGTTGTTGTTATTCTATTAATAAGTAGTGATACTACAAGAGATGGAAGTTAAAGAAAACAGTATCTCTTAACCATTCTGACTTTTTTTAAACAAATAGAATTCTCAAGCGTTAGAATTTTTAATAAATTTAATTTTTTGCTAGTTTTAAAATAAAATTTGAAGAATGTTCAATGTCTTTGACTGAAATTTTTCTTAATAGTGCTCTGAAATTTTTAATAAGCACTATTTTTCATTAGAGAAGGAGGAAAACTAGCAGTAAATTGATTAATCTTTCTTTTTTTTTTTTTTTCCAAACACTGATTGTGAAGTTGTGGAATGCTTTCTGTCTACATAGTTAGACAAGCTAGACATATGAAGAGGTTATGTCTCTGTTATTTTGAGGAATTCTGTTTCTTCTCAGATTTCTAGTTCTTATTGTGTGCTCAACTGTATTCAGTTCTTCAACAAATTTACTCCTTTAAAATTTGTGCATAGCCTAGACGGTGTTATGTCTCCCTCTATGAGCTGTGACTGTGGGCATTTTGTGCTGATCTCTTTTATCCATTATGGAGGTTAAAGAGCAATCCTTTCACAGGAGTAACAAACAACATTGTGTTATTTCTTTTGATCTACTCATGTTACAGCTTTTTTCTTCAATATAAGAAACAAAATGCATGAGTCACAATCCCTATTCTGAATTTCTTATCTAGTCAATTTTGAAGTACTTGACAAAAATAAAGCTCTTTAAAAATAGCAAATAGTTTTGATACTTCATTATAAAGTTCTTACACTATACCTCATTTTAAAGAATAAAAAACCCAAAACTAACAAACTTAATCCAACCACAGCATGATATTTATTTTCAATTTTCTAAAATTAATTAATTTTAAATGTTGTTAATTTCACCTCCAAAGTTAAACAAAAATCAGTCATTTTATTTCAGCATACTATTCCAGAATAAGAGGACGAGATAATCTTAAACAAATGAGTATGATCTCCTAATCTACTATCTTTACACATGGCATCACCATTTGCAAACCATGACAACTGAACTGCAAGTTAGGCTAATATAACTTCATCTCTGCAGGAAACACAAGATTCATTTGTAATTTTTAAGGACAACATTTTCATATCAGTGATCACACAGATGAAGTCGTAGTCTTCATGACATAAGGATAATTTGCCAATATGGTCAGTAATTATGCCAACTGATTATTAGTATTGCTACACACATCAAAACTAAAACTTTCCAGAAAAACATACAAATTTCAACAGTACTGAAATTTCTGGGTAAGGCTTACACTCAATTTAGTATTTTCTAACACATTCAGAATGTTTTCTTAGGGATGGTTAAATCTGATCTTGCATTTTTTAGATAAAGGATCTTAATTTTTAACTTGATATCAACTTCAGACAGTTCATTGTATTTTTTTGGTAACTCCGGTTTATATCAACATACCTGTTTTCACCTGAGTGTCATTGAGGATTTCCACATCCCAAGTTCACATTTTTTCACTGAGTTTATATGTTTCAGTATTGTTGCTATTTCAATATTATTTATTTCCCTGTTTTTACATAAAGACTGTTCAAAGGACTATAGGTAATCCCTACTCATAAAAGGAAATTAAAACAAACAAAACCAAAAACCTTTATAGTTTAATGAAATTGTTTTCATACTTAGCTTTGTTAGAGATTAGCATCCTAATAAAGTTTTAGGGGAAACTTTAATTAGAATGTAACAGTAGAATGCATGCAGTTGAAATCAATCTAAAGATCCATCAAATCAAAATACTCAGGTCTTTGCTAGCAGGCACCAGTCATTTTCTTTCAAGAATTTCAGCATAGAGACAGTACAGAGTTAATATACTGCCTGTGCTGTTCTGGGGTGGGATAGAGTTAATTTTTTCCGCAGTGACTACTATAGGGCTGTGGTTTGGATTTTTGCTGGAAATAGTGTTGATAACACAGGGATGTTTTTGTTGTTGGTGAGAGGTCTTGCACTGAGCTAAGAACTTTTCTGCTTCTCACCCCACTGGAGAGCAGCCTGAGGGTGCACAAGGAGTTGAGAGGGGACAGACCCCTGACAAGCTCCACGTATAAAGCTGGGGGAAGAGGGAAGAAAAAGGCTGTTTGGAGGGACAGCATTTGTCTTCCCAAGTCACACGTGAGGGAGCCCTGTTCTTCTGGAAATACCTGAGCCCATGGGAAGCAGTGAATTAATCCCTGGTTTTGCTTTGCTCATGTGTGATGCTTTTGCCTTACCTATGAAACTGTCTGTGTCTCAACCCACGAGTTCTCTCAGTTTTACTCCTTTGGTTCTCTCTCCCATTCCACTGGAGTAGAGTCAGTGGCTGTGTGGGGTTCAGTTGCTGTCTGCAGTTAAACCACGACAACTGTGGACATATAAAGAAATGCTGCTTTAACTAAGTAAAGTACATATATATGGATCATTTTACTTCTACTAGGTGTATTGATAATTAAATGAAGGCAATTCATTTGCATCCTCTACCAAATTTAGTCATTTTCCTTTAGTCTCTGGTTGCTGATATTCCCTGATGCTGTTGTTGGTTGTTTGATATACACAAAACACTGCTACGTAATTGACCAGACACATAGACTGATAGTGTGATCAGCTACAACCTGTGACACTTCTCTCACCAGCAGACATGTGTAAGACCCTCTGAATGACAGATTTCGTAACTATAAACCAAAAGAAACAGAATCTGATACTCACTCTGCCCAAAGAAGGTTCTCTCTCTAGTATGTGTCTGTCTAACCTGGCCTGCATGGCCTATTTTTTCTTCAGAAAGGAGGACAATGGTAGCAATCCTCTTTTTTATTATTATTATGATAACTGTCAACAACCTATAATCTTCCAAGAATAGCTGATTGTCCACAAACACTTGGCTATTCAGTCTGAACTAGAGGGATAAATAGAAAACTTATTTGCAGTTTTCTTTCTGGACACAAAGGATGATTACAGCGGCAAGGTGAGTTTGAGACAAATCTGTGATATTCCTTAAGGATCTTGTGGTTGGAAAATGCCAAAGGCTGTTCAAGGGCTTGGCAGCCGCTGGAATATAGAAAATTCAGGACAGACCCCCAAGAACTGTGGAGACAAGGACATACTGAAGAAATTCCAATGAAGAGAAACAGACATGTTTAGGTATCTCTGCTATTATGAAAAGCTAAGAGAGATGGGATTATTCAGCCTGGAGAGGAGAAGGGTCAGAGGGATTTTTATCATTATGTAAATACATGAAGGGAGGGTACAAAGAGGAGAGGGAGCCAGGCTGCTTTCAGGGGTGGCCAGAGGCAATGGGCACACCCTGAAGGGCAGGAGGCTCCCACTGATGTCAGGAAACATTTTTTCACTGTGACAATGACTTGAACACTGGCACATGTTGCCCAGAGTGGTGTTGGAAACTTCTTCCTGGGAGATATAAAAAATCTGTATGGATAAAAATCCCACCCTGAGCACCTGCCTGGAGGTGGCTGAGCATTAACAGGAGAGGTACACTGTCTGACCTCCTGAGGTGCCTTCCAACCTCAACCATTCTGTCTTTCTTTGAATCTTGCTCAGGATTCTATTTCTATTCTATAAAATTTTTCTATTTTAACAGTGACCTATTGAAAAATTTTAATGAGAAAATTGTTGCATACAATTTTATATTTCTTTCACTGTGATTTCACTATGTCTGTGGACCACCACCTCGTACTGCCACCTCTTTTGTAAAAGAGTGATGTGACAGGACATTCTCTTAATGAACCTGTTTTGTTGCTGGCTATTTTCTTCTCATCTTTCTGTGACTGACAGGCAGTACTCCTAAACTTTTTTGGATCTGAATACTTTACAAACTAGAAATAGCTTTACCAGCTTTCTCCCACTGTGCAGAATTATCACTGAGAATTCTACAGCAGTAAGAAATCTGCTTATATTAGAAGAATTTAAAAATGTGGGTGCTCTTGTTTGCTTCTGATGTGCAGAATCAAATAGTGATGATCATGATTACCAGTTAAAGGGATTTTTCTTCTCCAGCTCTGATTGACATCTCTGTATTCTTTGTTTTTCAACTTAGCTGTTTATTTTCCTCATTCCCTATGATTACCATCAACACTTCATGATGCTAATCACTTAATCCTTTCATGCACTTGTGGGACATTTACTAGTTGTTTGATGACATAACTTAAACAACAATGCAAAAAATTAAAAGTTGGCTTAGCAATTTTTAAAGTTCAGAATGTAAAGGAAAAAATTTAAAAATCCCTGATTGCTCTGCCAGCTCATTAACTGTGTAAATCACTACAAAATGGAAAGGAATGTAGCTCCTTCAATATCCACAGCCAATATCAAGAACGTGAGCTGGGGGCCCTTTTAGAGATTCTGCCTATATTATTCTTCTTCCTCCACCAAAATCTTGTATCAGTACATCACCTTGAAAACCCTCTTAAAGCTTAGTGCATAAGTAAAATGTTTTTCTTAACTAAATTCAGAAAGGGCTTTGAAAGAGATGTAATTTAGAGGTACTGTAGTTTCTACAAGTTTCCACATTAATAATTGGATGCAGTAATTTTTTCTCAAGATATTCTACAAAAGCAAATTCACCTATCTAAGATATGAGGAGGACTAAAGACCCACATTATGATCATTGTTGGACTCTTAGAAAGATATTCTCACAATATACAACACTGTATACCAATGAACAAAGCAGTGTGCAATATATAGGGTAGAGATCTGTGAATAAGAAGGTATACACTATTTTACATTAAAAAATTTATATCTATGCTTAGTGAAATTAGAGAGTAACATAGGTAGATTATGTACTCAAATCTCAAGTGACAGACTTACAAAAAAAAGCCAGTTTCTAAAATCAAGTAAATCAGCTGCTGAACTGCCTTTAAAATAGTGTGAGATAATACAGTATCCCTGATACAGATAATTTTCAAGTGCCTCAGTATTGAAAGATTTTGGGTTTATTCTGTATTTTTTGAGATCATAACTCAGAGATACGGAATAAGAAAATGCAACTCTGATCTGATCATCTGGAATAACTTCTTTTACAAAGGCAGCAGCGAAGGATTGTTTGGTCTTGGTATACTGTCAGAATGATTTTTTTATTTTTAAAATTTTTTTCCCTGAAGGTTGTTTTATTAATACAGAATCCTGGACAGAAAGGTAATATGTACATTCAAAATAATTCTAAAGTGTACCCAGTTGAAAATATCTTAGTGTTACATAAAATGTTCATGGATGTGTTTCTGTGTCTTCTCCCAGAGCAGAAGCACCACCTTGTGAGACACTAGGCTGGCAGAGCTGTTCAGCTTTGCTTTGTGATTCTCCCAAGCTTAAAGGCCACATACATGATCTGCAAGAGAAAAGAAGCATGTCTATCTTGATATTTACCATTTTCCCTCTGTGATAAATTCTTTGGATGAAAATATCAATGGCTTTGGATACAGGAGGATCAATATGGGGAGGAGAAAAAAAGTTTATTGTTCCAAAACACATAGTGAGAGAAAGGTGACAGTTTATGCTTAATAAAAGGACCAACAATTTGTGTATGTAACCCTGTCCTAAGGAAAAATGAGCAATAATATAATAACAAGGTCCTTGTGAGGACACACAGGGCAAAATGTCTATTTAAAAGGAAAATGTCTATTTTTAAAAAGAAATTTTCAAGTGCGACTGCTTGCTAAATATTGAGTAAATCTTATTTTAAAAATTGTCTAGATAAAGATTTTTTTCTGATTTTATTTCATGAAACAAATTGATTACAGGAAAAAGATACAAAAATCTCCTCCACACAGACAAAATCCAGGCTCCTTCTTTTCTGTCAAACCCCTAGAGCAGAAAACTTTGATTTCTGGAAGTTAGTTGTTTTCTGCCACTTCATTAATAAAATAATTAATACTTTCTGAGACTTAATGACCCTTCTTTTGGATATGGATCTCTGACTGCAGGATATTATTAGTGGGTAAGTGGAAACTACACAAATTTTTAACACAACAAATCACTTTTCATTTATTGAAAGCCTGTCCTCATGATTTTCATTACTTCTTGCCAGAAAACCTACTGAGTATATTCCAGTATAAGTCATGTAGATACATTGTTGTAACAGCACACAGGATTCTCAAACAAAGCTCAGGCTCATTGCTGTTGCCTTAACACAGATGTCATTAAGACATGTTGGTGCATCTCAGATATAAGCATGGAGCTGGCAGAATTCACCCAGATCTTGTCACAAACCTGTCCTTTTGCAAGCCAAGAGAAGTACTCTAGGGAGTCTCAAATGACTTTTACTTAGGCAGCTGAAGCTTGCCCAAGTGACAAGAGGTACTGAAGGGAGGAGAAGGAAAGTGACTTTCTAATTGCAAAGCAGGTCAGCAGCAGTCTTGAATCACTTCAAATATAGGTTTCCTGATCCTTCAGACAGTGATCTATTTCCAAGTAAAGCCTTCCTATCTTTATATGCATCAGCAATAAAATTGGCGATTCAAATGCATTGTGTATGAATTTATCTGTTACTTTGCAGCTGTTTCCCTCATATCTCTCACCAAGGAGTGAAAAAAAATCCAGACTCCATTGATGGAATTTTATTGCCTGTTTCTAAGGAGTTTGCTTGCTATACTACTATCTGTTTGACCATTACTTAAAAAAAAAAAGAGCAAATGTCACACATGCTTTAAAGATCATAATTATAAGAGCATAATTTACCTTAATTAAGTAGCTGATAACATATTGGCTGCACAAATGTGCCATTATTATAAAATTACTGGTGTGCCCAATTGTCTTATTATCAACAGAACACTGACCACTATTGAAGTGACTGCTTGCTTTTGCCACTACCATGTTTCATTTTATTATCATGTCACTATGATGTTTTTACATAGAAAACATACCAGCTGTAATGGAATAAACCATTTTACTGGAGCTCGAGAATACACACATCTATATTGTCTAATGAATCTGAGACGAGTTAGAAAACTGCCTTTATCTCAGAATTATTTGGGTTGACAGAATGTCTTTTAGAAAAATGTAATTAAACAGGAAAAAGATTATGCCAGTGATATAAAGTAATTATATACCTGTGGCATGACTTTCTTACTCTATGATGAAATAAAATAATGCTATACAAGTTACGCCGTTGAAACAAGCACTGAGTTTTGATTGTCGTTCTAGTAATGAGGTAGATCTCTACTTGATTAGAAGTTACATTGTTCTTTTAGTGTTTCAAGAATTGAGTAGAGCAAAGAATGGGTAAATGCCTATTATGGTATAGATTTGCTTATGTGTGATACCTTAATGCAGTAGTGTAATTTATAACCTAAACGCAGTAGTTTAATTTATAACCTAAATACCAGGGTTTCAGTCAATACAGAGGAACTCCTGTGCTAAAGAAGTCTAAATAAAGGTGGCTTTATTATTTTTGTTAGTTAGGGATCTCAATTTCTTTATTAACCCTTCTATATTTTACACATATATGGTATGTATTTGTGATGCAAATTTAACTGACACTTCAGAGTCTACATCAAATTTTCAAAATTACTTTATTTATTTACAGACTTGAAATCAATTCAGTGTCATGCTTTCAGAGATAGTCTTTTAAAACTGGATTCCATGCTGTGGTAAATACCTTTTTCTTATTTTCTCACAAAATCCCCTACTTAATTCCTAGCATTTTGGGTTTTGTTGTTGTTGTTCCCTTTTTTCCTATCATTATCATACTCCACTTATCCCTGCTCTTCAAGCTGTTGGACAGGCATCAGGAAAGCTTCTATTAAAGGAATTACAGCAGCAGCAGTTTACATTTCACATGACTTTCCCCTCTATGGGTCCTGTCTAGACAGGTGGAAGTGCAAATTTCCATGATCTGCCACTTTCCTCTTATTTGTTCTATTATGTTGCTCAAAGATTTATTCCTTTCTCTTTTTAGACCACACTGTCTTTCTACCCTTTAGATCAAACAACAATTGTAAAGCCTTTTTGTGTAAAACCTGTACTAAAAAGTGAGCTATGATTGCTCCTGAATTATATAAGTTCCTCATCTGACAGAAAGATTAGAATGACACAATAGAGAAATTAATGTCACTATGTCGAGAACATATTTTGCCCCCTTCCATTTAAAAATGCAACAGTCAACAATTCATTGACTAGATAACACTGAATGGAAAGAATTCTTCAAGTATTTGATGTAAAGTAGTTTTAGAAAAGATTCTGCCACACCATTAGTTCTGCCGCTGTTCATACAACGTCATGCCACAACAAAGTATAATATTTATATTATATATATAATCTTTATGTATTTACATCATAATCTTTTACATAGTCTTATTTTCAGCGTTCTGAAATGAGTATATATTCACTATTTTCTGATATGACTTGCTCGTATTTCTTTGGGGTATTGAGATCTGCTGCCCTTGGATCACAACAGCCCTGTGCTACTACAGGCTGGGGGCAGAGCGGCTGGAAAGCTGCCAGGTGGAAAAAGACCTGGGGGTGCTGGTCAATAGCAGCTGAACCTGAGCCAGCTGTGCCCAGGTGGCCAAGAAGGACAAGAGCATCCTGAAGGCTGCACTGCCAGAAGGACCAGGGCAGTGACTGTCCCCCTGTGCTGGCACTCGTGAGGCCACACCTCGACTGCTGGGCTCAGTTTTGGGCCTCTCACAACACAAAAGGCACTGAGGTGCTGGAATGGGTCCAAAGTAGGACAACAGAGTGGGAGAATCCAGGAGAAGGGTCTGGAGCAGGAGTTTGATGAGGACCAGCTGAGGGAGCTGGCGGTGTTTAACCTGGAGAGAAGGAGGCTCCGGGTGACCTTACTGCTCTCTACACCTGCCTGAGAGGAGGCTGTAGCCAGGGAGGTGTTGGTCTCTTCTTTTCCAGTGTCAGGAAAAGAGGAAATGGCCTTAAGTTGCACCAGGGGAGGTTTGTATTAGATATTAGGGAAAATATCTTCACAGAAAGTCTGGTCAGGGTTTGGAACTGGCTGCTGAGCAAACTGGTGGAGTTGACATCCCTCACAGTGCTCACAAAAGCCTGTGGCTGCGGCACTTAGGGGACATTGCCTAATGGTGAAGGTGGTGGTACTGAGTCAATGGTTTGTTAACCTGGGTGCCAGGTGCCCCCCAGAGCATTTCTCTCACTCCCCCTCTCACCTGACAGGAGATACATCAGACACTTTGTGACGACATTGTCACAGCCTAGAAAATTATACAGTGGTCTATATTGCCACGTGCTTTGCTCTGTGACTGTCAGTTCCCTGTTACAACAGCCATGAATACAGGGACAGAGAGCCACAATCACTTTTGCTAAGTAATTCAGGGCTGTAGATTCTGAACTTTCCAATAACACACGAGGAGCAGTGCTGGGGATGGTAGTGGGATGACACATCCTCTGAGGTAATGCAGCTTGAAGTCTGACATAGCCCTTGGAGCTTGAAGGGCTATTACACCTATTCTGGTATAAAAATTCAGCCCTATTTTGGACAGGCTGAAATTTGCCAGACTGTGGCAAAGTAAAACACCCAAGTATATAGATATCTAAAGCTGCCAGATGGCAAGACTGAACACATATCTTGACAAGAAGCAAATGGAAAACAAACAAATAGAAAATAAGTTGAACTTCTATTTCAAATATTTTTTTCCTTCGAAGTTAATTGTTTACAAGTTTTTCTCCAAAACTTTTCATAGAGAGATCTGGACCATCACAGTTATTTCTCTATAATTGTTCTTATTCAACAGGTCCTAATTTTTCTGACTATAGTTTTTAAGTTTTTACACAGCACTTATAAAATCATGGCTGTTGTGGCCTATTTGTCATCTGCAATGCAAGAAAAAATAACCAAGTTTTTAAAACATTTAGACATTGTACAGTAGAGGGTGGTTCATCCTGAAAACTTGTATTTTATATTTTATGTAGTTTTATTGATAACATTATCGAGTTATCGAATGTACATATATAGCTTCTATTCTGATAGAGACCCCGTGACCTTATAACAGTGAGCAGCCTTAGGAAATGTCTATTGACCTCGTGACTTTTTCCCAGTAAGTTCACAGCCTCACTTTCTGTAGAGTGCTCCTCATCCTCTAAACTTTCCACCCTATATGCCTTTTTTTGATCCTTTTTCCTGGGAGAGAGTTCATCACCATCACTCCTTTATGGGGTAGGCTTGTTTATGTTTACAGAGCGAAAGCAATAATGTTTATGCCTACATATACCCTCTCTTTAAAAAAAAAAAAAAAAAAATTGCTTTCCATGACATCCTGAGACCAGGTGTTTCATTAAACACATTGTTTCTTCCATAGCAATTAACTCCCCTTCACAAACCACATTTTCATACACATCACACATTTTCATACACATCCTCTTCACTTTTTGCCCTATTTTTCAGTATCTTCTAATGAGCAGGTAATTCATGTATATGTATACTGTCATTCCTTGTTAATCTTTTGCTACATTCACTACTTTTATCTTATTTACATTAGATTTTAAGCAACTTATTATCAAAGCATTTTCCCCTAAAAGAATCTGCTAGGAGGGATATTTGATCACAGCTGGCAGTTTTAACCATTCAAGTTCAGAAAAAAATTAATTAAACCAAAAATCTCTTTCTTTTTGTGCGCCAGGATCATGTATTGTTTGCAGCTGATTTCTACTCTCCAAGGATGTGCTCTGCTGTCATAATCTGGTTATGATATCCCTGATGTTAATTAAAATCTCCTTGATCTTACTTAATTATCTCACAGTAACAAACAAATACTTTTCCTTACAATCCTCAAATGAATGTAGTTATATAAGCATTCATTTAATTAATTATTATGGTTCAGCTAATTGATTAATTATCATAAGCCAGATCTCAAGCCTTGTAATGAAATTTTATATTGTTTCAATGGCTATACACTAAAATACTGATGAAGAGTGGGCTTGCCCACTTAAGAAGGGCAGATGGGAAAAAAATGATACTGCAGAAATAAAGTTGCATTAGCACACAAAGTTGGAAGAGATGGACAACACGTGGTTCAGGAAATCTTTATTCAGAAAGTTTCCAAACTCATCTAAGTTGTGCCAAATGCTGTTCCAGGGGGTGAAGTGGCCTTTAAAGTATGCAGAGGTTTCTCACCATGCTAATTTAGTATGTTTTAAAACGGAATTTTTTTTACTTAATACCTTAAAAAGTCTTTATATGTTATAATGGAAGTGTGAGTTCAATATCATAACAATAATAACAATCATCGTAACAATATCATATATTTACACTTCATCTATCATATTACTATTACTACAACTGTTTTTGGGGTTTTGGTAAGTTACACAAAGAAAGTAGTTGTTTATTAAATCTTCTTCCAATAAAATGGATGAGAAATTGCACAGAAGTGCATTAAATATTTTTTAGTTAAAAAGCGTCTCATGTCAAAAGGTAGTTGAGTGATGTGCCTAAGAATGCCCCTCTCAATTTGCTAATGAGCTGCTTTTCCTATGAAGGACTAACTGAGTCTGTGATTCAAATGACAAAACTTTAAATATATTTAGCAGGAAAAAACACCCACACAAAAAAACCACAACAGAAATCTAACTTACGCTGTCATTATCATAAAGAAAATTACAAGTTCTTTTTTTGCACCTTTAGCAAAAGACACAGTCTCTCTTTTCTGCTCTTTTGTATTATTTAGATATGACTTTTCTATCTTCTTCATGGGCATTTGAGAGAGCAGGTTAGTTCTGTATGCTAATAATACTGCATCTGCCATTTCTAATGCTGTGAGAAAGCGCAAACAAAATCACCTAACTTTAATGTCAGGTGCCCTAATTTAGATTGACAGTGTAATAGCAGTGATTTGGTATGAGAGTGTGCCTGCGTGCAGATGAATTTATGTATTCAACCACTTATCACTTTCTTTCAGCATAGAGGAAGAATTACATTAGGTTTACATTTGAAAAAGTAATTTTCAGTATGCTACCCCAAAACCAAAGATGAAGAGCTGTGTCTGTGATGACACACTTCTCTTTTGGAGTTTAAATTAGCATTGCAAAAATCTGTGGAATTTTTTTGCACAGATACAAATATTTCAGTGTAAAAGGAATTCCAACTGGAAGTGAGGTAAGATTCCATGAAGAAAGAGTTTTATTAGAGTGACACCACAGTGTGTTCAGCAGATAGGACAAGGAGAAGGAAAAGCAAATAAATATAAGAAGAAGGAAGAGGAGTGAAGCAATGCACAAACTCTCTAGGAAATTAAATCATAACATCCATTGTGACAGAATATCTCAACAAACATTAATGAAGTTTATGAAAACTTTATGGAGCCTCCAAGACATACCATGAAAGAATTCAGGAACAATGTTATCTTAGACATAGTGATATTTGTAAAGATTATTACAGCAATTTTGTTGTCCATCAGCAATGTGGTAAAGTCTTTATAATTGTTACATGTTCTCCTAAAACCCAGAAAAGCCAAAAAAAAAAAAAAAAAAAAAAAAAAAAAAAAAAAAAAAAAAAAAAAGCTTTGCACTTTATATTCCCAGAGTCTGGATCCAAAACATCTGGATATTACTTTGATTAATCATGGTTTTGAAGTGAGCTCTTTTTTACTAAAATGAAGAGAGCTTTTCTTTTGAAGTGCAAATACCAAATTCAGTGCCTTTCTTTGTGCAACTGCATGGCATAGAGAAAGTGAACTTCTTCTTCTGTGCAAACTGCACTAGGCATTTATTAACAGTGAATTTTGAATTTTCACTGTCCATCACACAACACTTTCTCATGGCTTTTTTCTTCCATATAACTTTTAAATGTTAAGGATTATTAGGATATTTAGTTCTTTATTATACTTCTTTCCGTTTTCTGCTTTTGGTTTTGTATTCATTTTTCCCACTAGCATTTTTTGAGGCACTCTAGCTTCTCCAAACTCATGTCCATGTTTTAGATATATTTTCAATTCCGTAATTAGACCTAAGAAAGTGCAGGCACGTGATCTCTGAGATTATATCTCACTGCATAAATGCATTGTACAAGCACTTCTACTCACCTGAATCTCACTCCTTTAACACATTTCCACTCTGGATGTGTGGACATGGGAATGGGAAGCTGGAGATCAGCCCTGCACAAAAAAAACCTGAGTGTCCTGGTCAGTGGCAAATTAAACATGAGTCATCAGTGCCAGGAGGGCCATCCCTGTCCCGGGGAGATCAGGCACAGCATCGCCAGCCAGGCAAGGGAGGGCATTGTCCCACTCTGCTCTGCACTGGGGCAGCCTCACCTCGAGTCCTGGGGGCAGTTTGGGTGCCACAATGTAAAAAGACATTAAGCTATAAAGACAGTGTCCAAATGAGGGCCATGAGAGTGTTAAAGGTCAGATGGGAAGTCGTATGAGGAGTGGCTGAGGTGACTTGGTCTGTTCAGCCTGGAGAGGAGGAGATCTAGGGGAGACCTCACTGCAGTCTGCAACTTCTTCACAAGGGAAAGATGAGGGACAGAAACTGATTTCTTTCTGTGGTGACCAAGGACAGGACCCAAAGGAATGGCCTGAATTGAGTCAGGGAACATTTAGGTTGGATATTAGAAAAAGTTTTTCCCCCAGAGGGTTTGGGCACTGGAACAGCTCTCCAGGGAAGTGGTCACAGCACGGGGCCTGACAGTTCAGGATGTGTATGCACAATACCCGCAGGTATGTGGTGTGATTCTTTGTGTGTAGGGCCAGGAGTAGGATTTCTATGATCCTTTTAGGTTCTTTCCAGCTCAGGTTATTCTGTGAATCCAATATTGAAATAGTTGGGGTGTTGTTGCTGCAGAGGAACTCATCGCCGTCACTCAGGTTTTGATCTGCAGACAGCTGCACGTCTGCACTGTGGTCGTAATGAGCAAATGACAAAGAATGCATATTTCCTGTAATATTTTTAGAGCTTCTCAAACGTAGAGACAAGACCGATGGCTGATAAAAGCAGAGTTATTATCCCATTCTCACTATTGTTTTATTTCTGAACTCCAGATTTTGTTACATGGAGGCTGATAGGCTTGTGAACAGTGCAAAGATCACGTGTAGCCATTCGACAGAATCAGCTTCTTCACTTATCACAAGAGATTATTTAATATGTTTCACAGAATCATAGAATCATCTAGGTTGAGGAAAACCCTTATGGTTATCGAGTCCAACCAAAAACGTAACATGGCCAAGTCTGCAACTAAACCATGACCCTAAGCACCATGTCTGTACCTCTTCTAAATACCTCCAGGGACAGTGATTCAACAACTTGCCCAGGCAGTTTGTTCCAGTGCTTGACTTTGGATGCTTGTTTAGTAAGAACAGACAACTCTAACAACAGTACAAATAAATTAATTGCATTACTTCACATTTTTAGAATGGTATAAAATATGTATTTCAATATATGTTTTGGAAGTGAATTTTTGAATTCTTCTGTAAAATCATCAGTTTTCATGTATACAGTTTTGTACCACTTGTAGCATGATGAGATATTGTGGATTACATCTGTATTGCACTCACCAATTAGTGCGTAATTCACTCACCAATTCTCAAACTCTGCCCACAAAAATATCTATTGCCTCTGGAACCATTGTCATTTTTGTCTGGAACCATTTATCATTGTCAGCTTGATCAGTAGGAACACAGGTGATGTAGAACCTGATAAAGCTAGTAGATTCACTTGTAGAATTGCAAGCAAGAACAACAACCTCATAAACCCTAAATTTCATTTAAGTACCCTTTCTTGGAGAATCTATTTAATCTATCATAATTCTGTTTTCTCAGAAATATTCCTGTGATTATGAATCCTTATCTTCCATTACCTAATTATAAATAATTTAACTTGTGAATTTACTTTATCTCAGACTGACTGCTAAAGAGTCCTTAGATCATGTTCTGCTCTCAGACTATATGAATAATTTTTAAATTAATCAATTAATATAGGGATTTTTACTATTACGAACATTTTCCCATATAATAAATTAATAGCCCAGATTTTCATCTGCTATGGTAAAGCCTGAAAACATGAACAAACTGTTTCAACAATCAGTCTAGTTGGATATACTCCTAATGGCCTACTGGATCTCTGGCATTCAGGAGGAGTTGCTGTTTTCCAGTAACTCATAAGGAAGAGGAATACTCCAGTGGCATCACCTTTTATCTTCTGTTCGAATATAACTGGATTGTGATTGAACCAGGGTGGTTAAATCTGACTATTGGCTTACAGAGACTAAAACAATTACTGAATGTTGAATTTTTCTGAATTTTTCTCCATAGTGCCATTTCCCTGGTGAGTGGTGTTACTAGTAGAATTTCTTACTTTCCCATTTATTTGGTAAATATTTTAAAATTCATCTGTTACAAGAAAACTCAGAAGATCCTAGGAAAATATCAGTTTTCCATAGTGAAAACACAAGTTTAGAATTTGAAGGTTTGGAAGTTAGATCACATCCTTAGCCAAAGACAAACTTCAACTAAATGTTTGTAAATAACAGAAAAAATCTGGCATCAGTTATGTATTATATTCTCAAAACAGGGCTATGGAAAACCAAGCTAAAATGTATAAATTTGTGACTTTGTCTCTCAAGGAAAAATTTTAGACTCACTTGCATTGTAAAATTCCTTCAGATATGCAGAAAATTTTAAATAGTTGTTGTTGCATTCCAGCTTCAGATGACAGCCAAATCAGTTCGGTTATCAAAATAAAGTTATCATTCATTTATTGAATCTAGTTTTCCTTCTCTCAGTCAGTCTTGTTTTCAGTCATTCCAATTCTAACAAGCTGAAAATGACAACTGTATGTACAGCTTTAAATTTCTCTCAGTATTCAGCACTTTTTTAGTAATAATGACATCCCATAATTAAACAAAGACATATTACTCCCCAAAAGTTGCCTGCTAAGCTGCGCTCTTAGGAATTATTGATGATTACAACTTATTTAGTCAGAAAACCCGAATCATGGTGATTGTTTATTTTAGATAAATGCCAGAAAAATGGTGTTAAAGTTTAAGTTATCATTTCACTTTACACTCCATAACATAACCCCCGAAAGGATAGCTCATTTTAAAAAAAATTATAGCTATAATAAAGTACATGACTATCCCTAGGTTCTAAAGTTGTATCTATCGCACCAGGAATGTACCAGCTTTAAAATCTATCCACCCAAAGGTAATCACAGAATCCAAAATCTGTTTCTGTTGATATAATACATGTTTTTGCACATATCAAATAAAATATTTACAAACTGGCTTACTCTTTATTCAATGAGCTGTGTCATTAATGAAAATTAATTTCAGAATTTAGACATAAATATGGTGTTTGCATACAAATTTTATGAAGATTATGTATTATAATCCATGTTATTTTGGTAGAGAAAAGACTGACATCACAAATTATAACAATAGTAAATCCTAGGTGTGGATCTATTTAAAGTTTAGATAGGTAAGACTTTGCTTTGTTCTGTTTTGCTTTTTAAGGTTACAAGGGATTTTTTTTGTTTTCAGTGTAGTCACTGTTTGAAATACCAGTCTAACAGAAACAGAGGTGGCTGAAATGTACATTTTATTTTGATCATTCCATATGACCATATATGACCATGATTTGGTCATAAAGTGGGATACTATGCACTTCATTGATTAAAAGGACATTTTCACTTGTATTATATATTAATTATATACCATAACTTTCTAAGATTCATTTGCCATTTTAAATTCATACAGTCTGGAAATTGTCCCAGTACTGAAGAAAATTAACATAATGGGGGAAAAAAAAAGGACAAACAGCTAAATATTGAATTATTCTTCATCATATTCAAAGTAAAAAAGAATACTGAGAATACCACAAATTTTTCAGATAGAAACAACTTGATTTTGGGAAAGGATAGGCTGAAAAAATAGTGAAGTAGTTGTTCATTAATTAACAGCAATTTTCTTGTAAGATCATTAACTTTAGCAAGGCCAGAAAGCCAAGAATGAACAAGAGAAATACTGAATAGGCAGCATATATCAGAAGCATCCCCAAATGTTTCATATGCAACTGGATGGAGTGTTAGATTTTATCCTACTGTAAAAGCAGATTTAGCCTTATTTTTTAATAATTTTGGGTAGAATTTTTCTTCTATAGAATAAGAAGGATTTTTTTTGCCTGAAAGACCATTTTAAGTATGAATTTTCTCTGTTCATCTATAAAACAAACCCAAGACCTTCAGCTTAACTTCTATCTCACACCATTAGTCAGATATATTGCTCTAGAAAACATGAAAACACCCTTGAAGTCTCTAGAAACTACAAATATTTTCTTTCCAGCAGAAAACACACAGCATAATTTTACATCAGATTTTGCAGAGAAAGAGTTACAAATCAATGAACTGAAAGTGAAGGCTCATCATGCTCAGGAGAGTATTTGATTACTCATGTGCAAAAAAACAACTCTTGATCTGAATGCACCAAGAATTTTGGCATAATTTCCCAGATTTTAAGGCAAACATAATAGAAGAGTGATGTGGTTTCGAATTCCCCTGGCGCAGAGACTTGCTGAGAGAAACCAAGCAGACCAAGTATGGCGGAGAAGGACAGTTTATTTACAGTAAAGGCTTTTTATACTCTAACATACTCCAACAACTACTGGTCAGTGAAAAGTCCACCTCCCAAGCCTATTGGCCACAGCCAAATGACACCCGGTGCCTAACACAGAGATTAGAAGAGTGAAAGAATGCAACTTATCTATGTTCTCTGTGAGAAAGAACAGAAGGATTCTAAACAGTGCAACCACAGAGTTAAACTTCAGTTGATAAAAAAAATATCTGCAGGATCATTTATTACATGTTTTAAAAAAAATTTGAAATAAAATGATGTAAATATTTCATATTCTGTAAAGATGTGAAGGATGTTTGAAAAAAGCAAAATAGATAACAAATGAAAATCAAATGCCAAATTAAAAAATAAATACGAAGTACAATATTATCTTAACTGCGACAGAACAGAATAGTTTTGGTATAAAATTAGAAGTTTTAATTTACTCGATGGAAGATTCACAGCTATTAAAGTACAAAAATCTTGTAGCAGATGGCCTCTCAGTTTGCCAGAAAAAAAATCATAACAAATCAGAGGGAAGATGAGTTAGGTTAGAAATAAGAAATATATTTTTATCCAGTGTGAAACAGACTGGATTGAGAACTACTGATAATGGCTGTGACATCTTCTTTCACACTCTCGGAATTAAAGATATAAGTTAATTAGTTTGACTTATGTTCTTTTGCTAGAAAGTCATATTTCAGTGTCTATCAAGATAAACAAATAAACAAATAAAAAAGCTTTCTTGGAAGCTATTGGAAAATTTAAGTGAAATGAAATTTTACTTTCCTGGGAGAAAGTGAAATAATAGTTTCTAACAACATAAGAATTTTGTTCAGAATTTCTTTTCGCAGAGTATTCAAAACTTTCTGTTTGAACCTTACCTGACATGAAGCCAGATGTAGAAAACTCAAAACCATTTGCAAAATGGAAATTGTTTTTTATACACAGCTTTCAGTAATTTACTTAGTACTATTGCCAAGAGTGGAAATTATTCCTTATGAAATATAAGTATGCAGTAATTTGTATACCTGAGCAAGCCTGAAATGAGTGCAGAATGCTGTTGCCAAATAACAGAGGAACCAGAAAATAATTTACAAAATATATGAATATAGTTGGCCTCTGTGATAGTATGAGGTATTTCTATTATTATTTTATTATTCCACACAAAGAAAATAATAATATAACAGAAAATAAATGAGGGAGAAGGATCATTTTAACTTTGCAAATCATTGTCTGTTCTTAAGATGGAGATGGAGAACATGTAAAGCAGATGGAAACACACTGGCTGAGAATATTATTTAGTAAAATTACTCTTCCCTATCTTTAGTACAACAGAGAAAGCAAAATATGCAATTGAAGTATTTTGATGCAAGAAAAAATTATTTTAACAACTCTTACATTAAAATCAATGCAGATTTCTACTTTTTCCAAGATACTGGGATGTTAGAATAACATATCAAAACAAAAAATTTACAATTAGTAGTCAGTGACTTCAAGTGAGCAATTATATTCTTTGCCTGAACTGAATCAAGTTCAGACTAAAAGTGCAGTCTTGTTTTTCCTAGACATTGTGGTATTGCTGGAACAATCTGTCCGAATTGTATTCCAAATGCTAAACCAGTAGCATTTTCTGCTGATCAAGAACATGCAAAGTACATTTATGTTACAAGTGTCTGCTCACTGTAGTTATGACTGTCAGCTTCATTTGAAAAAGGGCAATGAATGTGGTTTCTCTTTCATAAATATCATGTCTCCTTATTGGCAAATGAACCTTCCACTTAAAATTTACCTTGATTTACCATAGATATGTATTTTTAAAAATTGGATCAAACTTAAACAGTAGTTTCACAGCTCATCTCCTGGAATACTGCATGCTCTAAGTGAGAATGTGACTAACTTAGACTGGAATCAAATCTGACCTTTAATTGCCTAAATCAGCCTAATCGTCTAGAGTTGCACACATGAAAAGAAAAAGTAATATTACATCTGAACATAATTTTACAATTCATCTAAATACAGCAGATTTGGATAAAATGGACAAAGTATGGCCATAGCTCTTTAGAAGCTTAGGACATGACAAGAACTCGTGCACCCCAAATTCAGCATGGTTTTGGGGCGTGGGGTTCTGCAAGTTCCATGCACTTTGAAGACAGAAAGGCTCTTTGGTGTCCACAAGGTTATTGTTGCAATGATCACTGTGGCTCTCTCGGAGTCTGCCATGCGGTGTATACATGGGTTCTGCTGAGGTTGTGGAATGGGAGGTATTAAAAGAGGGAGAATTTTAATTAGAAAAGGGAAACTTTCTGAAGCCTTGAGTTTAGAAACTAGAGTAAGTCCTTCTTATTCAGAGAGAAATTTTGGCAGTTTCAAGCTACCTGATTGTCAGTATAGCTCACAATGTCAGCAATTAATAATAAGGAATTCTGGAAAAACTAGATCCCAGCCTACCAGTGTAAGTACCACCATAACATTTTCTATCCTAGACACCACATAACTATGAATTATTGCGCAAATTATAAGCTGTAAACTCTTGGTGTATTATTCTTTTCTTGTAGAAATAAACATAATTAATTAAATGGTATTGTGTAAATAAATAGACTGTAAAAAAATTTAGTAGCTTCACATGGTGTGAAAATGGCTCTGTATACTTGTTTTGGGGTTTTTTTGGTCAAAGGAAAATTTCTGCCAAAAGAAGAATTTATATAACTATCAAATACAACTTTGAGTTCTGTTACTATACGACCTCATAAAACCAAAAATCAGTTTTTTGTTTTTTATGCAGTCTGCCCATATCAATTAATGGCAATTGGAGTGTAACTAGGTTCATTAAGATAACTTGTATTAATAACTGTCCATGAACAGGTCTACAAAAAGTTGACGATGATAACATTGACTCTTCAAAAGACTAATTTTTACAAACATTTTCTGTATTTATGTTTCATCTAACAGCAGAATGAATGTGTTACAAACACACATATAGCTTAATGGATATGTTCCAAATGGAGTCCTGTCAATTAATGTGAATTCTGCTTTCAAAGTTATAATATCTTAGTGACGTTTTCTGAGATTAAAGAGTCCACTTGGCAAGATTAAGAATGACTGATGTGAAACAGCAGAGCTTGCCCACAAACACATTAAGGTTATTCCATCCCACTTTAAACCAAGCAATATTGCTCAATGTAAATGAATCTTTAGCTTCATGTGTGTGCGTTATGCAAGGCCAATTATTTGAGCTACCTATATAGAAACATAATTTCTGTTGTTTTCTGCCATGCATTTTGCTCCATGACAACTAAAGAGATTCATCCTGAAACAGAAAGAATATTTTCAAAATCACATGTGTAACTGAAGAAGACTGAGAGAAGGTGTAATAGATTCACCCTAAAGGTAGGATGGTTCAGTAAATTATGCTTTCTTTTATTGTTCAGTACAAAAAGCCTGATATTTATGATTCAGTCCCTTCAGTACTTGAAAGCAAAACTGAGAATTCATATTTAATAATAATAAGACACATCATGATGTAAACATGTCTTTTATGTGTTTCAGCTTACTGAGATTAGAAGAGTGTTATTAGAATGGAACAGCAGATTTGTGCTTTCTGTTATAATAAATACCACTGAATATGCTTTTCTTCTTATCATTGAACATGTTGAAAACAGCCACTGTCTTGTGGTTCCTATCATCTCAGCTCATCCAGGTCAGGAAATATCCATTCCGTAAGATATATAAGCAAAAAAAAGAAAAAAAAAAAAAGAAAAGGGAAAAAGAATTCAGAGTATTTTATGCTCTCTCCCTCTCTTACCTGCTGTTTTCTCTACAGAAAATGTTGTGCTTAACTGCTATTGGTTACTTAAAACCCAGTTGCATTCATTAATACTAGAAATTGTGGCTTTGCAATAGTTTTAAAATAAAGAAATAATTACAGTATTCTGAATATCTTTAGGTATAGGAGAAAAATTATTCCGTGACTGTGATGAAAGGACAAAATTTGGGAACTCAGTTTGGTGTAATCTTTAACATAGACAGGTATGTTAAACTCAATCACAGATCCATTATACTTCAGTTCCTGCCTTGAAGACTAAGCTAATCAGCCTCCTAAAGTTCACATTTCCTCAAAAAATAAATACTTTAGAAATGGTAAGGTGCTTTGAGGACATAGCAAAGCATGATTTGAAGGCAAAACAAAAATACAGATTTAATGGGGATTAAATTATTTTAGGATGTGTTTCGTTTATGTTGCAAGATATGTATTCAATGAGTGTTAACAACTTCCATTGCCATCATCTGGATGGTGAATGTTAAACACCTTCACTCCAATGCAGGACTTTACTACACCAAATACAAGAAAAACTCTAATTAATTTAGTTTCCCCTTATCTGCACAAGAGGTTAGGTCTAAGGGTAGAGATAAACAAGTTTTAGGGTTAGGTTAGAGATCTATTATGAGGAAATCCAAACAGTGACTTTGGGAGAATTTTCCCATTGTATTCATGATTGGTGTGAAAGTTTTCAGTTTTCATCCAGCTGTAGGAAATGAAGTAACTAGATAGTTACCAAGATTTCATTTTTAACCTCCTGGCAGAAGGATTTTTTCTGTATCTTTCAGAGATTTAGCTGGACAGTGAAGGTTCTTGATAAATCATCTATCTCCAAACTCCTACTAAATTCACACTTGGATACTTCCTGCTTTGTTAGAGGGCTTTTTGATATCTTCACAGAACTATACACCTCCTTCCTCTGCTTTGACTTTATAATAAAACAACAATTTTTTCACCATACAATTTATAAAAGTGAAGGAAAAAGCTTCTACCTTATCATGATTGACCCATGACCTCAGACCAAAGAGTGACGAAGGGAGAGAAAGTGGTGGGGACAAAAACCAGCCACTATTTTAAAATGTTACCCCAGCTGAAGATGAACTATTACCTTCCAGTGTAATAGAATACGGATGCTGTCTAAAAAAATAGTAAACACAGATGGCTACAACATATGTTCTACTTTCAAACCCAAATTATTTTAAAAAAGGTTCTAAGGATATGCTAGAAGCATTATTCAGAAAATATTAAGAAGAGGTGAACAATATATCAGGCTGAAAACAATTGACTAGTTAAATGAAGTTTCCAAGCATTTCTTCTGATGTTTATAGAACAACATTGCTTCTCTGTAACATGGTGTCCTAATACTAAGTTCTCATAATAACTGGAAAACTGCATTTATTTTCTCAGTGTTTGACTTGTTTATATAATTCATATATTTAATTTATTAAAAAATAGTTCAGTTCCTCTTTATCTACTGCAAAATTTCAGTGGCAAGAATTGGTTAATGTTAAGGTAGTAGAAATTATGAGTCAGACAAAAAAAGCCTGGTATCAGAAAGAAGAGTAAGATAAGCTTTTGCCTCCTAAAAGATTCACAGCAATAACTGATATATTTTTTTGACTGGCTGATAAAGTCTTACTTCTCCAGGTCTGTGGTTTGTCAAAGGTTTCTTTTTACAAAATAGAATAAACCTTCTTGTTACCTGGGACATGGACACGTACAACAGAATTAGCAATAAAACCAACAGCAGTGGGAAATAGTACAATAGTCCAAATCTGAAGACCAGTTTTTCAACTTTGCTTGTTTATCCCCCCAATTTTTTCCCAAGCCTATCCAGTAAGGACAGGATTATACTTGACAATTCCTTCCAGTATTCCTGATTTCTTTTTTCATGGAATTACAGGAAAAAAGGATAATGTGATAGTAAAGAAACAGATGGCTTATATATCTTATCAAATAAAAAACCTCAGAGTGATGTCTAGTGATTCTGTTCAGCTTTTTTTTAAGACAAAAAATGTAAGAAATTTCTAATAGCTTCCCTTTACGATGCTATATACAGGTCAAACTGCTCACAGATCACTTTATTTCTTCAGTTGTAGCATTATGGTACATAGTGAATAATAATTCAAAGATCTTCTGTTTTAACACAACAATAGTCAGTAAATCAATGATGTAAGTTTAAGGTTTTATTTTATTTATTTGTATTAGTTTTATTTATTCCTTTGATCAGAAATAACTCCTGTTGACCCTGGCAGTAGCTGCAGTGCAAGAGCAAATGCTCTTAACACAGAGCGTTTCAGGTGTCATATGATGTCTGCTTATAAATGCTCAGAGCCACCTCAGTAAAACTAGAATGAGGAGTTCAATGTCAAGCTTTTGAGGCTTGTTCTTTTTTTCTGTTTACCCAAGGTACTCACCCAAACAGACATTTTACAGCACAACTTGCTCATAGTGTAAGAACCAGGGCTATGCAAATGGTGTTATCATGTGGATTGGCATGGTGCCTTTTCAAAAACAACAAAACCCAACCAACCTTGCTGAGTAAAACAGGAAGGTAGGAGGTGAGTACAATCCTAATCAGCTGTAGAGGAATCAAACATGCAAAACGTCAGATCCTAAACACCAACTGTGCAACTGTTTGGAGAAAGTAGAGAGCTTGGAAAAGGAAAATGCATTCAAGTTCTGTTGCCTAATCAATGTATTAAGAATATTATCTTGAAATTTGCTTGAGGTTTCTCAGTATAGTTATCAGGAAGAGCTTTCTTATGCTTTAGGAAGTATAAATATATAAAAATATATAAACATATCTATAAATATATAAATAATAACTAAATAAATAAATAAATCTCTCCTTTTGAATACAGCCCATAATGTAGTAATTTTAAAAGTTCAAATGCAATACATGATTGTATTTCTTTTTTCCACTCAACTGCGGACGTGTGTATACTTCATGGTGCCTCAACAGAAATTTCTGTGTCCAGCTGGCCCTTGTCAGACTTGACTCTTTCTACTCACTTGCACCCCAGCTCAAAGGGACAATACTTTATGGTGACTGATGGGTTGGAGTAATTTTAACTGTCTCCTCAGCTAAACAAATCCCCCCCCCCCAAAAAAAAAAAAAAAAAAAAAAAAAGCAAAAAAATTACATTCTAGGTTTCATAGTTCTGTATGACACTTGACAGAATCTCAAACCTCAACAGGATCTCATACTTGAATACAAAGTGCAGAACGACTTGTTTGGTCAAGAAATTTTTGTAGGGTTTTTTGTTTGTTGGTTTGGGATTTTTTGGGGGTTTGGTTTGGTTTTTCGACGCTTACCTGGCTAAATAAATAACTGACCTTTTCTCTTGCGTAGGAGTTTTGTTTATTAATGAAGGTGTGAGCTTCTATATTTCATGTGAAACGGTTACTAAAACAAACTTACATAAGTAGAATTGAAACAATCCAAACTTTTTCTGTTTTTATTCCTGAATGTTATCCAGATATGTCTGTTAATTAAGGCTCTTAATTAATAAAAATAACTAAATTCCTAATGAAGTAGAACTTCTTGATAAATGTCTATCAGGCCTTACTGAATGAAGTAAAATTCATATGCAGCTTTTTTATATAAAGTGAAAAAAACCCCCTAGCAGTAGAATAGAAGACACTTTTGTTGCTCTGAGATGATGTGCCAGGAAGAAGAGAGATATTATTTTGACCTTTTAGTTCATTATGAAATAAATAGTTCCTGCTGCAATAATGACACACGGAAGTGCATGTTATTCTGTTATTCTTCTCAGACCACAGTTTTAGCAAAATTTGAAGTAAGTTATTCTTTAGTTTGAGTGGAAGTATTAATAATTATATTCTCTCTCATGAGGAATTCTATAAATTAGGATGATGGAATTCTTTAATTGATTTAACAAAATATTACAGTCAATTCAATATGTATTCTTCTTTTATAGCATTTTCAGTAGTTTTAGTTTACTGAAGTTCATCTGTACTGAACTTTATTTTCTAGATAGCATTCACAATTTCCAGGTGTCCCAAGCACCCACACTGGAATTGATAATTACATATCACTGGGAAATAATAACCCTTTAAAAAAAACCCCTAACTTTAAAAGTCAACTTCTTCAAGTCACGACCCAAAAAGCAATACAACCCCATACAGTCCTTTATTTCTGAAGACAATTTATTAAGATTTTGATAATATTGGAATCAATTTTACCTAATTATTGGATTTTAACGAGTTGAGAACTCTTCATTTGGGCAAAGAAAGCATCACAGAAACAAACTGGTTATGAAGGGGCTGATTGAAGTTCCCAGCTTCTAGAGTCAGATTCCATCTCTTTGTGCAACACCAGGAGCCCTACTTTCCATTCTTTAGCAGGTAAAGATTTCATAACAAGCCTCAAAGTACCTTAGAAAATATTGATTACACCTATTTTAAACCACTGAGAAGAAATAGACTTAAAACGTATTCACATTGTCACACACTGTTTCAAACAATTGACATTGGTAAGGGAAGAAAGACTTGAATTTTAAAAGTATATCGGTGATTCATCAGCAAGTCTTACTGTTTCATTAAAATTAAGAAAGAAATAACTCTGTGACTGTGTCATATATTGTTAACATGAATTGCATAAAATGCAAGCCTATTCCTCCCAAAAAAACCTCATGCTCCATAATGAAGAGTTTGAGGTCTGCTTAAGGATAGTCACACAAAACAGTAAATTACATATTCCAAAGAGGTAATTCTGTATATAATCTGTTTCATAGGTTAGTTATGAAATACACAGAGTGCATCTGAATGTGATCAATTACTTTGGGAGTCTAATTACTTTATTGATCAGATTTAAGTTCATTAGATTTTTGTTAGACTTAGATTTAGATTTAGACTTTTTATTAGATCCTTAAGATGGAATCTGACTTCCCTCCTTCTTATCAGTACTCTTTGGTCAGAGGTAATACTACTAAGTAGGCAGTATGACTGAAAGAGAATCAACAGAAATGTAATGTCTGGGGATCAGCGACAGCAGTAAAGGTCTACTAATGGAAGTTATCAGATATGTAATGCTGACGGTGAAGTTGTATGCTTTTATTCTCCAAGGTCAACTAGACATGTAAAATTGAGCAGATTAAAGAGGCAGCAGTGAAGGGTTTTGAGAAGAAGAAAATAAGTGCCTTGGACAATCTTGTCCTTATCCAATGCTCATTTCAGCATCTGATAGGGCAGTGGAGTTTTTCTGAACTTGTTTCCATGTCTTGATTCAGGAACTCAACACCGACAGTGCCTACACACAAAGACCCTAACCCAGGCTCATGTGTATTCTTAATACGAAATATACACACCAAGCAAACCAAAAAGCCTGATAGATTTAGCTACCCTTTGTTCCCAACAATTTTTATTATTAGTTATGAAAAAGTAATAGCAGTATTATAAAGAAACTGATTTACTCTCTATTAATGTGAAAATGAGGAAGTTTGGTATTAAATGCTTACTGAGAAATAATAAAAGAAAATGTTTCATATCCGAGAATCTAAATTAACTAAATGATCACTATAATGAGATTTAAAGTTCAAAATCTGTTTATATAAATATGTTCTCATCCATTGAGCGTAATTATGTAGTGCCTAATAAAGTTTTTGTATTTATGGAGGCAATCAATGCCTATTTATGGGAGGTTTATATTGAGAGACTTCAGGCAGACAGCTTAATGCAACTTATTAGTCAGACCTTCATGAAATTATCTGTCAAGGGCAGCTGCCTCTAATGTTTTTTTTTCTTTTTTTTTTTTTTTCTTTTTTTTTTTTTTTTTTTTTAAACACGTTTTTGTAAAAACAATTTGTTGAAATGGAAAGACAAAGATGCAGGTGCAGCACCAGGATCTGGTCTTCTTAAACCTCATGAGATTCTCATGGACCCACTTCTCAAAGTTGTCCAGATCCATCTGGATGGCAGCCTGTCCTTCAGTTGTGATTTTAATTCTATCTATTAATGAAATATGAAGACCAGAAAATGACTAATTATCTAGAAAACCACAGGAGAAAAAAAAAGCACAGAAAAAGAAAAAAAGAAAGCACAGAAATGAGAAAATATGGGTTTATTTATTGTCTTTGCTGAAACTTCTATCAGGAAGTTGGCAGGTAGCTGTTTTATGAGGAAGTTGTGGGTAGTAATTGAAGATCTTATTTCCCAAACTTATTTCTAGAAACACTAAGAATGAAGACCAGAAGTACTGGCTCTGTCTAGCATGTCAGAAGTCTTTATATTATGCAGAGTTCAACTATTTTTGCAGGCCATCAACAACACCATGAGTTTCTAATGATCCAGCAAACAATTAATGCAGATGTAAATGAAGCAGAAGTGGAACAAAGCTAGAAAAAATTATTTTTCACCTGCAAGCAATAGAATAATGTGAAGAATTAATGATGTGAATTGAATGTTTAATTGCACCTCATTTAGTGACAAAAAGAACATAATCTTTAAGGTGTATTGATCTACACAAATATTTTAAGTCTCAGCTGAAAATTATTCTTACAGGTCAGTCTCTGTTTTGTCTTTAAGAGAAAGTTGTCTGGAAAATAAATTTTAACAATTTGTCATTTTTTCTGGATTTAACAGAATAAGTAACCTGATTCCCAATTCTGAATCAACATCAAAGCTGGAAAATTAAAGAGGAAATTAAAGTTCTTTCTGGTGTCCATAGTAGGTATCATTTTCTAATTTTGCCATTCTGGAAAATAAAATTTCCTTCTATCTATAAAAGCTGGGGAATTTGGCTACACGATTAAGGATTCTACATAGAAAATGGACAACTTCTGGGGGAAAAAAATCAGCCTTTTGGAAGCAAATTCCTAGAAATAACTTCCTAAATCTTCCTGATGGAAGTTTCTGTAAAGATAATAAGGAAATCCACACTATCTTGTTTCTGTGCTTTCATTTTTTGTTGAATTTGTCTTCTTTGTCTTATCGCTTTCCAGATAACTGTGGCATTTTGTCTAAATATTTCATTAACAGTCAAAATTAAAATCACTGTAATTATGACATGAACTTACTATATCCAAGAATTTTATTGTTCTCACTTTCTCAATTTTCAAGAACAATGCTTTTGTGTGCATTTTACCCTTTTATGTATGAGCTCTGATAGTTTTAAAAATTGAAAACACTAGATCAACTAATGAAAAGGTTAGAAACTTATTACCTGAAAACTGAAAATTATAAGAAAATCAGAATAATTTAAAATCATGAACTATTTTTCTTGATGACCATTCCACTCCCCACTTTTTTTTTTTCTCTTTTGGTGTCCTGTGTTCAGTTAGGGTGAGAAGTAAAATGCACCAAATATTTTAATAAAGTGTTTCTTATCTATGAGCTAGACTCAGAGATGACATTGAAAAGTTCGGGCCAAATTTTATATCTAAAAGATTCAATTTCAGGAACAGCCAAAACCACTTGATGGTAATTGTCTGATATTTCTGAAATTATGTCCTTGAACTTTAAATTTATCTTTTTAAATCTGAACCTGAAATGAATATTATAATTTCCTGATCTTTGAGAATATTTAGCTATTCTCATTATAGGTTGATAAATTGACTAGCTTCAAAACTTTGTTTAGAATGACAGCTTATTTATTCACAATAAGCAGCAAGTAAAGATAAATTGATAACTTTACCTGACTTCATGCTTTGATGCATAAAAAAAGGATTTTAGTTCGACTCTCATCTTCGATCATCAGTCTACTAAGTTGTGTTCCTTGCCGACTGAATATACTTTAGTGGCTGATGACTGAAGGGTTCCTGGTACACTCTGAAGAACTCATTAATTCCTAACGTTTGTTTTCTCTGCTATCTTGGTGAAAATCAGCAAATCAGGGAAAAGAATTGTTGGCCATAAGGCCTCATATTGCCATACCTATGTATACAAACCTGAGGTGTGTATAACTATATATACGTGTCTATAAAACTGAGATGTTACATCTTTTTTACAGAATTACATAATTTAGTTAAAATGTTATTATAAAAAAAGATCTGAAATTAATTTACAATGTTAAGCTACTTAACAATAATTTTATACTGACTTCATAAAAATCAAGAAAAAGTATTGATTAGAACTGATTTTTTTTTTTTAGAAATTCCTTTTAGGGCTTCAGAGAATCTTTTCTTTAATAATGGAACTCATTCTAAATAACATATTTAATCAGAGAGTGAGGGAAAATATGTGCTCTGGTGCATTTGGTGCCATGCATCTTTGTTTCACAAAATTAACTGTGGATAAATACAAGGGTGACTTCCAGTCCACTTCACACTTATAGACCACATGTCTTCTGGAAGTTAAATTGAATTCTTTCTTCCTCTCTTCCTCTCTTCCTCTCTTCCTCCCTTCCTCCCTTCCTCCCTTCCTCCCTTCCTCCCTCCCTTCCTCCCTTCCTTCCTTCCTTCCTTCCTTCCTTCCTTCCTTCCTTCCGTCCTTCCGTCCTTCCTTCCTTCCTTCCTTCCTTCCTTCCTCTCTCTCTCTCTCTCTCTCTCTCTTTCTTTCTTCTCTTTCTTTCCTTTCCTTCTAGTGTAACTTACTTCGTATATGAATCAAACTGTTTTATATATTATTCACAACTTAACCTAGCGTAAAGAAAATAGTTTCTCCAGGCACTGTGCTGTATTACCACATCTATTGCAGACTAATGGAAATACTATGCTCCAAAGAGTCTTCTTTTCCTTGCCCATTTTCTTATACAAGAAATAAATAAGGAAGAAGGAAACAAGATAAAAACAGTATCACAACCACTTTATTGCTCCCTCTGAAACATTGTTTGACCCTTAAATAAGGGCTCATAAATACAGTATAGACTCCATACAGAAACATTAATGAAAGGCATATTTGTGTATAAATAAAAAGCTTTTTAAATGCTGTATAGTTAAAACAATCAAGCTAGCAGTAAAGAATAGGTCATAAAAGTAGGATATTATAATGCAGACACACAGAATTCTATTGATTCACTAACAAAGCATTCACATATCTTCATAATTTCCATCTCCTAACACAATTCAGTAAAAAATTCTGAGTATCTTTTGGACACCAAGGTGTCAAGGTACATCTGTAAGAACTCAACTGTATTTAAATAATGTATTAAGTAAAATACAAGCAAGCAGTGCAACTTCTTAATTTAAAAAAATATGAGGCTAAGGCTAATACCATCTTTCTTACTGGCCTTTGCTCTGTACTTTGCAAAGTCAACGAACAGATGCAAGTACATAACCCTCCTGCTAGAAGGGACAATGCAAGGTAAATCTTAGTAAATCTTATTCCATTGAGACTTTAGCTCACTGAAATTCAGTTTTGGAATTAATGTACAATTTTTTCATCCCTTAGTCAGTTTTGGAAAGATAAAACCTTAGTCAGAGGATTCCAGAAGCAAATGGGGTAAATACAGTAGTGTTGGGTCACAGCTGGAGATCAGATTTCTCGACAAAGAGTAGTCTCCTCCTTCCAGTCCCAACAATGATGAAAGTTGATTGAATATATTTATTTATTTTCTCTTAATAGAAAAAACCAAAGGAAAAAAATTCAAAACAAACAAATAACCACCCAAACCAAACCAAACCAAACAACCCAAAAACCCCAACAACATCATCTCCCCAAAAAACCAACCAACCAACCAACCAACCAACCAACCAACCAACCAACCACACACAACCCCCCCCCGCCAAACAACTATAAAAACCAACAATTGTTCTACACCTCTGGAACTGTAAGATTATAAAAGTACTGACTTGTTGCTTTTCTTTTCCTTTTTTCTTTTTTTTAAAATTCTTTTTGAGTTGTTGTTCCAGGGCTGCTGCAGAGAAGATCCTTCATTTCTAGAATCAATTTCCTTATGGCTTTCTTCCCTTACTGTTTCATATAAAAGTGCCAATATTCCTTTGCTCTTCTTCATTGCCATCCTAGACCAGAACCTCTTTAAATATTTCCAGGAAATTTAAAAAAACCCCAACCAACCAACCAACCAACCAACCAACCAACCAACCAACCAACCAACCACACACACACACATACACACAAAGGAATTAGAATTTCAGAGAAATACCCAAACAGTTAGGCTTTCTCTGGGAAAGTAAAAGATTCAAATTAAGACTCACAGCCCTAGAATCCAAAGACCTGATCTCAACGTTGTTCTTGTAGGTATAATAAGTAACGTCAGCTACTTCTTGTCTTTGCTTCAGTAGGAGGATGAGCTACACAAATTTGTGTCTTCCCACCACCATGCCCTCCCTGAAAGGCTTTGGCATGTAGCAACCAATTATTCAGAACTAAGGATGCACAGAAACATCTTAACTTTTGACATGTGTTTGTTCTAAGATGCATATTTTTGCAAGGTTTCATATTATTTATTTCAGGCTGAGTCTGCTCAATACACAAATAATATGCATGTTCCATATTCAGAAACTTAACCCTTCCTGTATATTTTCACAGAAAGCAAGGAACCTGACTTAGAGCTTGGGATTCCACTATTTACATACCAGTTATTACCCCTTGCATTATTTCCAGTAGTTACTCTACCTTTTAGTGAAAGGAAGTCCTTCATAGTATGCAATGTCAGCTCTTCTTCTAGACAAGGGATGGTGCATGGTCATTGTCATTGCTTGTTAGAGACTTTCTGTGGCTAATGAAAGCCATGGAGGTCTGACACACTTCCACTGAGAATCTGAAAAGGGAAGAAAACTTACCTGTTTTAAAACCATTTCTTCACAGCATACAATATGACCTTGTCATGAATGTGCTTACAAAATGTTTTATAGTCTCCAGTAGAAAGTATGGAAATCTTTTACACTCTGAACTATATTTATGTTTTACGTTTGCCTATCATAGATCACAGCCTGACTAGATAAATATGCATATAGACAGTATTTGCCCGTGAGCTTGTGTAGTTACTCAGATACTTTGACTTAGAATTTCAGTCATAAGTAGTTCCAATCAGATACAAAAAACATCAGAACATGACAAAGAATAAGATGTTTCTTGAAATTATGTTCTCTAATATGGATTTACTATGTGGGCATTCATAAATGGGACTTCCGACATGCCTCAATTGCAGACCAATCAGGAAAAGACTTGGAAATGGGGTAATATAAAGCCTCATATTTTCTTATATGTACAAATTTATTTTAAAATAGTTTGATTCATTTATTTCTTAAAAGTATTCTCTTTCAGTTGTGTTTTCCTAGACAGAAAAGCATTGTCAGAGTGCCATGGCAGCCCCAGAAGCACAGTGGAGCTTTTTTTTTTCAGGGATAAATTGCATACTGCAAAACTAAATGTTATACTATGGAAATTGCAGATTTGCTTTTCCTGCTCCTCCTCTGAGGAGGAGAATTTATGCAAAAGGAGTTTATATAGTCCTCATATGTGAACTATTTAATTAATTTGAAGTGTACATTCCTAGTTTGAGAGGAAAAAACCCCTACAAAGTATAGAGTAAAAAGCATTTGCATTATGAAGCAGTTAGAAGGTGATGGAAGTCATGTAAAATGGGATAAAACAGATCATTACAGCTGAATCGATGTAGTCACAATTATCACTAGATAAGAATTCTATGGGAGAAATAAATATCATACTCTTGAAACAGCAACTTAGCTACATTCCCTTCACTTCTTGGGCCATTTGCTGTATACTTGTGTTGCAGAATAGAATTTTCTGTTTATACTGTTTAAAAATTCAAATCACTTAATGAAAAAAAAAAATCTTATAATGAAACAGCTCACACATAATTTTATTGTCTCTGATCTGAGAAAACAGTGCTCCTGTTGAAGAAGACTTTTCTCCTGCATTCCTTTTCTGATGCTGTCACGGTTGATCAGAGATAATAAAAAAAGTGTTTACCATATTATATGCTCTCCATTAAGATAGAACTTTCCTATTTGGGAAGTATTGAGCTTCATTGAGTTCAACTGCAATTCAGGACTGCACTTTTAAAACCTATCTTACTTGGGAAGGCGCATTCCCTGTTGTCTGCTTTTTATGTAACACTTGCACACAAGCTTTGGATTTTATTCTGAGAATTGATTTTTTTTTTTAATACCAAAACCATTTATATCCCTGAGATAACACAAAAGTACTTCTACTGCTGCATTTTTTTCAGCAAAGCAAAGCTAATAAATGTGAAATCCTCTCTCCATACTCAAGATATCAAGGTAAGGCGGATACATTTGAAAAATTGCTCTAATACATCTGAAAATACAAAAATCAATAAGCTATAAAAGCTAAAAAGCTTCTTCAATTTCATCCCCTTATTGCTCAGCGTAGGTGGCCAGGACATTGAGAACAGTCCAAGGTTGCAAAAAAGCTGTTATACATCTAGTGTGCATGGTGAAGAATATAAGAAAACCTATGCAAGTCTGAATGCACACTTGAGAAAGAGAAGGGAGCCAGCAATGACCCTCAGGTTCTTGCTCATTTGATTGAAGACCCGGAAGTGTGCTTGAGGGATTCTGCAGCCACAGCAGTAGTTCATGTCATCTTTGCATGAACACAAGATAAATCCTTTCAAGACTGATTCCTGGTTTCTCTCTTTGTGTCTTTTTGGGCAGAGGAACTTCCTTTTTTTTTTTTTCTTTTCTTTTTTTTTTTTTTTTTTTCTTTTTTTAAAATTTTCAATATATTCAGAAATTAAGGGCATAATCCTACCTGAGCAAGCAATTTTTAGGTTTTTTTTTAAATGAATGTACCTATTTCCAAAGTAAAGATACAAAAATTTTACACTGTCTTCATTTTGAAAATGAAATCAGAAGAAAAGAATAAAATAAGAAAAAAATCAAAATGCAAGACTTGAATCTTCTTTCTTCTCTCTGAACATAGACGTAAATCCACTTCCAGCAGAAGGGTACAGCTGGTTCATATCCTGATGGCCTTTACACAAGAGGGATCCAGGACTGCTACTACACTAGCTTCGCAGCCTGGAAGTTGTAAAATTAGATTAGGAGCTTTTTCAAAGTGTTTAGTAGTGGTGGTGGTGGGTTTATTGGTTTTTTTACTGTTGTTGTTGTTTATTATTATTATGACTATTATTAACTACATACAAAATAGATAAGAATTCAGAAGGTTGTTAAACAGAATATTTTAACTGAGAACGACCACTGAACTTCAGCCAAAACATCTTTCAACACAATGAGTATTGCATGGTAGAGGTGTGTACATCGAGAAAATAAAAGGATGAATAGGCACTGGCGATTCGGTCTCTGAACCTTTCTGCTTCAATTTCCCATGGTAACCACAGAACTGTTTCAATGTGCACCGCCTATCATCATACTTCTCAGGAAATATTGCATCATACTGGGAATCACACAGTAAAAGATTTCCCCTGTATTTCGCCTTCCTCTCCCCTCTGTGTCTCTAAATTGGATTGAGGATGAGAAAGTGGGGACACCACCTTGTATTTAAATATTTGTTACCACTACATGTAAGTATCATTCCATGGATTTTTAGAAAAAATCCTCTAAAGTTACTCAGTTTTTACACTTTGAGAGAATATTCATATGACAGAAAATATATCAATCATTGCCATTCTACTAAAGTAAACTCATCTTGGTCAGAGCATTCAAATAATTTGAGCAGTTGCTGCTTGGAACCTGTAGGAGAGGAGTTATTTTCAGGTGTGCTTTATTCTTTTTATTGTATCCTGAGAAAATACTGTCCTGCCATTTTTTCTCATACTTGCTCAGTCAAAATTCCCTCTCAGCTTTCAAATTATAGAAAGTTTGGGCTAATATGTTCCATTCAAAAACAGCATAGACAACACACCTAGGGATGTGTGTTGAAAAAAAATCAGATCATGAGATTTTTCTGGCATTATGGCAAGATACACATAAACAAGCACTTGGCAATGTGTGGTCTGAATGACAACACTGATGAGATTTCTTGAGTTAAGGATTTAGAGAGTTGGGATACATGTCAGTGAAAGGCTGCAAAAACATACTCCCTTTTCATCTACTGCCCTCAGATTCAGAGGCACATAATTTGAATAAAGCTTTCAGAATAAGTTGCAGTAATGTATTGTATTTTATAATTGAATAATGCAATAAATCTAAGGAATTGTTGTCAAGCACGGGAACTGGCTGCCAAGGGAAGTGATGAAGGCACCATCTCTGGAGGTATTTAAAAGATATGTAAGTGTGACACTTAGAGACACATTTTGGTGGTACAGTATTAGGCTAATAATGGTTGGCCTTAAAGATATTGAAGGATTTTTTCAACCTAAATGGTTCTGTGATTTAAGAACTGGAGAAGACTGGAAACCTCAAATATTTAGGAATGATATTTTGAAGGAATAAATAAACAAAGCCATGGAAGTAGAATGAGACATGAGATGAAGGGGGGAAAAAATAAAATACCCCACTGATATACCAGAGGAACAAGTATTATCATATACAATAGTATTGATACCAGTTTATCTAATCAAGGACAATGCTAGAAAAGGAAACGCAGAATGATCTGAACATGATACAATTAGCCTGGAAATCATCAGTAGAATGAGACTTGGGGATTATGAAAAATAGTGGATGAAAAATACAGCACTGAAAAATGCAGTCTGACATGATCACTATTGAAGAGCTTTTTTATTTATCTGACCCACAAAGGCTTTAATTTTTTTCTGAAAAAGGATATGCTCTTTAATTGCTTTGAAGGCAATAGAACATGATGGCCTTAGGAATTCTCCTTCAGTTCAGTCTGCTGTCAAAATGCTGCTCGAAATGGATTTAAACTGAGATGAAAAGACTAGATTCATAATACTATCCAAAATCCTTCATATTTATATCACTGTAGTTTTACACATTGAGAATTTGTGTAGTCTTTTAAATCTGTGCAAACATTTTTCTACATAAGCTTTTTCTACCAGAGCAAGTTAAATTTTACTATAGAGTGTAGAAAAAGCCAGAAGAATGACATCTACTACAAAATATATTTTATTAAACAGGAAACCTGACAAATTGCAAATGTCAATATTAAGCTGTGAACAAAATTTGTGAGAGTCAAAGTGGGCTTTTTAAAAATTTATTGTTTACAACAAGGTAACTTTTTTGTGGTTTTTTTTGTTTGTTTGGTTTGTTTTTACTCAATGTGTGATGTTTAAACTGCTATTTTCTAAATTATTTTAAGATTTATAATTTTTGGCAGAAATTAGGACTATATGGTTTATGAAGTGTAAAGTATATTTTTAAATTTGCAGTTAAGTATACATATGTTTTAAACACTCTTGATGTTTTCGGAATACTCTAGCATTTACAATGTCACTATGTGGTATCTATGTTATGTTTTTATTACCTTTTTTTCAATTGAGTGTTTCTCAGGTCTATTTACAGTTAACTTTTTCGTACAGTCCTGAGAATAAAGGTCAAATGAAGGTCAAGCTTATAAGAAAGGCCAAGGAATAGGCAGAAATTTGATTAAACTACATGACTAACAGAGAAGTAAGCAACGCAATATCGACCCAGGACTTTTATACTGGATGTGGGAATATATTCTGGCAAGATTTATAAAAGCAGACCAGAGCTTCCATGTTTGCAATGATTCATTCCTAGACCTGTATTCAGAAGAATATGTGCTGTCAGTCAATGGCTTTGAGAAACCTAAAATAAGGGAGCTATGCAATAGTAATGCCTACTCTATGTCCTGCAAAATACACTGTAGGGTACAGGACTTCTCACTTATTGCCACCCTATTTTAAATGAGTGTCCTCTTTTAATTAGAGAAATCACATATGAAAATTATTGTGTTATTTGTGTATGAAATCGTCCCTAGTAGCAGCTAAGCAGAGACAGCAGGAATTTGGTACTACTCATTTAAAACTGTTTTAAAGGTTAACTGGAAAAAAAACAACCAACAAACCAAACAGAAAGGCAAACCACATGTGCTTTTTACTGTTCCTTTATGCTTTATAAAGGTCATTATGTTCATGTTTTGCTTGTTTGTTTGTTTTTTCTGTTGAGTTTTTGCCTTGGAATGCTGTTATTTACTTGCATTCATTTGCAGACACCTATGAAGAACAAAGCTCTTGTATGGCAAAATGACACCACAGTAGCTAGAAACCTGACCTGAATTTCCAGCATCCTTTAATTAAAGAATAAAAATACACAACCTATAAAGATTTCTGGAAACTACACTTCTAACTCCAGCCGAAATCTTTCAAACAGTGTCTTCCTGTTATATCTGTAAGATCTTTGCAGCAAACAACTGTAAAATGTATAACAATTCATCCACAGGACAAGCTGAAAGAAAACTGCTTCCTAAATGCTCAGACCTCCTGGTCTTCTAGAGATATGCTAAAATAATATATATCCTCTTGCACGGCTTTGTTTTTTGGTGACAATAGGCTTCCCACAGGAGGATGGATTAATTCAAGCAGACAGAATTAGCAAAACACATTGAGTTTTTTTTCTGCACTGCAATGTGAATTAAGTACCTTTTGGCCCAGCTGAACTGGTAGCACTGATGCACAATGGTTTGTGAAATGAACATAATACTGTAGCTTATGTAGAAATCTTCCCAAAAGCAATTGGGCAGTTTGCATCCTTTTTTTATATAAGATTATTCAAAACTAGATAAAATAATAGAATGTGGGACAAATTATCAAGTGACACCAGTATGAAGCTCTTCCATTCTTGAGCAGGATAGAGAGTTTGCCTGTACTGGAGTATTTAATATTATGTTTCTACTAAAAGCACATAATTTATCATCTTGATACAGTAACATATATTAAAGAACTTTTTCCAATTTAAAACATTTTTCTTTTTTTCTCTTTGATGGTTCTGCCTAGTAAAAGGAACTAAAAGGAATCATAAATATGTCTGAGTATGTTGAAATACTACACCTGCTTGTTAATTTGTTCTTTTAAAATCCTCTTGCTGCAAGAAAATGATTAGGAAGCGCTTGCTATGTAAGTTAAGGGAAGAATTTGAAGGAATGAATTTGTAGTTAATTTCTTGAAGGATAAGCATGATTTATCATAACTTTTCACAAAATTTACACTATAAACTCAGTTTTTTAATCAAAAGTTCATACATTAATGTTGATAAATGTCCCTGAAAAATTTGCAGTCCAGGAAGATATTGGCAATCTTGATTAAGAAAGTGAATTCTATTTAATATGTGCTATATTATTTGTGGTAGGTGGATAATTAACAATATTTTAAAAAAAAATTCCAGAACTATGTCTCCTTAAAGGAAGTTCATAGAGTCAGGGTAAAAGCAAAATCAGAAAACATTGTTCCACTTACTTCTTAACTATGTATTTATTTGTTTACATTTTCACATATGAAAATATTTCAAGTACATCTACAATTTTTTTTTTACATGACTTGAATAGTTTTTACACAGGTACTCTCTTTGAAAAGAAACTCATTCATGTGTAAATAAGTGCCTACACACTATGGACAGTGTTGGAGGACACATTTGAGCATTAAGACGTTCTGGAATTTACTATAAAATCAGAGCTAGACTTTAATATTCTTGCCAGATTCCAATTTCAATGATAACATGCTTGTCTAAGTTCCTCTACAGTTTCTCATGTGTCATATGTTTGGTTAGATACAGAAATATTCTAACACATTGTTTTTGTATACAAGAAATACAATTTATTATGTAAGCAACCTCATTATTGGCAATGTACTACTTCAGTGGAAGGGCTATACAGTGAGGCTAAGATATCAGCAATTAGATTGTTGCTCTCAGCAGAGAAATTCTGGTCCTGGCAGGAGATTTTGGTATCCATGGAGATGAGAGACCTTATATATATGTAAGATGAGTGTCTTAACCCTGAATCTGGAAATGGTTCCTATTTCTATGAATTTTTGTTCTCTCTTAATATAAAGGCAGCACTGCAGTTTTGAAACACCTTTTCGCATAGGTTACAAAGAAAAATCTGCTATTAAAAGAAAAAAAAAAAATCTTAGGAAAGGCAAAAAAACCATTGTGAAGTAAGCAAATAAACCAGTATCACATCCCTGCTCCCTTTATTAATGATATTCTTGTTTCTAGGATTTCTGACAAAAGATATATGCATACCCCAATGCTGTATTAAGTTTAAATCACTGTGAAGCAAACTTTTGTTTCTTTGTTTGACCGAGACAGAAGGCTTCTGATCATAGTCTGAAGAAATGAGAAAGATAAATCCTTTGCACATCTTTGACTTTTACCCCTGTTTACATTTTCTGAGATTGCTAACTCTGTCAGACGCACACAATTTAAGCTGTCAACTTTTCTTCAGTCAGAAAGAAACCCAAAAATCTGAAGAACTGAAATACTTCCATGATCCGAAGAATCGAAGTATTTCCATGATCTTTTATTCTTTTAAACAATGGTAATGGAATTCTCATTAGTATAATGTAACAAACAATAGATTTTCTAAATCTATTGGAAGGAAATTATAATATTTGATGACTAAGGTGAAAATATCTTCACAGACCACAGTATCAACTGTGGTGCCAATGGAAAAACAAAATTGATTAGAAAAAATAGTTGTATGTATATAGAGGTCTGATATGCTAACAGTTAATTAACAATGGGAAATTAAATTGCAACATGGCATTAACTATCCAACAATATTTTATTAAGCAAAATAAATTTAGATTTGTCTTAGTACTTTAGAGTTTACTTAGTAATTTAGAATTCAACAGGAATGATCAGACATATATATTGTTTAAAAGCTGACAATCACAGAAGCCAGAACTGTGTCAGCAACCTTTCCAATCAGTGCCTTTTCTTTGTTCAAATGAGCAAGTAAACAAAGCCACGGTGATGTATTCCACAGCTTGTAGGACTGATTCCTCTTGGCCATTGCTCTGTTCTTCATTATGCTCAACAATTTCGTAAAGCTGCAGCAAACAGTTTGTGAGTATTAGCAAAGTCAGATGTACAATGAAAACTCTTCAACATTTCTTGTGCTTCCTATGTCTGCCTCTGAGTCAGAGTGTTCTCATTAGATCACCACACAAAGGAAGATTTGAAGGAAAAAAAGGAGAAGGAAAATGCTGGAAACCAGATCTTTTAAGAAGGAACAGAGTGAATGAACTCCAAGCAGGCCTGTGATGGAGTAAAAAGTTAAAATTGGATGATCACATGAAGTACTTAGATATATTGAAAATGACACCTCTATGGTGTATTTTAAGCATCTTTCAGGAGCCAAGATTGGAGTAATTCAGGGTCACATGAATCTGCAGCCCAAATCCCAGAGCAAAATAAGCATCAGAAAGTCAGAAGGTGTCAGAGAGGAGGTGATGAGAATTGAACCAGACCTCTACAATTGTACATTTGTAAACTGCAAGTAAAATCATGGGCTAGCCTAGGCAAGATAGCAAATTTTTCAGAACTTTTGAAGACAAGAACAAGCCAGGTGTATTTATAGGCATGTATGTAATGGCACTTTTAAAAAAAAAATTATTTTGTTCTTCTTGTGCTGTGAGATCTTTTGCTTTTTGGTTGTTTTGAGGTTTTTTTATGGTTTTGTTTGTTTGTGTGCTTGGTTTTGATTTTTAACGAGACTGAAGGATGCAACAGGAAAAGAATTTTAATGTACCCCTGGATTCATGTGATTTTTTTTTACTACATTAAAATAGTAATAAATAAAGTTATACAAAAAGGCAACTTATTTCAGTCAAGGGCAGGGATCTACAGTACTATAACTAAACAATAAAGGAGATTAATTTACTTTTTCAGCTACATAGCAGTGTGGGAGGTGATCTTGAAGGAAACATAGTTTCATATTTTCACAGAATCACAGAATTTCACTTCAGGATCTCACTTCTGTGATCTGGAATAGACAATGGAAATTCAATTCATAAATACTGAAAAATGTGAATTAATAAATTATTCCACAGACTTAATACTGCCACTTAACAGCTTGTCCAGGAAAAAAACATGTATTTTTTAATAATAATAATAAAAAGAACATGATGAATAATTATACTTAAAATATACTTCAAAGACACTTAAAATATACTTAAAATACAATGTGTAATACACAGTCAGCCTGGGGAATGAAAAAAACAACCCCAGCCCCAGCAGCCCTTGGCTGTGTGTGCAGCATTACAGCAGCACTCAGTGCCAGCACAGCTTGTGCAATTTACTGGGTTGTGTAAAAATCAAGTGCCATCTATATGACACAGAATGAGTGCAGCACAGTAATTCTGAAATTTTTAATTCTAGTCTTGGAGACTGTTATAAAGTAAACAATGCCTTTTTTTTTTTTTTTTGTCATGTGAGAAAGCAACCTGTATATATTCTTACTTCAAAATAGTAAGAGTAATCTAAACGTCTTGATTGATTACTTGGCTACGAAACTTCTTTAAGTATGATGTAGTTTTTGCAGTTTATAATAAAAAATAACATCCTTTCTTAAACCTGGAAGGCAGAAAGTGACTTGCCATCTTGATGAACCATTCCTATGACAATATTTGAACAGTAATAATCCCTTTCATGACTCATGCATCTTCATTTTCCTTTGAAATGATACCTTTTTCCTGAGTAAAACCACAAGTAACCATGCTTATTCAATGCCTGTCAGTCTGACAGGTGGCTCACGCAGTGGAAGATTGGTTTTCAAAGTTATCAAAATCTACGCATTTCCTTCTACCCCTTGATATACAAAACATATGGACCAAAACAAAATTCTGAACATCAATATATTTCATACCACACTCGGACAAGAGAATTACTGAGACATAGTGGATTTTTTTGTTCTGAGTTTCTGAAATGTAAAACCTAAGTCTTGAGTAGGGTTATCTAGCGCATACTGGATTACAGAGACATTTTGAAATCCCTCAGCTTAGCAAAATAAACATTTTGAACCCTGGATGATATTCACACATAGATGTATGCATGTTCAGTTTATATTTGCAGTGTCTCTGGACTGAAAAAGACAACAGATTGTCTTCTTAAATTAAGACAGAAATCATATAGTATTTCTACAGATTGCATAGCCTTGTCTGTAAGACACTTTAATTTGTTCTTAGTTTTAAAGCTCTCTGCATTCATGCTGATTTTAGTAGTTTCATTCGTATTTATTTTTCTGCACCATCTACTTACCTCTTCCAAACATGGGAATATTGTACAACAAAAATTTCAGAGTCTGACCAAAAAGGGTCAACCAGAGTAAGAAACTAAGTTCTAAAAACTTACAGACGTATTTAAGGACTTCATAAGACTTTCTTACAATTTGAGAACAATTACAATTTACATGTGTATACACAGAAATGTTGGTTAAAAAATTAATCAATTGTAATAACGTCTATATTTTTCTTTCTTCACATATCAGTTTCATCTTATGTGGAGAAAAATAATAGCCAATTTAGAAAGTAATCAAAAGGAAGAAGTAAAAAATAGAATTTAGAGGCAGGAAATATCCGTGCCAGTAACAGGATGTTTTCTCCTTTAGAATCAATTAATTTTTATATTGGGAAGAAAGTCAGAAATTACATTACTTTTGTAGCAATTGTATTTCCCATGAAATCCATTAATATTGAAAGACAAACCAGATCAAAATCAGAATTCATACTGAGTCATATGAAACTTGGAACATTACAGCATTGCTGTTAATCTAAAAATATTTAAACAATAATAATATCAAGCATACTGATAACAATAATAATAAATAATCTAAAAATTTAAAGAATAGTATACATCTAAGTTTGGAGCAGAATTTAAACTACACACAATAGTCAGAGCAACTGTTTAGGTAAGACAACAATTTATTATCACATCACTGATATTAATACTTTGTTGGTATATGGTTATGTGTATTAGATTTTAAGGAAACAACACAAATAAATTTAAAACCAGTGTAATTTATTTCGATGAGAAGATTTCAGGACAGAATGTGATAATCAATATGAGTAAAGCTGGAAATCAGCTACATACTTATGAATTAGATGTGGAATTAAGAAGAAATCTGTGTAACTGTGTTGGTTTTGCGTGGCCTGGATTTTGGTAGCGGGGAGGGGGGCACAGAAGTGGCTTCTGTGAGAAGCTGCTAGAAGTTTCCACCATGTCCAGTGGAACCAATCCCTGATGGCTCTGAAGATGATGGACATGCTGCTGGCCAAGCCTGGGCCAATTGGAGATGTTGGTTAAGCCTCTGTGATAACATATTTAAGAAGAAAACCAAACCAAAGGGGACACAGGTTTTTTTTTTTTTTTTTTTAGCCAGAGAAGAAGAGGAGGTGAGAACATGTGAGTGAAACAACATGGAGACACCAAGGTCAGTGGAGAAGGAGGGGAGGAGGTGCTCCAGGCACCAAAGCCAAGATTCTTTTGCTGGGTGTGGTGAGGACCATGGTGGAGCAGCTGTACCCCGGCAGCCCATGGGGTCCAGGGGGATGCAGAGATCCACCCACAGCCCATGGGGAGGTGCCCACGCCAGAGCAGGTGATGCCTGGAGGAGGCTGTGATCCAGTGGGATGGAGAGAGGGCCCTTGATTCCAGGCTGGAGCAGCCTGTCCTTTGAGCACTGCACCTCATTGATGAGGAACCCATGCCGCAGCAATTTTGAGAGAACTGCTGCTCGTGAGATGGACCCACGCTGGAGATGTCCATGGAGAACTGTCACCCGTGGGAGGGACCCCAAGGCACATCAGGGGAAGGACTCCTTCTCTCCTGGAGCAGCAGAAGATGTTGGTGATGAACAGACCAAACCCCCACACCCTGTTCCCTGTGCTGTTGGTGGGAAGGAGGGAGAGGTTGGGGGGGAAAACAGTTTTTAAGGGCTTGTTTTACTTCTCATTATCCTCCTCTGACTCTGTTTGCAATAAATTCACTTTGTAACTCTAAGTTGAGCCTGTTCTGCCCTTGGAGTGTTTTCTCCTGGTCCTTATCTCGACTTGTGACCCCTTCTTTTATTTTGTTTTTCTCCTCTGTTCAGCTTTGGCAGGGGAGAGTGAGTGAGTGGCTGTCATGGGTGTCTGGCACTTAGCCAGCATCAAACCACGACACTAACACATTCCAGGACAGTTAAAATTATTTTAGTATGTGAGAGAGCATATTGCTTACAAAGATAATGTGATTTCTTAAAGGAAAGATCAGGTAATCTTGGTTGTAGAAGTTGACATATTTATTTGTTAAATTTCCTCTTTTTTTACCTGAAATTGAACATTTAATGGATAACTTCCAGTTTCATAGATAAATAGTTATTATTATGATTTTTATTCAGGTACTCATGAATCTGGTTGCACAAAACTTTAGTCCAATTAGACCCTGAATATATTCAATATAAATTGAACAGCTACATCCATTGCAAACAAACACACTGGCAAACAAAATTAGCTGTAATTTAAGGGGTGTTTATTTAAAAAGTGTTTATTTTCAGAAATTAACGTCTTAATTAAAATTAATTTTAACTTCAATTAATTTAATTAAGTAGTCAAATTAATGTATGACTGTTAGCTGGACTGAAATATAGGGGAGCTCAAAACTCTGGCTGGAAAAGGTAATACAATTAGGAAAATGTAATACAGAAGGAAAAATTTATAGAGAATGATTCAGCTATCAAAATGATCATCTTGGAGAAGATGTTAAGCACAAACAATGTATCCTCGCACAGGAGGAGCAAAAGGATTAGTCATGAAAGACAGAAAGATAAAGTTTTGGAAATTTACTTAATGTAAAATGAACCTTAACAGTGGCAATATTTTAGTTGATCTTCAATTATTAGAAGAATGAAGAACAAGGGAGCAAATTTTTAAAATATTTTCTTAAACAGGGATATCCCACGTTCCCAAATTGAACTAAATGTATATTTAGCTTCATTTTCAATAAAGAGAGTCATGATAAATACGGAGACAAAGGCAGTAAGACAATGCTTTTAGTGAGAAATAATAAATATCTCCACAGAGCAAGCCAAGCTGCAAGACACTAGTGCATCCAAACTCGAAGGGCTAGACATAACTCTATATCATAATTCTTTATGAATCAGCAGATTCAACAGTAAAAAATTGCAGTAAATTGCTTATGTGGAAACTAGGCAAATATGAAACTGGCTACACTATTTATTGATTCAGGAAGAGGAAAGAAAGAATCAGACACTGCAAGCTCATTATTCTCTCTTAATAGAACTTGCAAGACTATAAAAACTAAAAGATAATGTTGGCAAAGGAAAAAATGGATATGACATGAGTATTAATAAAATTAGTCTGGGTATTAGATGAAAGTTTGCAGTCATCAGAGCAGTGTAGTTGAAGAATGAGCTTCCCACTGGAATAAGGAAATAGAAACAACACCCAATTTTTAGACAGAGCTTGACTCCTTTATGGATGATATTGCATACTGCAATTGTGTGTGATGAGAGAGGAATATTGTGTCACTCCACTGTAATCTTCAAATGCGCTTGTGTGTGGTGAAAAAATCCTTTCTTAACATATTATAATTCCTAACCACAATACAAAATTATCAGCAGTAACAGTGTTATTTCTTAAGTTTAGCAGGAAAACACCTGACAAAGGGAAAACTGGAAGAGACATTATACTGTTATGTAATCATATGTGATGCTGACTCCAGCAACCACAGAAAATATGATAAGGGATTGACAGCTATAACAAAGATGCTGCTGTATGCCCTGGCTGTCTCAGCCTTATCTGGCATCTATTTTATTAGAAAATTAGGTTATTTTTCCAATATCTCCAGTTCTTATCTGAATAAGATAGATGATGCTTAAAAGTACGTTTACAGTGAACAAAATATTCATTGGAAGAATTTTGAGTTAAAGGCTGCTGAAAAATATAATGCAGTCATAATGTGAGTGGCCTTGAGTATTTAGGTAATAAAATAGTATGTTTGGCAAAAAAGGCTGTGAAAAACCATGAGTTTCATGTCGTGGTTGGGGGTATCATTAGATCATTAACACTGCACACTGTTTTTTCCCTAAATGTAATATGCTGTGGGAAAAAAAAAATAAAAGGACAAAACCGAAAACCGGAAATACTTGGTTTTGCCTCAGCTGGGTTAATACATTTTTCTGGTTTTCTATGAAAATTATACCTACCTAAGTAGGAGAAATACCCAAAAAGTGTGGACTCTTCCCATTCTTTCTCATGTTCTTTCTGCTAAACATCTTACTCTGAATTTTATTTTTTTAATCTTCTTCTTTCATTGTTCATTTCACAATCGCTGAACACAACTGTCTTCATAGCAGATTACATGGAATGTGCTGTAAATAAATACTGCAAATATGTACCTGAGTATGGGCTTTGCACTTTGCTGTCCACCCTCTTTATTCAGTCGCATGGAGGACCATCCCTGTAAAATCACACCCCAGACTTTAACAAATCCAAACTCCAGTTAATAATGGAATTCAATACTAAAATACTGGTGGTATTTCGTCAGTTATCACTGAAAATAATGAAGCTGCAGAATTTAGCATCTTTCCTTATTTCTGTCAGATTTTATTCCTTTCAGCGTCTGGTATCTCGTGCTGTTTTTTGGAATCTTGCCTCAAGGCTCCCACATGATAAACAGCACATTTCCAGCTGCTACTTGCTAACTTCTCCACAAGAAAGATTCTTTCAAAGATAAGTGTTGCTCAGTGAACACAGCAAGTGGACTAGTGCACCTCAGCGTTTTTTCAGAGGCTGTAAAACTTCCCCAAGAGCTGCATGTGGCTCTGGGGAAGGCTAGAAGAGGCTGTAGTGCTCTGATGGTAACTGAACACTACGTGTGGGTCAGTGACAGCACAGATGGAGCTGCCTCATCCTCTGTGAAATCAGAAGTCACTGTGGTCCAGCAGCAGATCCTGCAGCCATGACCTTGCACAGGCACCAAGGTGCTCACTCCCAGATGAACTGATCATTTTCTATTCAGCAAAAAAAGAGAGCGTGCAGAATTATCACAATGTAGTGATGGCAGTCTTAATCCTCCCAAACTGTTCATGATTTGCAAGCCAAGCAGGAAATATGTATGCCAAAGTAAATAATTCCTCTTTTACATTTAATGACATTCGCACAGTCAATTGCTATCCATTCCATTCATGTATGACTATACTGTTTTCCAAAAAGATCTGAGTCCTATTAATTCTTACCGCCCCCTTGGATTCTCACATTTTTACCTTTCTGTTTCTTCCAATAATTTTTTTAATTCCTTATTTCCAGCATCACACTAAATTCTATCCTGAGCTTTGCAATTAATGTTCTTTTCTGGTATGTTTTCTCCTGGGTCTCTGACCTTTACAGCGATTCAATGAAACTTCTTGTGTTCCAACACATTTAGGTTTTTCTTAAATTATTTTGATAATTTTTCATGTTTTAGTCCTTTATGAGAAAAGTTAATGACTGATTTTCAAAATAGCCTTTTTCCTTTGCTTAGTGTGAGAAGCAGAAATAATGCAACTTTTCTTCTTGATAGCATTTGTAAGTAGTCTATTTTATGTGAGTTTTCATTTACTTGTACTGCAAATCTCCCTTATTACATCACAGAAACACCTATAAGTAAATGGTGAATTTCATAAAATTAGTACAAAACAAGTTACAGGAAAGCTGGGGAAAAAATAAAGATGAGGAATAAAATAATTTCAGCATGAAAATCAATTTTTTCTTCCTTCATACTTTCCCAAAGTGCTACTTTTCATATATGTTGTTATTCAAAGGTAAGCACTTAGTACTTAGAGGTCAATTTCCTTTTGGCACAAATGTGTAGGACTTCAATTGCCGTACCTTGATAAAAGGTGAGTGGCACCTTTTGAAAAAAAAAAAAAAAAAAAGCTGTTGACTTTAATAAGAAATTAACTACGCCTTTAAAATTAGCTCTTCTCAAGAAATTAATCAGACAAGATCTGACAAAACTAATTTTCTTAAGAAGGAACATGCAGAAATGGAGAAACTTAGACATTTCAAATGAAAACTTGCTACAAACACATAAATAAAAAGTATCTTTATATACAAGTATACTCATATATATATGCAAGTATACTCATGTTTATAATGATTTTTATTCAAAACTGAGGTGCTAATCGTTGTTTGATGACTGTCTCTTTCTCTGTGCATTCCTGATGAACTCAGAAATGCTACACTTACACTGTCATCTAACCATCCATAACAGCTGTTGAGGAAGAACCTGCAGTGAGACAAAAATTTAGGAGAGTGAACTTATGGAATTAGTGGATGGGATGTCCAGGAACCTGCCTTTAGGTATTGAGAAGCTGAACAGAGCTGGCAATTTTTTGATGACATTATTCTTAAAGCACAAGATTTTTAAATTCCCATCTGTAAGAAATTAGGGGCAGAAAGCAGAAGGGCAGCACTGCTGATTGAGGACCTTCTGGTCAAACTACTGTGCAAGAGGGAAAGGAATAGGCAGTGGAACCAGAGACTTGTATCCCGTGAAGAACAGAGAAAAACTGCTCTGGTGTTCAGGGATGGGATCAGGAAAGCTCTGGGGAGACCTTGTTACAGATGTTTTAAATATACAGTGGCCTGAAAAGAAAGCTGCAAAAAGACTTGTAATGACAATAAGGAACAGAATAAGGTACAATGACTTTAAACAAAAAGATTGAATGGATATAAGGATGAAATTTTTTACTAAGAAGGTGGTGAGATCCTTGAGAAGATGTGGATGCTGTGCCACAGGCAGTGTTCAAAGTCAGGCTGAACAGAGCTTTCAGAAATCTGTTCTAATGAAATATATCGCACTCCATGACAGAGGAATTGGACTAAAAGATCATTGAATGTCCTTCCCAACACAATCACAAATTTAATAAAAATTTCACATAGACCTTGAAGGGTCTAGAGGAAAATCATATGACCCTATGATAAGCTTTCTATTGGGCTTTGAACCAAACTAAAGTATTGGAATTTGTGGTGCCCCTTTCCAGTTGTTACAGCAAATAGTGGGAAGCTTTCCTGACAAGATTCACTTAATAATATACATTCATTGAGTTAAAATTTTTATGACAGGTAAATCTGTCCCTGTGGCAAATGTCTTCTCACTGTTAGATTAAATAAAATAAATAATACAATGCATTTGTTCAAATGATATTACAATAGTGAATACAGTGCTTTAGCTGTTACCTGTATTTCTGAAATCCTCACAGTTCTTGCTTAACCGGCTGTAAAAAAAGTCTTCAAATAAATTGTCTTGACATGAAAATCCATGAAAACAAAAATATTTTTTGTAAATGAAGGCTTGTAGCGAATTTCAAATATTTGTTAATGATTGTCTTTTTTTATTTCAAATGAGTTTACTTGACATTTATGAGAACAGGCACGTAGAGGGAAGTACAGACATGCATAGTGTTAAGGTGGAATAGAAGAGGCATTCACATCTCTGAGTAGTGAATCTCAAAAAATTTTCCTCAAGGCCTTTTGAACTTCATATTTAAATTTCAAGAAATCTACATTCAAACATCTGGGAAATGACATTTGATTTTTCCACATCTTTCAAGTTCTTATTCTTAAAATAATTGAAGGTCTTTGTCTTCTTTTTCTGTAATGCTACCTCATACACCGCAAGGAAAGGAATCCTAATATAGATAATTTGAACTTCCTTAGAAAAGAAATCCTACTGTAAGGTTATTTCTTTTACATCTTCTGTTGTGCAGTATATTGAAATAAAAGAACTGAATCCATGTTTTAAAACATCACACAAAATTAAATACAGTATACACAAAACATTCAAATCTTCTGTCTTGGAACTCTGACATGGAACTTTCATACACTTCTGGGAAAATGAGGGTGATCCTCTTTTCAAACGTGCCCTGACATGATGTCTTTATGAATACAGACAATAATTTAGCCCCAGCCAAAACCAGGAGACTGGCAAATATAAAGTTTTGCCATGTTCCATGAAACATTACTGAAGCGCACTTATATATGTTTAAAATTGCTTTAAAACCTTTCAAAGTATGGGTTTAGATGTGCTGGAGATGCAGTGCAAGCAATTCCCAAGATTTTTACATCTTAATAAATCATTTCCACAGGCAACCTTAATTAAGAAGTCCTCTTTCTAAATAAAATTAACTACATTAATTATAGAATACTTTAACTTTCTATAATTTACACAGATCTGGTAACAACTTTTTTCATACAATTCCTTTTGACTAGCAGCTTTAATTCAGCAGGCTTAAAGGAAAGCCTTGCATATTTTGGAAATTTGAAAATAGGATAAAAACATTTGTTCTTCCAGTTGTTGAAAATATTTAAGAAGAAAGCTAAGGGAAAGGACAGTAACTAGCTGTCCTTCAACATGATTTCCAAAAGCACATTCCAATTTCTTAACACACAGAAGATGTAAACGGACAGAGTGAAACTAATATTTCTCTCACTAGGGAGGATAAAAGCAATAAAACTGAAATTATTTCATAGAATCATAGAATATGCTGAGTTGGAAGGGACACACAAAGATCATGGCCCTGCGCAGGACATCCCAACAGTCACACCATGTGTCTGAGAGCGTTGTCCAAACACCTCTTGCTCGTTCAAGCTGGTACTGCAACCACTGCCCTGGGGAACATATTCCAGTGCCCAAAAACCCTCTGGGGAGAAACCTTTTCATAAGATTCAACCAAAACATCCCCTGACCCAGCTTCAGGCCATTTCCTCAGGTCCTGTCACTGGTCAACACCGAGAAGAGATCAGTGCCTGCCGCTCCTCTTTCCTTCATGAGGATGTTGAAGACCCCAGTGAGGTTTTGCCTCAGTCTCCTCCAGGCTGAAAAACCTAAGTGACCTCAGGCCACTCCATGAATGGCTTCCCCTTGAGACTCTTCACCATCCTCATGGCCTCCAAACTTTGGACACTCTAACAGCTTCATGTCTGATACTGTGGTGCCCAAAATTGTCCCTAGCACTCGAGGTGAGGCCACCCCAGTTCAGAGCAGAGTGGGACAATCCCCTCCCTTGCCCGGCTGGTGATGCTGTGCCTGATGTCCCCAGGCCAGGGATGGCCCTCCTGGCTGCCGGGGCACTGCTGACTCATACTCAACTTGCCACCGACCAGGACACTCAGCTCCCTTTCCACAGCACTTCTTTCCAGTTTCTCATTCCCCAGTTAGTCCGTACCTCCCGGGCTGCCCCATCCCAGACCCACAATTCAATGCTTGCCACTGTTGTGCTCCACAGAGTTGGGGATTGCTCAGCCCTTTTATTTATCAAGGTTTCTCTACAGGGCCTCTCTTCCTTCAATTGAGCCGACAGCTCCTCCCAGTTAAGTATCATTGCCAAACTCAGTATACCTTCGAATCCTGCATGAGTTTTTTATAAAGATGTTGAAGAGCACTGGGCTGAGGATGAAGCCCTGTGGAGCCCCACTAGGGTCAGCAGCCTGATGTCACCCCATTTGCTATGACCCTTTTTGCCTGGTAATTCAGCCAGTTGCTCACCCACCACATGATGTGTTATCCAGCTATGTGCTCGACATTTTGCTGAGGACAATTCTGGGAGAGACAGTGTTAAAAGCTTTATTGAAATAAAAAATTACGACATTTGGCTTCCCTTAACCTGCTGGATGAGTTACCTTGTTGTAAAAAGAAAACAAGTTTGGTATGTAGGGCTTTCCCCTCACAAAGCCAAGCTGGCTATGACCAATGACTGGAGTGTCTTTCAGATGTTTTCCAATACCTCCCAGAATAACTTTCTCCATAATTGTGCCAGACACTGAAGTGAAACTGACAGGACTGTAGTTTCTGTTGTCCTCCTTATGGCTGCTTTTGAAAACTGTGGCATGTTAGTCAACTTCCAGTCAAATGGGACCTTCCAGACTCCCAAAACCATTCAAAAATTATTGAGAGGCTCATGATGACATCAGCAACTCTTTAAGTATTCTCAGATTAATCTCATCAGGGCCCATAGCTTTGTAGGAATCCAGCTGGAGCAGCAGATCCTTTCAGAAGTTCAAGATCAACTGGGAATTGATAATTTTCACAGTCATTGTACTCCAGCTCAGAGCTCTGACACCTCCTTGGTCCCTCAGGAGTGTTGAAGACAGAGGCACAAAAAGCATTAAACACCTCTGCCTTGTCGCTGTCCCCATTTAGAAGGTGACTGTGCTCACCTCATGAAATGTCTTCCCATTCCGTATCTGAAGATACAATTCAGAATTGCACTCCCTAATTCTTGTATTTTATGAGGAGACTTCAGAATTTTTTTAAAAATCAAGAAATAAAATTTTAGGTTAGAAAAAACCTCACTCTGGTAGGAAATTAAGAAGGGGGAGAGAAGAGCAAAGTTGTTGATTAAAATAGATAATGAAAAAATATCATATGTTTTTGCATTTTAAAGCAGAAAATCCAAAATACTGCTTTTAGATTCCTCAGTTTTTGGGAAATATTAAGCGCAATTCCAGTGTTCTCTGTCTGAAGAACTTGCAGCCTTTGGAGCACCTGGGCACATATTTTGATTGCTGGGCCTCACTGGAATGAGCATAATATCATATTTCCTGTACTAATGATGATGTACCCAAGAATTAGGAGATTTGAATTTTCAGACAGTTCTGCAGTCCTGGAGAAAAGTTATACTCTCTTCCTACAGCTTTTTATCTTAGGGAATCTCTTAGGCAAATTATCTGTTCTTTTTAAATTTAATCTGAAAGGAAAATTAATGAAAAGTCAGCTATGTGATAGAAAAAGACAAGATTTGACTATGTAAAACTTTCTTTCTCTTCAGATATCTTCAGGCTGGACAACATCCAAACTCCATTTAATTTTCTTTAATCTACTTTGCCCACCACTGCAAATGCCATCAAAGTTTTTTCTTTTCTCCCTAATAAAGGGAGCAGAGAGTTTTGATCTGTTATCTTTGACATGGGCTCTGGTTTCAACTGGTAACTCTGGATAATGAAAAGAACTGTTCTGTGCCTGATTTTTCTTTGAACTTTGATGAAATTCTTCCAAGCTGCTGCAAAGAAGTGTGACAATGCATCCTCTGAAGGCATTCTTATTTTTTTATAACCATTTATGCCAAGCCAAAAATATTAAAACAAGCATAAGAAAGTATTTGTCTTTAATTTTTCCTTTTCCTTAGATATTTATTTCTTGTAATACTATTTCTTTGCAATATTGAGTGGTACACGTCCTTCTAGACAGCATGAATTCTGTGCTTCTATCACACTTCTATCACACAGAGCTTTCATTGCACTTTTAAAACCTAGAAAAAAATGCCAAAGGCATAAGAGCCTTCTAATTCTACAGTCATTTGGTTTCACTTGTGTATTTAAATTTTCAGTGGAAATCTAATTCAGTGAGCTCCTGTGAAATTTAAAGATAGATAAAAACATGTTAACTCTCTTCTTTGTGCCAGAGGACTTGTCTAACATTTCCACCTAACTAATCCACAAATATGCAAAAATAAAGAATAAATTATTAGGACTAAACATTTTGGCAATCCAAGTAATTCCAACAAGCACAGATATTATTTTGAATGGAAGACTTTTTATAAATAGGGGGAAAACGAGCTCACTTTATTTTGCAGAGAGATGGCCTAGTTAATCAGCAGTGATTATGCTGGCTTGGTCTCTCAGATATGTTTGTTAATTAAAGCACTTTCTAATGAGCATTAGCTCAATTTCCCCCACGTGGAAGGCAGGCTGGGAGATAGACTACTAAACCATGATTCTTTCTCGCTTGAATACTTGGGGATTCTTTCTCACTTGAAAAATCATAACTGAATTAATAGAGAGAGAAAATAGCATTTTTGTCTCCATAGCCTTATCTGCAGGGCCCCCTGGCTATCAGTGTGGGGAAATATCAGTGGAGTGAACGTCTCCTAGTAGGAGTAATCATCATCATCATGAAGTGCTCATCAGATAGGAAGACAAAATGCAATTAAGTTGGGTTTACAATCAGGCCAATAATTACTATTCAGATGTCTCAGCTGTATGGAAAATGCAGGATTCTGAACTGTGACTTTTTTGTTTGAATGTGAGGTTTTTCCTCCTTTCTTGATCTCTTTTTCCTTTGAACATTTATAAAATGTCAGTCATGATGTGGCACAGCTGAATAACTGTCATAGAGTCAAATGCTTGCAGATGGTTAATGGAAACAGAGAATTAAATGAACAGCAGTAAAGAAACTCATGCAAAATGAAAGAACCCTGTTGCAAATTTAAAGGGTCATTTGGTTTCATCAAAAATCAAATAATATGAATATGTTATTCTCTGCATGAAAGACATTGTGTTAAATTGTTTTGAGAGATGAAAAATGAGCAACCAATGATGTACTAATGAAATTTTTGAAAAATCATGCACTATTGAAATATGCAGCAATTGCCAGTTAAAAATTATAGAACAAAGCCTGATTTTGGCTACTGCATTTTGTTATTTACAATTTACTTAATTATTGACATGCAGATGTAAAACACTATAAGGCCCTACAAAAGAAATACAAAATGAAGATTAATCTAAGTAGTCTTTACCATATCCAAACAACGTTTATGGTTTCAAAATAATTTTAAAAAATCTTTTAATCAGAGCCAGTAACTCAACATTTTGGTCAACTTTAGGCTACTGAAGTGCAGAATGCATTTCCACATAGATGTGAAATGTCTTAGAACAACGTTATGAGACTAAGCTCTCATCTGTCTGACATTTTTGAAAGACGTGACTGATAAATCCTTTGTAATGAGCAAATTTATCTTTCTGATACAAAAGTATTTGTGATACCACTTATTAAGTATTACTTGGAAGTGGATTTAAGTTAAAGGTACTTTAAAGTGGATTCCAAAACTTCAAAACATTGCATTCTTTAGAAACTACTCTTTTTTTGGTTGTCTTTCATCCTTTCTTAATTAAAGGGAAAAAATAATTGAAAAATATAACTTATTAATTATATATCACTGTTTATAGTTTAATAACTGAAAATACTTTGAGATTGGCCCATGCCTGTGAGAGAGAATTTTCTTCGTGTAGTAGACTAAAAAGGAAATATAAACTAATCATTTGACAAAATCAGAAACAGAAACTGTCTCCAAAAGCATCTAGTGAACAAAAACCCCAAACTTAATAGCTACTTTCAGCAAGATTTTTTTTTAATATACACATGTCCATGGACAAATTATAGTGTCTTATCTTGTGTTAATCATAAAATAAGAGCAACAAAACATTTTATGTTTCCTCCTTGACATATACACTAAAAATATACCTATGATTTCTTGTCTGCTGTAATTTCTGCAAAGTCAGTGAATTGCTTATTAAATGGAAACAGAGATGAAAATATTGATCTTATTTCCCCATTCTAGTCAGTACAAAGCATCTTCTCTTAAATCTTCTTGAATAACTGCATTATACTGGCTATCTAATAGAATTTGAAGTGAAAGTTTCTTTCCCTTTCTTATAACACAAAGAGTTCCTAATTGAAAATAGATAGGGTGTGATGAACGTTCCATTGTAAATATATTACAAATAAGCATCTTTCACCTCTGGGTTTTAATTAAAGACTTAATGTCATTTCTCGAATGGTATTGGCTCAAAGATGGAAACATCTGTATATTTTTTAGCAGAATTGTTAACATTATTCAATTTTAAAATGACAGATACACAGTGCTGGTCATGAGAAATCAATCTCCCACTGAAAATAAATGTGACAGAATAATCCATACAATGCTTGTCAAAAACCGTAGATTTTTGCTGACCTATTATTCCTTATGAATATGTTTTTAAATGTTATTTCTAACTATGACTGTCATTTTGAAAATGTAATTTATTATGTATTTTTGATCCTTTTAAGGCAGCTGTTTTGGTTTCTTTTCTTGTAAACCATGCTATTTGCCCTCTATGCAATTCTGCAGGTTCATTTATTTAAAAAATATTTATTCTGCTAAAAATGAACCTTTGTTTCTCATGGAACAGAAATAAAAAATGGCTTTTGTTCACCAAGTTTTACTTCAAAAATGGGAGAACTTCATAAGTAACATATATTCAACAGTTTAATGTGAATTTATATGTTTTTTCCTGCACCTGATAGGTAAGAGGAAAAATTTTCATCAACATTGAATTATTGAATGCTTTTTCAGGCTTTATAAGTTCTTCTATGTTTTTCTTTGTTCCTCTGAGAGACAACAGTATTCCAAGGAGCTAGAAATGTCCAGAGTTAGACAGGAGAATTGATTTAGGGAAGATGTTCCCAGTTTCATAAAAGTTTCACAAACAAATCAGTAACATCACACACTGTGCCTGAAGGTTTAAGTACGGTCTCACTGAGCAAGCAACTTGAAAGAATATTCATATGTTGACATTGTGTTTGTCATGTCCTCTCTTTTTCCCACCGAGTACTTCTTTCAGTCCAAACCCTCTTCTTCCTAGCTCTGTGGGAATCCAGGTGATTTGTTTCCACTGGTGACGGTGGTGGACTTCACTAACGTGACCAGCTCTGCACTGGGTTGAGTGAGAAGCTCTGAACCCCATGGCTGAGAGACAAAATTGTGCAAGCAATTCCCAAGATTGGGGAAAAAAATTGGATCTGGTGGGAAAACTTGTTTTATGAGGACAGCATTATAAAGCACTCTAGCGGCAGGAAGCACAGAGTATTACCGTCCCCAAAACCAGGTGGGAAGATGGCAAAGAACTAAAGGGAAGTACTTTCTTATCACAAACTTTCTGAGAATTTGCCAAAATAACACAGCACGTAGCAGCCATAAACCTGCTGATGATAAAAAAAATCTTGTGGGTCAAAACAAGAATAGCGAGATTGCTTATGAACTACCCTCATGGGCAAAACCAGGCTTGACTTGGGAAAGGGTAATATAATTAAACTAATTAATTTAGATTACTTAAATAAATTAATTAGATTAATTAAAAATAGAGTACAATAATGACAAATAAAACTAAAATCACCTTCCCATCACTGTTCTTACCAGGCTCAACTCCACTCGTGGCTCTTCTACTCGTTTCTCCTCATGTGGATTCAGTGGAATCCCTGGGGAACAGGGCTTGCCGTCAGCTCATAAGACTTTATCTTTGCCACTCTTTTACCTCCTCACACTGTTTCCCTGTTCTGTTGAGGGGTCCTGCCACGGAAAAGAGTCCTTCACAAATTCCTTCAATGTGGGTCCTCCCTATACGCTGCAGAGTTCCAACCACTGGTCCTTTCAAAGAGGAACGACCATCAGGAAAAGACCTCTCCACACATAAATCTAGGAGTCGTCAACTGATCTCTGACGGAAGTGCTCAGTGTCTCCATATTGCTGCTAGACAGAAGATAGATGTTACAAAATTAACATTTGAAGTTATATCACCAGCTATTATTTTCAGCTGCATTAATGTTGCAATCATGTTTCTGTGCATTTAAAATCCCTGAGTTGAACTCCCAGTAATATATTTTACTTTTCAATATCTGAAATGAACATTAAAATATACATTCATCACGTAGTCTGCAATCTTCAGAAATAACACATCACAAAATGAATTTCACAAGAAAAATTCAAAATAACATAATGACACCAGTAAATATGGACAATTTATAGAGGTTCCACACCTCAATATTTTACCACAATTTTCCGATATCTGAGAAAAAATTAAATGTTTAGTGGAATTGAGTTGCAAATCTGTAATTTTGGTAAATGTAATACACACTATATAAGAAACATCCAATGTGAAGTAAAGTAATTAAAATTGAGTTATTTTCCAAAAGATTCTGCTTGCTAGGTGCATTTTGAATGGGACTGAAGCATTCATTTACAACACAGGAGTCTTTGGGGAATACCAATGAACTCCCTTACAAAAATTGTAGAAGACATTATGGACAAAATTTTATTAAAATGTGACTCATATAACTTAGGAATTACAACCATTTTATTATCATATCAGTTAAAATAGAGTTTTTAATTTGCAATGTTGATTTACAATTTCTCTTACAGAATAAACCCTAAACTAACTAACTAAATCTCAAAATCAATTAAAAATTATTAAGAGGACTTTGCTAGGAGATGTAAAATACTTAAATGAGCTCTAAAACTTGCTTATAATTTTTATTATTTCCATACAAACCAAGGACAACACTTTTCAATACTGGAGGTAACAGAAAGGAAAAGATGCTGAAAGCCTCTATTCTGGGGAAAATGAGCAAGCATAACCAAATGCCGTACTGATTCAGACAGGTGCCGTTGAACACAGAACATGCTAACAGGCACTTTAGCTATGTTTCTTTCCTAACACCTCTCTTTAAATAATCGTTAATCAATCTAACAGAGGGACTATCAGATTGTTTAAAAAAAAGTTGTTATGGAATTTTTTTCTCCTAAATACACATAAAGAGTTACTACATGGAGAACTATTGTTGCATTCCACTGTAATATCCCCAAACTCTTATGGGTTTAGTATCACATAATAATGTTCATTGTAATTAAGAACTTAACCAATAAGAATTGGACTCGATGATCCTTATGGGTCTCTTCCAACTCAGAATATTCTGTAATTTTATGAGTGTCTTCTGATAACCAGGCACCTAAAGATTCCAAAATAGTCTAAAAATTTTAACTAAAGCTTATAAAGCTCCTATAAGGAGAGTTACAGAATCTCTAGTGCTCCTTTTCCTTTGCTATAAAGCAGCCATCTCACTTGAGAATACAAGTTTTGAAGAAATATGTGACAATATGAAACAGTAATAGACATTGAAGGGAAGGATAGTACTGCATTGCTTTGAAACTCCCTGGCAAATTTAGATAAACAAACTGTAATTAATCAGAGCTGAAAACTCACTACAATTAATGTTAACATGTCGACACATCTGAAAAAATGTCTGAGGCATTAGCAACGATGACAAGTGTTGCACAAAATCTTTCTCTATTTCTACTAGAAACAACAGTCATGAAATTCCCATTGTTTAAGGCAAACTTACACTGATCCTCCTGATGACAGCAGAGAGGTGATAATCCACTGGATATCTTTATTACAGAAAACAGCTACATCTCATTTCCAATAGTTGCTTTTGTCTGTAGGATGCCACCACCAGAGCAGACAGGAGCTACTTCATTTAAATATAACATTGTTAGTCCCTGTGAGACGTCTGCCTTTCATAACCTGCTATGTTGGTAAGTTATTGAGTTGCATTTTTTAATTACTTCCTGTTCCTCCAAGTCAATTAACACTTCTACAATTGCTGAGATTGTCTCCAAGGGGAATCTGGATTGCTTTTCAAATTAGCCCTCTAGCTTTACACAGGCTGTGTAAATACATAATTCTGCCTTTGACTTGTCAAATCTCTCACTATTTGCTGCAGACAGCTATGGCATTCTCTGGGACATCTTTTGACAGAATCACCACTCCAATCTTTTTGATAACAACAAATTGCATGATTGACTAGAACTATAATAGCCTGAGGCATTTCTAGCCAGGCCTGAAAATTAGCTAAATCTATCACTACACTGTGTGCCATTAAAACATAATTTCATGTCATCGTCTGCCCAATGATAGGGTCACCAAGCTATTTTTAAAACACTTCTAAGCACTCCATCCTCACAGTGATATTCCAGGATTTTCCTTACATGTATGTACCTGGTTAAACTTTCCAGAAAAATTTATTAGTACTTTCTTCCAAATTCCCAAATGACAGAGAATTTGCTTAGTTTATTATGAAATCTGAAGGACAAGAGAGAAGAAAAGTTGCCCAGAATTTTCCCATCTCCAATTCTACCCCAAAAACATGCACATAAACAATTTCATAGTAGCTATGGAATTAACCCTATCAGATGCAAGACACCTGCTTTACCTCTGGATATTTATATGTATATATAAGGATGAGGACTTGGGGGCATTAATTTTCATTGCTGAGTTTTTATTTTTGTTTGTGGGTTGTTTTTTTTGGGGGGGGTTTGTTGTTCTTGATCTTGTTGTTTTGATGTGGGGTTAAGTTTTATAATTTGTTTAAATCTTAAAGTGGGTATTTGTAGAATCAATCCTTTTTCTGAATTTCTCAATTTCCTGGTGCTTTATTGTTCCTCCCTTCATTTTAGAATCTCACCCTCTACTTTCTCCATGTTGTTGTCTGTGCATTTAACTTGTGAGGTCTGAGGTGTTTTTCCCTGAAGGATAGTTTTTGTTGACATCTTGTATTGAGAAGCCAGCTTCTAAAAGCTAACCATTTTCCAGAAAGATCCTTTCCTGTTTTGTGTCTGTGATACAGTTCTGATACAAAGATTGTAGCCATAGCTTCATATTAACTTAATAGAGCCCTTTTCATTGGTGTATCTCATTTACTACTTGCATGGATTGCACTGCCTGCAATCCATGAAAAATAAAAAGCGTCTTCTGACATTTTGTTCTGTGTATCATGTCATGGTTAAGTCTGTTAATACTGTGACATGATACATCTTCCCTATACATGTGTGTGTGTGTGTGTGTATATATATATATACACATATGTGTGTGTGTATATATATATATATATACATACGTGTGTGTGTGTATATATATATATATGTCTAAATTTCCCATTGTTTTGTAGTACTTAACAGCTGCATTCAATTTTTTATCATCTCCAGAATTTGGACATAAGTCTTCTAGTCTCTACTTGTCTTCAGTAAAGTCAGATTGGTTTGATTCTCACATTACTAAATTCTGTAGTGAACTGTACTGCAGATGTAACTTTGATTTGTGACTTCCTGAGAAGTTGCGAGAAGCAACTGAATTTACTGATTTTGTGTTTGTGGTATTATTCATTTCATAACTATAATGTTTCAGAACTATAATATGGGATCAACAATTTCCTCTGCCTATTCGCAATACAGCACAAACCAAGCCATCCTTAACCCTGAGCTGCTTCTCAAAACATCTGTCTTGCCTTTTCATGCTGCAGGTGACTAAAGGCTGCAATAACCAACTCTATCTGGACTACGTATTTCAATATGCGGCTTTGAAAAATATTGAAATCTTGTGCTGTTTCCTTCAGCTACTCATTACCAACTCCCAAAGCAGCTGCCTCTCTCTAAACTATGGTCTTTTCTTCAATAATTCTTTTCAGGTTTATACTAATATCTCAGTAATCTCACATTTGCATTTCTAATTTTTCTGTTCTGGTTCTTAAGTTGTACTTGCTCTTCTCTGTTCTGTTTGCTTTATTTAATGTAGCCAGTTTGCTCCTCAGTATCAGGGTAATTGCATAGGTGCTATTGTTGCTTTTATATATATCTATTATTTCTCAGAGACACCTTTTTTTTTCCCCCAGCAATCGAGCCAACTCCTTTAGATTTTCCAGTTCCCATGGTCTTTGTATTTACATAGTAATTATCTCTTCTGTCTCTACTTCATGTGCAGCACAGCCTCATTCTTATTTAGCCACAGAATCTGATCTTATTTATTTCACTCTTCTACATTCTGCATTACATATATATACCCTGATTTTAGGTATCTGACCAACCTGTCCTGGGGGGCATGCACTCAATGTGAAGATCCAGTGCTCTCAGGAATGCTAGTTTGTGACATAGAGAAATTATCTACAACCAAGAATTTCCCTGCCCACCAAAAAATCCCCAAAATGTAAGTTTAGCATGAAATAATTTTATTCAAATTTCAAATTTTTCTCCACACTATTAGAGTAAGAAAACATTTCCTCTTTGCAAATATACAGCAGTATGATACATTAACAGTATTCTTGAGAAGATTTCAGAGGAAATCCTCGGTCTTTGAGCGTTGTTCTAGTGTTGTGCTGAAAAATTCTTTAATCCAACTTGTGTCCCAAGTTATTACTTTTTCCTGCCAAACTAGGACACTTACTGCCCTGCTTCTGCGATCAGCTCAGTTCAACTCCCATACCTTACAGCTGATTTATAACATCTGGTTTTTTCTGGTTTTTTGGCAGAAAGAGAGAAAGCAGTACATTACCGCTTCTGTTTTTCCTTTCCTATTGGTGGGATGCACTCCTTCAAACTACAACAATCCTTTAAGTATTTATTTAATATTATTTTAAAACAATTCCCTTTTCACGGCTTTAAAGTTGGAGGTTGTCTTTTTGGTTTGAATTTAAATTTATCAGTGAACTTCTGTGCAGCCTTTACTTTCTGCAGCACAAACAAGTTATTAGGAAAATATACTATTGGGGATAGACAAGGGGAAAGCCAGAAAAAAGGATTGAAAAGATGTTCTATCTGGGAACAGAGGCTCACAAAATTTCACGTATGGCAAACAACCACTTCCCTTTTTAATTAATGAATAATAAAAGCTTAATCATTAAAAACTTTAACAGATTTATTCTTACTGGATAGAAATTCAGATTTACTATAGGATTGTATTTGTATATGTTATATGAATATATTCTGTAAGTTATATAAGCCACAAGCAATTTTTGCTCCTACAATACAGGACTATATCCCAATCCAGATAACTGCCAAAAACTCAACCAAAAGCCACAATAATTCTTTTCACTATATTGTTTCTGTGTTTGAGTTCTACAGAAGTCTAGTGGTACTTCAGCATGAGTGTAAAAGTGGAGATTAAAAAGACATTATATAATTTGACATTGTACAAAAATGTGAAATATTATTGGCATTTTCTCCTGCAACATATGTGTGTTACTCTGTAGAGACACTCATCAATATACCTAATTTAATGGTTTTTAAATTATCTTTCTAACTGATGTTTCTTCTTTATTTTTTTTGTTTTGTAAAATAATCTGATGAGACAATAAATTGCTAAGTGCATTTAATGATATATATGCAGCAGCCTGAAGTGTTGGGAGTGAAACAACACACCAATATGATGTGGAATCAAGCTCCATTTATTGATGATTTTTGACAGTCTTTTATACATAATTCTGTTCTATACAAGTAAAAAGCAAGCTATTCATTGCTTAAACAATGCTTTCTCACGCTTAAGTAAAACTAATGATTGGTTGGCACAATTTTAGTAACATTCAGCTTTTGCAGTTAATTTCTAAGCTTTTCCCAGCCTTGTCTTTTGTTGACTTCCTTTTTATCATATCTTACTGTTTCATATCTACTTGGACAGTACAGACTATCTTTGTAACATATTTTCTATTGCAACACTTACTTCTTCAGAACAAGAACAAACTAACCTTGCTTATTGCTACATTTACAAATGTTAACAAGAACGAACTAACCTTGCTTATTGCTACATTTACAAATGTTCATAATGGTGCATTATTCCCAGGGCCCCAACATCTCCCCCTCTTTTTTCAAAAATGGCATGAGCGATATCTTCCATCCTTCGCACAAGACATTGCAATATGCAAGGCCCAAATAAGCAACACAAAAAGAGCAAAAACAACGGTGCTCCAAGCATCATTAGCAAGCTCTTAATACAAGAGGCAATATTTCCAAAAATTGAATCAAACCAGGAGTCTAAAGGGTTACTAACTGTTCGGATCTTATCCACGTGTTCTCTGAGCCATTGTAACTCTGCATGAACAGACTTGCTGTGATCGGAAAGATTGAAACAACACATCCCCTCAAACTCCTCACATCCGTGACCTTGTGCCAATAACAAGAAATCTATCGCTGCTCGATTTTGCAAAACTGAATGCCGCAGGCTATCCATATCTTCTGATAGTTGTTCTAAAATTGCAGTGGTCGTATTGGATTGTTTAACAACCCAACAAGCCAATTTGTTAATAGTGTTGAGTGCATGAGCTGTACCTAGTGATGATACTAGAGCGGCAAAAACTCGTGCTGTTGGTCCCCAAATTTCCACATCATCGTTGCAGTCAGATGAAAGAGTGTCAAGGCCACGTTTAACTCGATTGTGTCTCAATTTCATTGCCATTGTCTTATTCATTGCTAATAATGCCAATTTGCCTAAGTAACAAGGGCCTCCTTGTGCATAACGTGGTATGCCATGCCAAGCTCGATCTCCACATGTGAGAAAGACTCCTGTTGGAAGTGCTAAAGCACTATCATTTGCCCAGATTTTTATGTGGTTGCTACCCCATCCATAAGGAGAATCTCCACAATGAGCAGTAGCATTTGCAAATACAGAACTGTGTGGAGTGAGCATGGTAAAACTATCGTTCACATATCTTTGATAACTTCCCAGATATACACATCCAGTTTCTTTTGCATCATGATCTAACTGTCAGCTTCCTAACAAGTCTAACTCTCGGGGGTCCCATGGTAAAGGCACTTTCAAGCTTGATAAAAGCAAAGCAGTACAGTGGCTTGTATTCTTGGCTTCGGAACAATTTTTAGTAGCATACTGAGAAAAGCTGTTAGCATCAAAACCTGGAACTCCTATCAAGCAAGTACGAAAAGGATCAGTAGCTGAAGCCAGTGATAAACAAAATGCCGTATTACCAGTTTCTCTAGCCCAGGTAACCCATAAATTCTTTCTTGGCTCTATTTTAGTCAGCAAGCTTTCACTATCTAGTACGCTTAAAAGAGTTAAGATTACGATCCCAGTTTTCATATTCGTCAAAGAATTCTGATTCAGCTCTGCTAAAGCAATAATCAACAATTTGAGTATACACCAATAATTTTAGCTGAAGAGCAATGCGTCTTAGCTGATATCTGTCTAAAGCAATACGCAAAGAATCATGACTCTCGAAAAGAAATTCAGGCCAGATAAACTCCTCAAGAAACTGATCGAGGTGTTCACTGCCTATCCAATCTCTCAATCCCTGCTCTGGGTCTTGTGGGGGCAAACGATGACGACACTCTCTACAACCTAAGAGCACCTCCTGTCTCAAAAGACCATTTTTATCTGTATAAGCAAGTCGATCACACCCCCCACAACGAAATTCTATATACTGTCGAGAGGCCCCAAATTCTTGCCGTTTCTCTCTCAATCTGGCTAACTTTATTGCTATAGCTCTTTGTAGGATGCCGTCAGCTCTGAACTCAACAGCCCAATCGGTCCAAGACAAAACAACACACTCTCCTGGTTCTATCTCCATGTATAGTTGTTTGATTATTCTGCACCAAGGCTCAAGGGCAAGGTATCTTCGGCGTTGTTGTCTGTCATCGGCACCTAACCTCTTCCCCATGTTAATAATTTCATTGGGCCCTCCCAGGTAGCTTTGACTGGATCCCATGTTTCTACTAGAACTTCATTTTTAGACAAATCTTGAGAATTACCTCCTAAATGAACCTCAAATGGAACTGTGCTCCCTTCTCCTTCCCCTACTGGGTTTTTCCAATTTAACACATAGCAGGCTTTCATTAACACATTATGTGGGGACTTCTCCCCCTCTTTTTTCAAAATGGCCATAAGGCGTTTCAGATCTTGATGCCTGCGTTCAATTATAGCCTGACCAGTACTAATATATGGTACACCTGTTTTGTGTGTAATGTTCCAAAGTGCTAAGAACTGCTGACAAGCTTGGCTTCGATAAGCAGAACGATTATCAGTTATGTGTGTGCCAGCGTGCGGGAGGATAGAAGCAAATACTCTCTGTGCTAAGTTCCAAGCTGAAACATAGAAAGGCACAGCGTAGATTCGTTTAAAGCTTTGGCTAGCGTAAGTCAAACATTGCGCTCAGGAAGGGGTGTCACTGGGTACCTGTGGATGTAAGCAGACATACATGTTCTCTTCTCTAGGTTAACAGGTTAATAGGTTAACATCTGAGCTTTGTCATTGCATGTTATTACACACTCAATTGTGGGTTTTGCACTATGAGCAAAGGTGATCAAGGCAACAGGTACAACTACTAATATACATAAGAGAAAGACAACAGTATTTCAACAGTATACAGATTATTAACCATTTAACTATTAGCTATTAGCTACTACCCAGAGTCTACAATCACTGGAGAGTCCCACTTTACAGGCGAGACTCGAAGACCTTTCCCGGGCAAGGCTCTCAAGTTTACCTGAAAGGGGTTCCAGTTCTTATCAAGCCGAATTGGTGAGCCAAAATGACTCAATTGCATTTTTAGAGTAGAAACATCTGAGATTAAAGATTCAGTACCTGATCAGCTTAGGGCTAGGACTTGGCCAGAGCCCAGGCCTTAAGCTGAGAGGGCCGCCCTAAATCATCTTACAAACAAGTCTCTATTAATTTCAATTATTTAAAACAATACACTGCTTACAGATAACTACACAGGGTTATGTGAAAATTTCTAAAGCAGCCGGCGTTGTCATTTAGTTTTAACTAAGGAATCAATGGTACCATAAACAAATTGCAAATAACTGTGAACGCACATCCAAGATTGTTAATACAGTAACAGTAATTGTTCTGAAAAAGTTCTTCATCATGAACATTTCAGTTGACTTTATCTTATCTCTATAGCAAAAGAACTGCAAAGAACTCTTTGTAACGTGGCTCTCTCCTTTTCTTTCTTTTTTCTTTTTTTTTTTGTCTTTTTTTTTTTTTTCCTCTTTTAGAGGTTACTAAAATTTGACTTCCTAAGAGAACTTAAAATCAACAGACTTAACATAAATATTGATCAACTCAAAGTTGACAGGTCTGACATATAAACTCAGAAAATATTAAGGATTCGAACAACATTTCTAGTACATTTGCTGCAGCACATTCACACTTGCATGCATACAGAGATACTGTTTGAAGTATACAGAAATGATAGTATTGTACATCTTATATAATATTGCCATGAGTCTGGACACGTCTCTTACTTCGGGTTGTGGATTTATAAAACTGACACATGTATAGAAGCAACTGTAGTTATGGTTTTAACTGATTGCAAAGGAGTGTACTAATATGTTTCACTGTGGCCTCTTTGCCATAAGGGCAAATATCAAGAGCTCAGGTACTGAGCAGGCAACTGAGCAAGTGTATTTTATGAGATAAGATTACATTGAGCTACTTTTCTGGGCAATTAATGTACTTTAAAGTGTTTTGATGTTAAGTTTATGTGCAAGCTATAGGTGACAAGGAAGAACCAATATTCTTGAATCTGTGAACAGCTGTAAAAGCTGGAAATGTTGTCACATAGGCAAACAGGTAAAGTTCACACTATGCTGTCTATTTTTGCCGTAGAAAAACTATGGGTTAACTATAGTTGATTCTCATAAGTTTCTGCAGATAAGAAATACAGAGCGAGGCCTAGCATGGACCTCACAGAGTTAATTGTTGCTGGTTTGCAGCTCAAGGAATGCCAAGGTCAAATGGTGGAGGGATGCCAAGTTAGCTTCACAAACTCTGAGGGTAAATAGAAAAATAAAATATATCCCGTGGAAAGAACAAATTTTACACTCCCAAGTTTTTGATCTATCATGTGGGAAAAAGCAAATTTTTAACTTAAAACTGTGGATCACAATAAAGCTGAGGTAATACATAAATAACTAAGCAGAACATAAAATAATTTACTCAAATTAAATACTTTAGGTATATCTATGAAAATTTGTCAGTTGAAACACATGCACAACTACCCACTCCTCCCCCCATCGGCAAGCAATCGGTTTCTTCAGTGCAGCTTTCTTGCTTCTTTTGAAGACATCTCACAATCGGTTGCAGCTGAGTCAGCTCTCCAGCCGAGGGGTGAGCACTGGGACCCGGGGGGACAGATGTCATCCCCAAAGATTGATTCATGGAAAGCAATTTCAGAGTTCCGTAAGGAATAACAAAAGTCTTACAGTCATTATACCCATCTTTTCACACAAGCTTTCTCTGTCCTGTCTGAAATCAGCTCAGGCGGGGGCTGAAGGTCGAACTTCTTGCTCCGGCTGTGGCGACGGCGGAGCGGTGGGCCACTTTCCTCCCCCCCACCTTTCCTCTGCCCATGGCGGCGGCGGAGGAGGAACACCTTGCATTCTGAGAACCGGGAGCGACCCGCTGGTCGGGGGGGCCGCTGCACAGCGTCTCTCTAGCGAAAGCCTTTGAGGAATGTCCTCCCCCCTCTCTGCGCCCGCTAACTTTTCTGCAGCAAACTTTTTCTCTGTTTGATACTTTCGTATACAGTCTATTACTTCTTTCCACGCCTTACAGAGCTTTTTCGCAGTCTTATCATCATTAATTACTTCAATAAACAACTTCTCTCCGAATTTTTTGCACTCGCTTTCATCGAGAAAGGCTTCAGGGTCTTCCTCCGTTATTTCTCCCTCTTTCGCCTGGCACCAAAGCTGCTCGATCATCAAACGCACTTGCCGACATGTTTTTGCCAAGGTCTTGGACCCTTTTTCGTCCATTTGGACACTGTCCCAGATCTCGTCCCCTACTTTCTGCCAAGCAGCAGTGTCAAAAACTTGGCTAGTTTCTGTTAGCAAACCCCGTTTCCTACACCAAATCAATAAATCAACCAAGTCCTGACGGGGTACTTTATAATCAGTTTTAGCGGCCAGCCGCATTAGTCCATCTATAGTAGCTTTTTCTATCGCTGATGCAGCGTTCCCCATCCCGCTCCCAGACTTTTAGTCTGCCTGACTCACCAGTCAGTCGTGTGGCCACACAGCCGTCTCTTTCGAAAACGGCACCCGTCTCTGTTGGACGTCTCCCGTCTCTCTTGGACGATACCTGTCTCTCTTTGGACGATACCCCGTCTCTCTTCGGACGGTACCCCGTCTCTCTTCGGACGGTACCCTGTCTCTCTTCGGACGGCCGGGATGGCTTCTTCACACTTCGTCTCTCGTCCGCTTTTTCACTCCTCTCAGGAGCAAAGTTCTTCTGATAGCTATTAAGGCAGTGCTATCACGTCGAGGTTCACCATTAATGCCACGGCCTGAAGTGTTGGGAGTGAAACAACACAACAATATGATGTGGAATCAAGCTCCATTTATTGATGATTTTTGACAGTCTTTTATACATAATTCTGTTCTATACAAGTAAAAAGCAAGCTGCTCATTGGTTAAACAATGCTTTCTCACGCTTAAGCAAAACTAATGATTGGTTAGCACAATTTTAGTAATACTCAGCTTTTGAAGTTAATTTCTAAGTTTTTCCCAGTCTTGTCTTTTGCTGACTTCTTTTCTATCATATCTTACTGTTTCATATCTACTTGGACAGTACAGACTATCCTTGTAACATATTTTCTATTGCAACACTTACTTCTTCAGAACAAGAACGAACTAACCTTGCTTATTGCTACATTTACAAATGTTCATAATGGTGCATTATTCCCAGGGCCCCAACACATATCTCTGCGTAAAGTCATTGTGATGAGAGGCAGAGGTGCCTTGCTCCTGTTCTGACACCTCTCCCCAGGGAAAATTGCTGGTGATCTCAGAGGTGGAGAGAGGGGAATGGCACAATGCTCCACACAAAACCCTGAAGCCATCTGTTTGCCACATCCTCTGCTAGCAGGATTCTGCAGCTTTTCCCAAGACTTTGCCATGCTCCACAAGGAATGGCTATGGGCCAAGAGCAGTGTAGGTCTCACAGCCTTCTCCCCAGGTGACAAACAGGAAGAACCCCATCCTTGGGACACAGAAAGGCACCGAGTCAGGCAAGTCAAGGAGTTCACAGAGCAACGGAGGTGGAGAAAGTGTCAACTCCCCTTGAAGACCTGCCTCTTCAACACTCCATTTTCCAGGCATATTCACCCAGTGGGGCATTTGCAGAGCTGACATCAACCTGTGTGGCAAAGGAATTTACAGCAGCCCTTGGCTACAGAGTCATTTGCTAGAGCGATCTTGCCCCATGCAAAACAGCATGTGGAACAAGCCATCATTGACAGCTGGATTTATACTTGTTTGTTCAAAAAAAAGGAACTTGGTGAATGCGAAGTTCCCCTTTGAAAAAAGAAGACAAAGAAGAAAGGTGGAAAACAGACAGCTAATGCCTGTAATGTGGAGCCGTCAGGAGGCTGCTCTGCAGAAGCTTTGATGGGCCAGTGTTCCTTCATGCCAACAGCAAAGCTATTCATTGGCAAAGACCAATGGGGCCTAAGCAAGCTCCAAAATGCCCTTTGTATCGCAATTCTAGCAAAGCTGCAGTCCACGACTTTCTCTTCAGCTCCTTCTCTGCCAAAGCACACAAGCAGCACAGAGCCAAGGGCTCCTGGCACTTTTGGCAAAGGCTGATGCACATTCCAGCCTGGCGGGGGACTGGTGCCTAAGGACTGCACCTCCACACCTTCTGGTGGATGTCAGCTGGAGCTTTCCACAGACAACAACAGCTGTCAAGGCACTCTTTGCTCTCTTGACTCTGAGAGGCAGAGACACGGTTGAGGAGAGTCCATGTCAGGGGTCAGCCTTACCTAAGTGAGCCATGGATGCTTCCAGTGCTTTCACAGCTGCAGCATAAACCCCGGAGTCCGTTGAGTTTAGGTTGCTGGTTATTCCTTCGACTAAACGGATGATCACTGGGTTTAATCCATCCTTTAGGATGACGATCATCTCAGCCAGCACGTCCAGCGCCTGTTGCTTTACTCTCTTATGAGTATCGCCAAGTCTCAGGACAAAATCATCAAAAATCTGTGAGGAAAACAAACAACAAGAAAGCTGGATTAAAATACCCTTGTTTGAAGAAGGCATGTAGAAATGAGCACTCTTTCTCTCACATCAGCACTTGCTTGCACAATTTCTCTGTCTTCCTGTAGCCTACTCACTGGAATGGTTGCACAACCTCATGCTGGTTTAAAGATTTTCATGTGTTTTTGAAAGGTTTGGGTGGGGACAGAATAGTTCCTAAGGTGTTTCTCTCCATGTGTCAGTCACTAAGTGAATCCCATTTCTTGATGCAAACCAGTATCTTTGGTATAGAAGTATGGAACCAGTTATTTACAATGCCCATTTTTTGACACAGTTGCCTCAGGTACTGAGGGTAAGTATGATTTTGCTAAACTATGGCCGGAGGAGATCCAAGTTGTGTTTCGTGTGTCTCGGAGCCTGTGTGTAGAGAAGTGCAGGGCTCTGATCAACTCTTCCAGAATGCAGACCATTTGTCTAATGAACAGGTAAACTTGTGAAATGTCATGTGCTGTACAGCACTCATTAGAGCAGGGTCAGTCCCTTGACAGCCACATTGTCAGGCACCATTTTGTGACAAAAGGGGAAAAGCAGCTTGTGGGAGGAGAAGGAAGAGATCTGTGTCCTTAGGCATTTTCCTCCTTTGCCAAAGAGCAAAAAGGCCCTCCAAGAAGGGTGAGCACACGCTTGAGCAAGAGGAATAGGGATGAGGATGGAAATGAGTAGCCAGAGTTGTGCCTGTGCAAGACGAGATGGAGGTTACGGAAGTACCCTTTTCCAAAATTTTGCTTTAAACCAACCCAGCCTGATACCTCTCTTCCCCATCCAAAGCCATGTTTTGTCTACAGAAGAATTGCCACCCTTTCAGTGGCTGGATTCCCTTCACTTAACACAACTGGCAGTAGGAGACAGCGAAGTTACAGCAACAGAAAATTCTGTCATCATCGCGTGAGCAGCATCAATAGGAACAGCCAGACAAATACATCTGGACGGAAAGAACTTGAAGCCTGGAACTGAATTAAATTTTTCTGGGTAAGAGGGACCAGCCTGTCCCAAAGCGCCAGGATGCAGAGCCAAGACACACTGCAGTAACTCTACTGCTCCAGGCTTGGGAAAGGAGCCAAAGAAAAGGAGCAATGAAGATATCCCACATACTTGGACAATGTTAGCGCAGATGAGCCGGGGCTTGGTTTTGCACAGGTCAAGGAGGAATGCCAATCCTTCCATCCGTGTCTGAAACGCCTTGGCTTGCAGGAGTGTGGAAAGCTTCTGGAGCAGCTCTGTTCCTTCCACAGCTGGAGGTAACGTGACCTGGAATTTTGGACGGTGTAGGTGGTGTCCATCCAAGATAGACTTCGCCCTGGAAGATAAAATCAAAGTAGAGCATGTTGGTGATAATACCTTCAGTTCACTGGGAGCAAAACATCTTGAGGAGCATTCCTAATGATGTGATTTCCAACAAGAAAATCCTGACCTGAAAAACAACATGGACCTCATGACAATCATTACCAGAGACGATCTGCAAGCAACATTGCTACCACAGCTTCCTCAGGAAAAGCAAGGATGAGCTGCATGTCATTTCTCTTCAGATGGCTTCCCAGGCACACATGTTGCACTGCTTCGTGCCGAAAGAGAGACACTACTTCCAAGTTTAAATGCCTCATCATATGGGAGGCATCTATAAGAAGTGTGTGTCTTCTAATGAGGAAACTCATAAGTCTGCAGAAGCTCCTCGTAGTCTGCAGTCTGCTCCATCCTTGCTCTGGATTTGCTGCCCTGGGTAAGCTGCTGCTTGGGGCAGCACTTGTGTCACAGCTGACAGCCCTGCTCTGCTGGCCAGCAGCCATTGCAGGAGCTTCTGCTAGGGACAGTGAGCCTTTCAGATCTTCCTTAGGGAAGTTCAAGGCAGATCTTGTCAAAAGAGCATTGCCTGGGCCATGCTTTTAACATTCAATCTTTTCTCTGTGCTCCTTGCCTCACCCAGTAAAGGAAGCAATTTTGCTGCTTCAGAAGTTCCTCCAAACAGTCAGTTTCCCAGGACCAGGTTACAGATTTGGGCTGTGTAATCTTCTGTGTGATCTTTGTGCAGAAAAAGACAGGAGTGCTTCTTGTGAGCTGTGTGCCCAACCTCAGAGACCTTGCCACGCAGAACTCAGAGAAGTGTGGAGAGATGGACTCAGTAGCACAAGGATCTGCATTGTGATTCTCCAGCAGGCCTGGGCAAACTGGCAGCTCCACTGGGCCATGGCTTTTACTCTCCATAAACAATTGATACTTCAGATTGCAGTGGTGAATCTCCCCAGCCTTGTCAGGCTTACTGTGCCCTGAGAAATGTTTGTGAGGCCTCGGCCTGGATGAGCAGGGCCTGGGCTCAGCTCCTCTGGAGCTTTTCACAAACACTGTCTGCTCGCAGGAGCTTGTGCTGCCTAATGAGCTCCTGGGGTTTCCTGTGAACAGCCTTGGAAACTCCTTTTCTTGCCTGAACGGCGTCACAGCCTTGTTCTCACACTTTCAGAACAGGGTGCCGGCCCAAGTGCGGCCAGGATGAAGCCTTGTTATGGCTGAAGGGCACTCTCTTGTGGCCATGAACAGCACCAAAGGAGGCCCTGGGAGCTGTCCTGGAGCTCAGCGGCTGCCACCAGCACCCTCCCTGTGAGTGGGGCCTCCAGAGCCAGCGAGCTCTGCAGTTTGCTGTGCTCACATGGTCACCCATCAGCTATGGATCCTGGGCCCATACCCCACTCCTCCAGGCTCCACCTTAACTACTATTAACTGTGAGTGCTGATAAGCTTTTAAGCAATATTCCTTTTTATCCCTGTCTTTTCTGTCCTTTTGTTGCATGCACCTGAGCATACACACACACACACACACACACACACACACACACACACACACACAGAGCCCCACAGAGATATCTAGACAGTTCTAGGTTCATTTCTGGTTTGATTGACTGGTTTTAGTTTGTTGCTTTTTTTACCTCAGTGTGCCTTAAACATATAGTAAGCAGTAGAGTGAACCTTGCCAACAAACAAAGTTAAACTACTTCTAATGAAAATGCACAAAAAATCAATGTGATGTAGCTGCACGTGTTTGCACTGCCGTGTTGTTAAACCTTGCCTACCCTTTCTACTGAGATAGCAACTCCAAAGCACTGTCCTGGATGCCACAGCAGTGGGCACGGTGAGAGGCTTGCTTCTGCTGCCATGGCCATCCAGCCATGGGGAGAGCAGCTGCTGCTGCTCCCCCGTTCTGCTGACAGCAGTCGGCCTCCAGCACGTGGCCTGTGTGGCCATGATTTTGAGAGAATGTGGGAAATGCATCAAGTGACCATTTCTTTAATGTTGCTCTCAGATGAGCTGACTCGAGCAGTTTGGTGCGCAGGACGCCCCGTGGCAGGGCCATGGCAGGGATGGGTGGCTGTCACTTGCACTGGCAGCGTTCTTGTTCCCTGCAGGCTCCTGATGCTGCAGGGGAACGCAGCAGCAGCTGCAGCAGGCCCAGCAGCCAGCAGCACATGGAGGAGACTCATCTGCAAAGAGCTCATCACCCCTTTGCTCCCCCCATGGCAGCGCAAGGTGATTCCCCTGCAGGGGAAGGGCTGCGGCGCACTGGAGACTCCTTCAGCCAGGACTCGTTGTAATCTCGTTCCTGCAGCTGTGCCTGGAGGATGTTGGCCTGCAGCGGCGCTGCTGTTGCGGTACAGGAAAATCCACCGATTGAGGTGGTCCCATTTAAGGCAATCCCATTGAAGGCTTGGACCAGCACCAATTAAAGTAATCCCATTGAAGGCATCGCACCGTAATTGACGAGGAGAGTAAGCGATCCAGGATCAATGTGATCAATACAAGCTTTATTCCACTATTTCTCTAGGTTCTCAGACTTAAGTCCATTTCTCAGCAGCTTGCAGGTTTTACATGTCATTGTGTCATTGGTTAGTAAGACTACTTGCCACACTATTATTGGTTAGTTGCATACAGCTACATTGCTTGTCCCCTCCCAGCTCGTGGTCCCTTAATCTTGATGTTCTGTGTTCTTTTGACCACAATTCTTCTTTCATGAATTCGGTACTTCCCCAAAACTACCAAGGACATTGTCCTTGCAGCTTACCCTCAAGGTTTTGCTTGCACAATGCCTACTCTGTACTCTGTGGCAGATTCTGCAAAAGCAGAGCATCTAGCGTCTCACGGTCCTGCTCCTCAAGCCATCTTTCCACACGGTGCCAATGCCCAGGAATGCTGTTCGGCTCAGGGAGGCAGAGTGTGTAGGAAAGCTGCATTCAAAGTATGGATTGTGAGAGCCCAGAGGCGCTGACAAGTGCAGCAGCTCTTCCTCATTGCGAGCAAGTGAGAGCCCAGCCTTGGAGCTGTCCCTGGGGACAGGGAAAGGCTCTGTGTACAGCTTGGAGTTTTCAGGAGCAGGCAAGATCAGAACTGTTTGGAGGCGGGTGATGTTAATGTTGGGTTTGGGTGTTTCTAGAGGAAAAAATGCAGGGAATAACCCCCTGGGTCAGTGAAGCAGAGCAAAAGTGCAATGTTTGGATGGCCAATTGATTCCCTACAGAGACAGGTTCCCTGGATCCCAGGGACTTCTAATGAGAAGTGCAAAGCTTGTTTTACTTCCAACACATGGTGCCATTGTTCATGTGCCAGCACATTCTTTGTTGTGAAGAGAAAGGAAAAAGTCCTAGAAGTACAAAACCCAAGCCAGAACTGAGTGACAATTACAGAAATAAAGGCTTTGAAAAGTAACTTTGGAAAGCGTCTACTTCCTAGCTAGTGTCAAAGCCTCAGGCCTGGGCTGGTGGGGCTTAGGGCTGGCTGCCCTTGGGAAGGGAAGGGAAAGGGATGGTGCTGGCATGGGCGTTCCACGGCCATGGAAACGACAGAACCATGGCGAGCGTGTCACAAAGGGGCAGCTCTGCGCTGAGGTTGTGAAGGTGGCGAGTGACAGCGGCACAGCAGCAGGAGACGCGTCTGGCTCTGCCTCTCGCTGCCCACTGCTGGCGATTGGAGTCACCAAACCTTGTTCCAAGGCAGGGGATCAAGCTCCAATCGCTTCCAATTCCAAGAGCGTTCCCTAGTTCGAGCCCAGATAGCCCTACGAGGCAGAAGGACGGGTTCGAACATGGATCCTAGACGGAAAGGAAAGATCGCTGAAGACAAAGGTGAGGATGGAAAGGAGCTGAAAGGCCTCAGTCAAATGGAAAAAAATCCCACCAGATTTCCTGGAGCACTAGTCCATGGTGGTCAATGCTGGCTCTGTGTCAGAGCAGGTGGCTCCCAGCTACAGATGATCCTGCAAGGATGCCCGTGGCATCACAACCTTCTAGCATTAGTTTACTCAGCTTTCTCCTTTTTCACAGCAGCCAAATCACTAGTACAGTGAGGCAGAACAGGGACTGTGGCCACAGCTGACCACAAATTGGGCATGGTCATGAGTGCAAGGCCTGTTTCCATTTTTGCCATCAATGTCTTGTCTCATTAGATAGAAATTTCCTATTCTTCCTCTCTCTGCTCGCGGATCAGATCTAACCCTGAGGAGGCTATTGGGGTGCTGTGAAAACACCAGCAAGGTCTGCCTGCTTGCTGAGAGGCCTTTCTGTTTTCCAGAAATAGCATTCACAACTGAGTGGGTTTTTACTAGGTATTCACAGAAGCCCAGTCTCAAATAGGAATCTTTGTTCTCCTCTTACCAGAGGAGCCTTTCACTTTACTCTTCTGACTTGCTAACTCAATACTGTTCAGAAGAATTCAACTTATTCTAGCTTAATGAAAAATAAAATCAAACCGATTTCCTGAATAATTAAAACCCCCCTGAGTGCCTCCCCAATTAGATGGGCTGATTGTAAAGGTGTGAGTTCAATTAATTAACTTCTTCCCTTGTACCTGATCTACAGCTTCTTCTACCAAGACAACCCCAAGGAAGAGGGGGATGGAGACGCGGCATGGGGAGGGCCCCGTGCAGCGTCCACACGCAGGTGCCCTCCCTGCCCTGCGAGGCTGCGAGGCTGATGTGCGGAGCCCCAGCCTTGGCAGGGCAGGTCTCCGCTCCCCGGCTGCTCACGGGGCCTTGGCCCAGGAGCCCCGGGAGAGGCAGCTGAGCAGCGCTGCCGCCAGGGTCACTGCCAGGGAGGAGGGCAAGGTGAAGGCCCAGGATGGCCCAGCCTCACAGAGAGGTAAGGTGGGAGCTGGGCTGCTCTCTGGTGGGAGGGAGGGATTTGTGCCAGCCTGGAGTGTCCATGCACATTGCCAGGGAACAGTTGTGCCCTGCATGTGCCCCCTGCACTGAGCTGTGCTGCTCCCAGTGCCCCGTGCAGCTGTGGGGTTGCTGAGCCGTGGGGCAGGGAGAGGAGCAGGAGGTGCATGTGCAGCTGAGCCATTCCTGGAAAGCACAGGGCTCTGGGCTCCCTGTTGTCCCCCGGCAGCCCAGAGGCCAGGCTGTTCCTGTGGCAGCTCTGTGCAGGTGGCTCAGGGTGTCCCCCTGGCCTGCCTCAGGGGGCTGCCAGCAGGAGCATGTTTCCCTGTGCAGCTCTTTGGATGTTTCCCAGAAATGTCTCCAATGACATACGTAGCTTTTGATTTGCCATGCGGCTTCTGTTATATTTTATGTCTTCACTTTGCAGGCGTGACAGGCTACCCCCTTGCCAAAAAGTTTTCCCTGGCATCTCCATCGATGCTCCTACCCTCAAAGCCTTTGCCTCCCGTCCCCAAGAGCTCTCCGAGCAAACCAAGCAAAATTTCCAGCGGAGAGCAGGAGATAGGGGAGAAAGGCACTGGCACTCAGGACATCATTGGAAACAATGAGGAGCAGGTGTCAGAGGGGAAAGGATTGAAGGTAAGGAGACCAAGCTGAACTTTGTGTGGTAGATTTTCACTTTATGTCCTGTAGGTAGAGCTCTGAAACTTGTGCCTGTGGTGTGAGCCCAGGCAAGCAGCTGAGCCAAGGAAGAACTCAGCTGGACATTGCTGTCAGGCTGCCTTTGTAATGGGTGTGTAGCACCCCAGGAGGTCTTGATGCCAAACATGTGGATACCAGTTGGGAATGGAGGCACAGTGCCAAAGAAGTGAGCAAGAGGAGAGAGGTGGCAAATGTGGAACATGGTCTCTCCCTCACCATTTTCCTTGCCATTCCCTGTCCTAGGCCAAGCAGCTCCATCAGTCTGACTTTTATTTTCCTGCCAAGTTCTAGCTAAGAGCTGGGATAAACTTCCTAAGACATGAATGGGGGGGAGCTGGATACTATATATTAACACTGTGTTCTACTCTTTGCAGGCTTCCTTGCTGAGTTCCAGGGGTGGGGATATGAAGAAGGGGTCCTTGGGATTGCCCCTGATCCCCCCTATACGCAAGGCTGTGAGTCCCTCTGTTGGCAGTGCTGCTGTGTCTCAGCTGAGCTCGCAGCAGCTGCATTTCCCAGAGTCCCAGGAGATGAGGTAAGCCAAGGTGTCTGCTGCTCCTGTGTGCTGTTCACCTCACTCTTCCCGTCTTGTGAGCTTATTTCCCACAAATCTGTATTTGGGCAAACCTCAGTGCATTCACCAATTTGCCTGTCTGTGATGATCGAGCACAATATCCAACCAACACCACATGCCCCAAAGAGCAGAGGTGGTGGTGGTGGTGGGGAAGAGGAGGCAGGACTTAAAAGCACCTCAAAACTGCTCCTGTGTGGGACTTGGCTGTCGATTCCCTCTGTAATGTTTGTGTTGTCATTTGGGAACTGTATTGCATGGGTCTGGATACTGCAGATCCTTGAATGCTGTAATCTTTGTCAACGTCTGCATCCTTGAGAATATGTATTGACAACTTTTGGCTATTGAAGAGGTGTCTGCAAGTTCAGGTGCTGCTTCTGTAAATGTCACTTGTAATTTCTCTGTGCCTGGGCCTCCACTGTCAAATGAGAGCCCAGATAATGATGTATAATCCAATACATATTCAATAATTACATCTGGGCTAAAGATCAAGGAGGACAAGGTGCTAGAGAAGAGTTATGGGACTGTACCTGATGGAAAGATATTGGCTAGGATATGTGAGAGAAAATGTAGCTGTCAACCTTATCCTCGGGATAACAATAAAGAAGGAGTCACAGAAGTATCATTCCAGTTGAAAAGCTTCAGCTGGGCTTTTGAAGGGCAATTAGAATATTGTTCCCTACCAGCTGGGTTAGGAAAAGCCTTTTTCTTCTTGGAAGAGCAAGGAGGTGTAATATCATTGTCAGGAGACAGCAGTGCTAGGACCACATGTAGCAGGAGACTGTGGCCAGTGTAAGGCATGAGCAGGCAAAGTCAAGCTTGGGCAGCAGTGCACAAGTAGCTGTCCTCCATACAGCCTTGTGTCTCAGCTCAGCAGCTCTTGCTGCTTCCCAGAGGCTGTAGGAGCCACTTGGCTCCAAGAGGAGAGCCAGCAGAACTGGGGAGTTATGATGCAAGTTGAAGAATGACTGCTGTGTTTCAGCTGGAGCTTGGTGAGCTCTGTCTGGCTGCAGCAACTGAAAGCTTAAGGCCAATTAATCAGCTTTGCATCTGGTTGGCTTTCTGTGTTGCATTTCCTCCTTCATCACAGTGGCTATGCCAAGAAGGTTTGCCTCCTTGGATGCTACAGCCATTGCCCATGCTTCTCTTTCTGCCTCCTCATATGTTCTTTTGTCCTCCATTTCCTCCAGGCCAAGATCCAGCAGCAGGAGCCAAAAGAAGACCTCTGAGCATGCAGGTAGGTAAAGGGCATGTCTGTCCTGAAATGACCATGGGAACCATGAGCCATGGGTTGCATTGTGAATGTTGGTTGAAAACCACCCAGATTTAAATTTCTTCAAATCCTTTTCAATTCCTTGATGGGCTCAGTGGTCTCTCCCAGAGCCCAGTCACTGGGAGTGTGCTCTGGTGATGCAGTGAAAATTACTCCAGGGTGAAGTGATGAGTGGCAGGAGCTGGAGTGGTACATTGGGGCCCTGGAAATGCACTTCTGGAAAAAAGAAATATCCCTCCCTATCATGCACATACCTTTTATATCCCTGCACCCTTTCTAATGTCATAATTAGTAGAGGAAAAGTGGCATGAAATGAGAAATGTTCCCATTCCTTCCTCCTGCCCTTGAAGGACCTAACCTTCCCTTGGGGCAGTTTCTGTGATGAACCCTTTGAGATCTAAGGGAGATTTCTGGACATTGTCTGGTTTTGCACAGGGAGAAATAGGGAAATGTCCTGTGATAGAAAGTCCTTGTGAATTTTTCAATGAAGGAGGAGACTTCCAAGTGGATTGGGCCTCAGCAGGATCTGAGTCTGTCATCCTCTGACAGCACAAGCCTAAAGCCACCTATGGCAGCTCCATGATGACAAATCTGTTCCTGGACTCTGTGCCCATGTCAGTGTTGCAGGCTGAGGCTGGGGGAGGAGATGCCTTCTGGCTGGTCGCCTTCCCTGCCTTGCCTAATGCCTGACAAGAAGAATGGTGCCAGACAAAAGGTGGTGTCTGGTGCATCTGTGTGAGCCAAAGCTTTCAAGCTGAAAACCTCAATGACACCGTTGTTGTCCCTTTGCCATCTGTGGGTGTGTAGTGAGAGGAGAGATGAGACTCGAACAAACCATTTTGCTGATGCAGAAAAAGGGATTAGATCCACTGGTCCCTTGGCTCAGGGTTAGTTCTGCTGAGTCCTGGGCACAGCCCCTTTGGAATGATTGCTTTGTTGCTGAAATGTAGCTGGAATGCTGAGTGCAGCAGGGAGAAGTACTGATCAGTAATTTAGGTGACATTTTTGCTGGATAAATTCTGGCCTCAAAATGAGCTATGCATTAAATTGGACCTGGTTTGTTTTGTTTGGTTTTTTTTAAAATATTTTTCACCTGACCATTCTCCAGGAGAAAAAATCCTGATTTGGGAAAGTTATTCTTTTTTTACTGCTTGGCTGCCACATGATTTTATCTTCTGTGTAGCCATGGAAAGAATGGTTAGTTCTCTGTGTTCTAACGACTCTGTTGGAGAGGATTTCAGAATGACCTGCCCTGTGCTATTTCCATGAAGAAAATTTAGAATTGTCAGGAAGAGCCACAATGAGAAATGTTTGGAGGCAGGTTGTGTTTATGTTGGGTTTGGGTGTCTGTGCAGGAAAGAAAGCAGGGAATAAAGCCCTGGAAGAGTGAAGCAGAGTAAATGTGCAGTGTTTGGGTGGCCAGTTTTTCCCGACTGATAGAGGCTCCCTGAATCCGTGGGACATCTAATGGGGAGTGCAAAGCTTCTTTTTCTTCTAACACATGGTGCCATTGTTGGTGTACCAGCACTTCCTTTGTTGTGGAGAGAAAGAATAACAACCAAAACAACCCAAGCCAGAAGTGAGTGGGAGTTACAGAAAGAAAGGCATTGAAAACTTGCTTTGGAAAACATTGACTTCCTAGGTGTAATTGTGAAATTCTAGAGTGCGCTGTGGGTTTCCAACAGTTTGGATGGAAAGGGATCCCATAGCAGTGGGTGGGCAATGAGCAACCGATCATCAATGAAGCAGAGCCTCTCTCTCCTGGCTTGCCAGCTCCATAATGTTCAGAGAAATTAAACTGAGGCTAGTTCCAAGAAAAATAAAAGAGTGCGATCTTCTGAATCAATAAAAACCCCTTGAAAGTCTTATGCATTGGATGGGTTGATTGTAAATGTGTGAGTTCAATTAACTCACTTCTTCCCTTGTATGTGATTTACAGCTTCCTCTGACGATAGGAAACCAAGCCAGAGGAAGAAGTGCGAGGAGACCAGGCAGAGGGAAGGACCTGTGGAGCCTCCCTGTGCAGGTGCCCTCCCTGCCCTGCGAGCCTGCGAGGCTGATGTGCGGAGCCCCAGCCTTGGCAGGGCAGGTCTCTGCTCGCAGGCTGCTCACGGGGCCTTGGCCCAGGAGCCCCGGCAGAGGCAGCTGAGCAGCGCTGCTGCCAGGGTCACTGCCAGGGAGGAGGGCAAGGTGAAGGCCCAGGATGGCTCAGCCTCACAGAGAGGTAAGGTGGGAGCTGGGCCACTCTCTGGTGGGAGGGAGGGATTTGTGCCAGCCTGGAGTGTCCATGCACATTCCCAGGGAACAGTTCTGCCCTGCTTGTGCCCCCTGCACTGAGCTGTGCTGCTCCCAGTGCCCCATGCAGCTGTGGGGCTGCTGAGCCGTGGGGCAGGGAGAGGAGCAGGAGGTGCATGTGCAGCTGAGCCATTCCTGGAAAGCACAGGGCTCTGGGCTCCCTGCTGTCCCCCGGCAGCCCAGAGGCCAGGCTGTTCCTGTGGCAGCTCTGTGCAGGTGGCTCAGGGTGTCCCCCTGGCCTGCCTCAGGGGGCTGCCAGCAGGAGCATGTTTCCCTGTGCAGCTCTTTGGAAGTTTCCAGGAAATCTGTCCCATGCAATATGTAGCTTTAGGTGCTTTAGGGTTGCATTGAAGCCTCGATTATATTTTGTGTCTCCATTCTGCAGGCTTGACTGGCGTGACTTTTTCCAAGAAAATTTCCCTATCAGTTCCCTCTTCACCAAGGCCCTTGCCTCCCATCCGGTCTTCTTCCACAAAGCCAAGCAAGACCTGCGATGGGGAGAAGACGGATGGGAAATATGGCACTGGGTACAAAGACATCAGAAGAAAGAAGCGGGAGCTGAGTTCTGAGGGAAAGGAATATAAGGTATGGAGACCAGGCTAAGTCAGTGTGGTAAATATTCAATGTATGCACCGCTACGCAGAGCTCTAAGAATTCTTGCTGGGGTGTGAAGGCAGGCAAGCAGCTGAGCCAAGGAAGAGCTCAGCTGGACATTGTGCTTCAGACTCTCTTTGCAATGGGTGTGTAGTGCAGACTTCACGTCCCCAACTTGTATCAATAGCAGGAGAGGTCTCTGAATGTTTTCTGGGCTCTCTAGTGCCTCCTCCTTGTCTTACGGCTAAGAAAATACCAACAAGCAGTCAGAGCAGCTAAAGGTGTCCAATCTGGTCAAGTTATCCACCTACATATAGTAAACGATGGATATCTGTGAAGAATCTCTATGTCTTGGTGGTGTTTTCTGTCAGCTGTGTCTGGTTTGGATGGAAAAAGGTGTTTTCTGGAACAGGCAATCATGCAAAGTCTGTTCCAGGTTGTCTCAGCTTTTGAGCTGTACAGCCATGCCCTTCTGCACAGCTGTCTCTGATGCTGTTTCTAGACTTCATCAGCCTCTGGGCAGCTTTGTGCTCTGGCATGGCTTTGTCCAGAGGTGAGGGATGGGAGGTGGCCATGGCGAGAGCAGCCCAGAGCTCACCCACACAATTGCCTTTGCAGCAGGGCCAGGAGCTGCAGTTGTTTAGGGTTTGCCATGGGGTGCAGGAGGAGGCAGATGAAGAGCAGCTTTGGTAAAGACAATGTCCAATGCAAGGCTTGGGTACTTGATTTCAGCCTTGGTGAGAAAGGGCCCAGTGTGTCCCTGCCAGGAAGTGATGCTTTCACTGAAGTTTGAACAGGAGCTGATTTGGCTCTTGAGCTGTTGCAGAAGGGATGGGATCCTAAGGAAGGGTGTGCATCAGACCCCGCTGCCTCCCCCCTGTTGCTGCTCATGGCCTGGGGGCCCTGGAGCAACTTGGGCAGGCAGAGAGCTTCGAGAGAGCAGCAGGGCAGGGAGCTGTGCTGAGCTGCATCAGTGCCTGTGAGGCTGAGATGATGGATGTGTGGGAGCTGGAGAGCAGCGAGCATGCCGAGAGCTCAGCAGCATCTGGGCTCCAAGGCTGCTGGGCAGCTGTAGGGAGGAAGGGCAGCAGCAGGAGAAATGAGGAGCTTGGCAGAAGCAGGTTTGGCCATGCTGCAGAATGGCTTTGTGGGGATTTGGCTGGAGATCAGCAGTGGCTGGAAGACGCTTTAGGGACAGGGAGAGAATAGTGATCTAAACCCATTGCCATAGCATCCCAAATGCCAAAGGAGGCAGAGGCAGCTCAGAACATGTTGATGTCAAACATGTGGATGCCAGGGGGTAATGTAGGCACACTGCCAAAGAGGTGAGCAAGGGGAGAGAGCTGGCAAATGTGGGACACGGTCTCTCCCTCACCACTTCCATTTCCCATCCTAGGCCAAGCAGCTCCATCAATCTGACTTTTCTTTTCCTGCCAAGTTCTAGCTAAGAACCTGGATAACACTCTGGAGGTGTGAATGGATGACGACTGGATGCTCTATCTGAGCATTGTGTTCTACTCTTTGCAGGCTTCCTTGCTGAGTTCCAGGGGTGGGGATATGAAGAAGGGGTCCTTGGGACTGCCCCTGATCCCCCCTATACGCAAGGCTGTGAGTCCCTCTGTTGGCAGCGCTGCTGTGTCTCAGCCGAGCTCTCAGCAGCTGGATTTCCCAGAGGCCCAGGAGATGAGGTAAGCCAAGGTGTCTGCTGCTCCTGTGTGCTGTTCACCTCACTCTTCCCGTCTCGTGAGCTTATTTCCCACAAATCTGTATTTGGGCAAACCTCAGTGCATTCACCAATTTGCCTGTCTGTGATGATCAAGCGCAATGTCCAACCAACACCACATGCCCCAAAGAGCAGAGGTGGTGGTGGTGGGGAAGAGGAGGCAGGACTTAAAAGCACCTCAAAACTGCTCCTGTGTGGGACTTGGCTGTCGATTCCCTCTGTAATGTTTGTGTTGTCATTTGGGAACTGTATTGCATGGGTCTGGATACTGCAGATCCTTGAATGCTGTAATCTTTGTTTGTCAACGTCTGCACCCCAAGAATACATATGGGCAACTATTGGCTATTGAAGAGGTGTCTGCAAATTCAGGTGCTGCTTCTGTAAATGTCACTTGTAATTCCTCTGTGCCTGGGCCTCCACTGTCAAATGAGAGCCCAGATAAATGTTGGGCAATAGATGTATATTCCAATACTTGGTCAATAATTACATCTGGGCTTAAGATCAAGGAGGACAAGGTGCTAGAGAAGAGTTATGGGACTGTACCTGACGGAAAGATATTGGCTTGTATATGTGAGAGAAAATGTAGCTGTCAACCTTATCCTCGGGATAACAATAGAGAAGGAGTCACAGAAGTATCATTCCAATTGAAAAGCTTCAGCTGGGCTTTTGAAGAGCAATTAGAATATCATTCCCTACCAGCTGGGTTAGGAAAACCTTTTTCTTCTTGGAAGAGCAAGGAGGTGTAATATCATTGTCAGGAGACAGCAGTGCTAGGACCACATGTAGCAGGAGACTGTGGCCAGTGTAAGGCATGAGCAGGCAAAGTCAAGCTTTGGCAGCAGTGCACAAGTAGCTGTCCTCCATACAGCCTTGTGTCTCAGCTTAGCAGCTCTTGCTGCTTCACAGAGGCTGTAGGAGCCACTTGGCTCCAAGAGGAGAGCCAGCAGAACTGGGGAGTTATGATGCAAGTTGAAGAATGACTGCTGTGTTTCAGCTGGAGCTTGGTGAGCTCTGTCTGGCTGCAGCAACTGAAAGCTTAAGGCCAATTAATCAGCTTTGCATCTGGTTGGCTTTCTGTGTTGCATTTCCTCCTTCATCACAGTGGCTATGCCAAGAAGGTTTGCCTCCTTGGATGCTACAGCCATTGCCCATGCTTCTCTTTCTGCCTCCTCATATGTTCTTTTGTCCTCCATTTCCTCCAGGCCAAGATCCAGCAGCAGGAGCCAAAAGGAGACCTCTGAGCATGCAGGTAGGTAAAGGGCATATCTGTCCTGAAATGACCATGGGAACCATGAGCCGTGGGTTGCGTTGTGAATGTGTGGTTGAAAACCACCCAGATTTAAATTTCTTCAAATCCTTTTCAATTCCTTGATGGGCTCAGTGGTCTCTCCCAGAGCCCAGTCACTGGGAGTGTGCTCTGGTGATGCAGTGAAAATTGCCCATATCTACCTGTCTTTTATTATTGACCAGAGCATTCTACAGGGGAAAAAAATCCTGATATAAGACCTTGGTCTTTTACTACTTGGCTGCCACACAATTTCATCCTTAGTGAAGCTGTTGTAAAGGGCTATTAGTTGTCTGAGTTGGAACATCTCTATGAGAGACTATTTCAGAATGAGCTACTTGGTTCTACTTGCATTATGAAAATCAGCCTTTAGTCAGGCTGGCCTGCAAGTGGCCCAATCTCATAGAGTTTAGAAAGAAAATGCGTTACTGCATTGTCCTTGTTTCTGAGGGGAAACATCTCTGCAATTTGCTTTTAAACTAGAGGAGGGGAGATTTCGATTAGATATTCGAAAGAGACTTTTTATAATGAAGGGGATGAAATGCTAGAACAGTTTGCCTAGAGAAGCTGTTGTTGATCCATCCTTGAAGGTGTTCAAAGCCAGTTTAGATGGGGCCCTGACGAAGCTGATCTCGTTGAAGATGGCCCTGCTCACGAGGGTTGGACTAGGTGGTGGTTAAAGGTGCATTCCAGCCCCAACTCTTTGATGATTCTGTGATCACTGTGCCGTGCTAGTGTGCCATTGTTAGACTTGAAGTTGTTTGGGACAGCAAAGAGATGTTACCCAGCTCCAGCAACTTTTCTGGCCCTTTCCATAGTCACCCTGTCCAGTGCCCTCCACTTACAAGCTCCTCTCTGGTCCCTGCAGGCTTTAGCGAGCTGCCTGCCATTGGGACAGCTAGCATCCTGGAGAAAAGGCGCCCTGGCAGTGCCTTGAGGAAGAAGGTCCTGACAAAGGACGACAAGGTGCCCTTACTGCCCAGTATGCCCAGCACCCACGGGCTTGGCAGCTTCCCACCCAACTCCTCAGGTAAGCCTGCTCTGAGTCAGCTTTTTCCCGCACGGGTTTTTCCTTGCACAAGGGGCACAAAGTGCCTCATGCCCCAGGCACCCCAGCTGAGATTTTGGGTCCACAGCCTGTCCTGAGAATGAGCAGCAAGTCTGCTGTTGAGTTGCTCCAGCTTGGTAGTACTGGAGCAGTTGTTTCTGAGAGATCCATTGGAAAGTGGAGCTGAAGAAAGTAGTGGTAAAGGCCACTTTTGCCCATCCTGATAGTCCAAACGACAGCACTCCTGGTGCCAGGAGGCAGCTGTAACTGCAGGGCTGGGCTGTGGGGCAGTCTGGCAGGGTGTGCTCACTGTGCAGGTGCCACCATGAGCAATTGTCCGCTCACCCTGCTGGCCCTCTGCCTGTGCTGCTGTCCGGCTCTGCAGCCAGCTTTGCCGCTGTCCCAGCAAGGTTGTCTCTGCATGGCAGTCAGCCACTCGGTGCAGCCGTGCTGCTGCTCCCACAAGTGCCCAATGGCTTCTCGCTGCTCCCATCCCATGGCCTGCGATGCCAAGCGGGAACAAGCAGTGCCTCCTGTGTCACCCTACCCAAATACGGCGGCCGTGGGTAGCAGATGACAACCAGGAGGGGCTGCCTGCTGCTCCCAGGCTGTTTGCTGCCTGCAGAAAACACACAGCACATAGTCCCTAGGGGCTCTTGTTTCTCCTCTGCAGGTAGCCTGCCTGTGCTGTGATCCCGAGCAGGGTGACATTAGAAGCAGGGAGCTAGGAAGGATACTTTGAATGCTCTTTTCTTGTGATGCTACTTCAGTGCTCAGAATTGACCAGAACTAGCCTGACACAGCTCTCCACTCATATCGAATATAGATGTTCATATTTACATACTTCTGCAGAGACATCACTGACGCCAGTGACAGGCCTACATCAGTGACATCCAGATTAGCTCCCATCTGAGTATTTTGGATTTTACGTTTTTTTCGTACTTTGTGAGAACGTGCAAAGCAGCACAAAAACCCTACAGAGTCTAGGGCAGTTCACCTAGATTCAGTGCAACATTTATACTGCATCCTTTTAGACAGAACAGGTGTTGTTCTCCTACACATTACCAAATGAGCTTTCCAGTGCATGACATGAAATTTTTGATTGACCATGCTCTTGAGGACAAATGGGCTTCATAAGAAATGCATTTATCATCTGAATTTTCTCATACCTTGTAAATTGATTATCAAGAGAGTGTGTCTGCCAACAATTTGCATCTATATTGACATATTTTTATACTTAGTTCACATTTGCAAGGCTTTATTTATTTCAGCCATCCCGACTGGAAATTGCTTTTTACCACAAGAGAAAGATTCGGCATTGCACAGTTTGTACACACGTCCATTTGATGACAAATAAATTTCACCTCAGCATCTTCTGAAAATACAGCTAGTGTATACCTCTGAAAGAGTAAAGCTCCATAATGCTTGGAAAGAACAAAATCCATAAACTACTCCTGGCCCAGTAGCAGGCTGCAGTCTGTGTGCACTCAGCTGCCTGCTGTCGAGAATATTAGAAGTCAATGGCACCAGAGGCTGTCAGGTGTGAAGGGTCAGCCAGCGCTGTTCCCTGGCAGGTGCTCCATGGGGATTCAGCAGGGCCCAGCAGGACTCGCTTGCTCAGGCTCGGTGCTCTCGGGAGGCAGCTGCAGCTCTTTCCTCAGGGAGCTGCGGAGTAGCTCTGTGCTCAGGGCTCTGGGAAATGAGGGCGCTGGGACAAGAGAGGCACCTGAGGAGTTCCCTGCTGGGGCAGCAAATGCTGCTGGCCGGCACTGCCTGGCAGGGAGCGGGGACTCTGCGGCCTCAGGAAGCTGCCGCTGGCTGTGCTCCCTGTGGCACTGGGGAGCTGGCGCTGTGTGGGCAATGGTCAGCTTTGGCCAAGGAGCTGTGCCTAGCTGAGGGGGCTGGGAGAAAGCAAGGAGGCAGAGAGCAGGGAAGGCTGTGAGGCAGTGCCAGTTTGGAGCACATGGCAGCGTGGCTGGGCCGTGGGGCTGCAGGCTGCTCCAGGGCGGCTGCCTTGGCCGGGGCTGCAGCGCTCATGGCTGACCCTCTCCTTACAGTGACCTCGCAGACGGCCGCTGGGGCCAAGCGCCGAGAGGAGCCGCTCCGTGGGAATGGGTGGAAGGACAGAGCCTCTCGTGAGGCACAGCAGGCCTTGCTCGAGGCACTCTCCTGGCTCAGCAGCGATGACTGGTAAGGCAGGCCCCTGCTCACTGCCTCTGCCCCTTAGCGTTAAGGGAGCTTAGAAGTGTGTCCTGCTAGAGCCTCTGAGCCCAGAGAGCCAAAGGCACCAGAGAAAGCACTCCAGAGCAGTGAGAGGAGAAAGATTGGAGAGCAGCCTTGCCTTGGCCTTGGCCTGCAGCAGTGCTCCAGCTGCAGCAGGTGCGTGCTGTTTGCTGCCTTTGCCTGCTGCTCCATGGAGCTGCAAAGGAAATCTTGAGGGAAGAGGGAAAGCTGTGGCACAAGATGATTTGCTGGCTGAAGCCAGAAGCAGGATGGCAGCAGTTTTGAGTGTAGAGATTTGGGTGCCTCGGGGCACAGGCCCAGGTGGCACCGAGAAAGGTTTCTCTCTGGTCCCACTGCTGCAGCAATGGCAGGGGACAGGCTCTCCCTGTGACCTCGTGCACGTGAGTCGCAGCAGCAGCTACGGGGAGTTCCTCTTTCTGAGATGTGGGCTGAGTTGTGCTCTAGAGTTGCTCAGCCTGTCATTTCTCCTGAAGGGCCCATGGCAGAAGAGAAGGAAAAAGGAAAACAAATCGTCTAGGACATCGTGCTGCTTTTTTGGGGAATGTGTGAGGTGGAGTGGAGTGGGTGACAGGCAGGCCTAGACTGCAGAGTGGAAACTCAGCTACAGAGTGGCAGTGCAGACTCTCAGGGCTGAAGTGCCTGCTGGGGCTGGCAAAGAAGGAAAATGCCCCAGTAACAGCCCAGTGGGACTGTGTCTCAGGGACAGTGACTGGGAGGTGACAAGAAACAGAAGCATGGCATGGTGTCACTGCTTCTAGGAAGCAGTGACATCCTAGGGACTTCACATGCCAGAGATTTCAGAAAGGCTGCCTTGTTAAATGGCCACAAATGAAGACTCTGAAACCCCTCTGTTTGCCTCCTGCATTTGTGTTTGCTTTTGACAGCCACAGCATCCTGTGGCAACGAGTTCCGTGATTTCATTAAGTACGGCTTGGAAAGCACCTCCCTTTGTCTGGCTGAGCTGCCAGCCTGGTAATTTTGGAGTGTGCTGCCTAGTTCTTGGGTGGAGAGAAAAAGCAATGCTTTTGGCACTTGCCTTTCAGGGAGCTGAAGGAGAAGGGACTCTTCAGCATCAAACACCTGTCTGAGTCCCATTCTGAAGTCCTTCTCAGTCGACTTCAGGAGGTTTGCTTGGCAGTTACCGACGAGGTAAGAACATTGTGCTGAGTTGTCCCCCGTACGTCATACACAGTGTGTGGAGTAGATATGTGCTTGTTCATCTCCCTGTGTGCTCAGGGACTGCCCTCATTTCTGTTCTCAGACCTTATATTTCTAATGCCTGTCAGTGATCTATAGGATCTGTGTGTACATGTAGCTGTATTTTCTGGTAGGTTGGGCATCTGACACACTCGTCTTTGAGCAAGGGACCATTATAATGCAATGTGCAAATGCAGAAACAGAGACACTAATTATGTTATTGGCCACAGTCCAAATGTCTGCCTTTCTGTGCATGTGCACTTCTGCTTCTACTGTGCTTCTATGGTGCTCTGGCCACAGCGAGAAGTGTTGTTGTTTCCTGGGACTTTTGTCTAAGGGCAACTGGTTTCCTTTCAAGGTGATTCTTATGTTTCCCGTCATGATTTCCCCAGGTGACCAACCTGCGCTCCAAGGTCTCTCAGCAGGCAATCGTGACTCTGGGAGAGCTCTTTGTGGCCTTGAAGAAGGGCATGGACTCTGAGGTGGATGGAGTTGCTCGGGTGCTTCTTCAGATGGTGTGGAACACCCCAGAGTTCATTCAGAAACTAGCGACTGAGACCTTGGGCATCATGGTGGAGAACGTGACTCCAGCCCGAGCAATGACTGCTCTCATGGACAGTGGAGTCCAGTAGGTTCTGCTTCTTCTCTTAGTGATATTCTTCACCTTCTATTGTGTGCGGGGGGGAAGGGAGGAGAGAGAGAGTGGGAATGGTGGGAGGGAAGGGTCCTGTATGCTGCATCTTCTGTCAACTCAGTGACTTGATTCTCCAGTCAAGCTCACTTCTTTCCTCTTGTCACCTACTTCTGCCCTCCTGCAGCCTATTAGCTCAGAGAAGCACAGACCTGTCATATGTGCTGGGTTGGAAGGGGCCCATCTGGATCATCAAGTCCAGCTCCTGGCCTTGCACAGAACAGCCCAAGAGTCACATCAAGTGCCTGAGAGCGTTGTCCAAATGCTTCTTGAGCACTGTCAGGCCTGGTGCTGTGGCCACTGCTCTGGGGAGCTGTTCAGTGCCCAACCACCCTCTGGGTGAAAAAAGTTTTCCAGATATCCTGATAACCTAAACCTCCTCTGACACAGCTTCCTGCTGCTTCCCGGAGTTCTCCCAGTCTGCCAGAGTTGCCTAGATGTGGTGAATGGTGGGGAAGTGAAAGTGCCTTCAAAGGCTAAGGATAGAGCCTTGTGGTTTTGAGGGAAGAGGGACAATTGCAATTGCAGCTGTGAGCACTCTCTGATATTTCACAGCACTAACCACAGAGGCCCTGAAAAAAACCATGCATCATCATTCTGCCATTAACTTGAGAAACAGGGAGGGTACTTGCTGGGGCATGGAGCACATGTGGGGCCACGTGCTGCGTGTGGCACAGCCTGCACAGCAGGTGCAGCTGCTGCCAAGAGGAGTCTTGTATGACTGTGCTGGCCTTAGAGCTCTACTTTCTATTCAAACTGATAGTTCATGTTAGCCTTCACAGGCTGACTGCCATGGGTCAGCTGAACCAAACGCTGCCTTAAGTGTTGGTGCTGGGCCTGATAGTTCCCAAGAGATGCTCTCTGGAGCAGGACAGCCTGGCTGCAGTGACTGCCACCCTTTCCTCAGCTTTGGAAAAGAGTAAAACATTCAAATGTCTCTCTTGCCAAGCCTCACAGAAGAAATGGGCCGCCTTGCTGGATATTCTGCTGCTTCATGCCTCACAGTGTTTTATCCCCACATTTGCTTTATTCCAAGTCTCTGCAGATTTGGGGATAAATGGGTGGAAATAGCCTCCATGCTGCTGCAGCTCTGTGTCATGGGTGCCCTCTGATGGGTCAGCATGAGTAGTTTTTAATTTCTAAATAATTCATATTTAATCTATTTCTTTAATCCTTCTCAGAGTAAGTTTTGGGAAAGAAATTGAGCATCAGATAGTGCAGGGAGACTGAATTCCTCCCTCTTCCTTGCAGGCACTCCTTCTGTCCAATGCTAACTTTGTGTTTATCTCAGGACGGAAGCGTCTGCAGGTGTCCCAAGTTCAGGGAGACGCAGGCCTCCTTTGGCCAGCAATGACAGGGAGCATGCTCTGGCCATGGCCTGCGCTGCTGTCCCTCCTTCTCCCTGTGGCCCAGGGTTGCCTCTCTTCTTCCCAGGAGCTGCTATGTCCAGGTGCGGAAGTGTGCAGCCGAACTCCTGCTGCCCGTGATGGAGAAAATTGGAGTGGCGAAGCTCGCAGGCACAGCCAGGGCTGAAAGGCTGGCGCACGTGGCAGGGACTCTTGCTCAGGACTGTCACAAGGACACAAGGTACTGATCTTCATTTCACCTCGTAAAATAGGAAAACTCTTTGATGCCTGGCTAGAAAGGGTAAAAGCACAAAAGAGTGGAAGTTAAAGTGAACGTTAAATTCCTTCACTGTGTGGATAAGACTGATAGAGTCTCGGAATACGCTGAACTGGAAGGGACCCACCAGGATCATGGAGTCCAGCTTCCGGCCATGTGCAGGACACCCCAAGTGTCACTCCATGTGCCCAAGAGCATTGTCCAAATGCTTCTTGAGCTCTGTCAGGCTTGGTGCTGTGACCACTGCCCTGGGTTTTCTGGGGAAATGACTGTACTGGGTAACCTGAGGTTGTCCAGCAAGAAGGACCATTGCCACCTTCCTGTGACTTGAATGATTCTTTACTGAGATCAAAAGAGCTCCGATTAGGCAGTGAAACAGTTCTGCTTGGTCCTATGTGCATAATACCAAGCCAAAGTCTTGGTCACTGAAGGACCCCAAGCATCTATTTCTCCCAAAGTTAAGGCTTTCCTAGAAATATTCCAGGGGTCTTTAGCCAATGTACTCAGTCTTTCTAAAGATCCTCGCCTGCAGATTTCTATCATGCTGTTATTGGTGGCTGAATGACCTGTAAACTTCTTCTTGAAGAAAGTTGTGGTTTCCCAGAGGCAAAATCAAGCCAAAGCCCCAAAATGCCCTTACTTGGATGATTCGATTCCCATTAAGAGATGCCAAGAAGACATGAGTAACTAGCTGCCCCTGTGCATACATATAGTATGGCAGAATCAATAGCAAGCGTGAGGTGTTTTGTCCTGCCTTCCCTGCCAGTTAAGGAAAGGCAAATTATTGTGCAATGGCAACAAGACACTGCTGATAAGCTCTGAAAACAAAGCAGTTCCCTGGCAGGCTTCGATGCCACAAAAGCACACTCAGAGTTTCAGAGTGAAATGGAGTTTTTCTGTTGCCCCACGTTCTCCTCTTGTCTCTTGTGTTCAGCTGACAGCACTGAGCAGTGACAGGGGGAGGTAAATGTTTCTCTTTGCTGAGTAGGTAATGCCTTCTCATGCCAGTTGCGTTTAAGGCATCAGCTTCTCTGGTTGACACTCCTATGTTGTTCACTTTTATCTCTCTCTCTCTCTTTCTTTCAATCTTTCTTTCTTTCTTTCTTTTTTTCCTGTGTTAGGCACTATGGACAGGAGATGGTGAAAATGTTGATGAATCATCAAAAATTCAAAAAGCTTTTGGAGCAATCTCTTTCCCCACATGACCTGGAAGATATTCTGAGACGAATTAAGAAGCAAGTAAGTGCTTGGCAGCAGCCAAAATGTCTCCTTTGTGCAACTATTGTCACTGCTAATATGAGATGAAAGATATCGAATCAGTCTTTATTTCATTCCTCTTCTGTTGAATCATTTTGCTCCTGGGAATGAATTGTCGATTCTCAGCCTGTTCATCTGCAGATAGCAAAGGAATTATTATAAGTATTAGGAAAAAGTGAGGTGTGGAATATTTTGAATATTGGCCACAAAGGGGAAAGGGACAGTGGAAAAAATGGGTTTACATTTAGGCATAACTCCCCCCCACACACCAGTATCACTACTCTGCCCCCAGTAAAGCAATTAAGTGAGAACAGTGCTTCTGCAGATGACAGTGTCTGCAAAAGACACAGGAAGTAACAGTGCCAAGAAAATTTCCAAATCTACAAAAGGTGTCCAAGACAATCCTAATTACTCCAAGGATTGTCTGTCTTCTGGCAATACTGCCCTGCTCTCTTGCCCTGTGGAGCTGGAAGGAGCTTGGTGAATTCAGCAGCATCCAGTGGAAAATCATCTGCTTGTTTTGGGGCTTTTGTATTCCTTTTCATCTGCACTGTAGAGAGGAATGTGCCTTTGTTCAGGAGCAGGGAGAATGAGTGTTGAACCAAATCAACTTCCAACACAATGAGCCATTCTCCAAAGACTCCACAGTTTTCTGCTGCTTCCTTGAAGCAGGCTTGTTCCCTACCAGTTTGCATTATTCCCTCTATTTACGCTCAAGACTCATGAATGTGGGATTTCATAGTGCTGCTCAGTATGGTAACACCCATAACCTGCCTTGGGTTGTGGAAAACCAAGAGTTGGCATCACTGAATCTCTGGCCTGTTTCCTTCTGTAAGTTAGGAAATGTTTCCCTAAGCCTTGGTAGCAGTGATTGTGGTTATAACTCATGTTTTCAACAGGTAATTTTCCATTTTATCTTCTAAAGATTCATGGGGTTTCCTTGTGTCTGTGTAGGGGATGGAAAACCAGAAAGGTGAACGCCCATCTGTCAAGACCCCTGTGAAGAAGAGCAACGATGGCTCAATGAAGCCCCAGGCTGCGCTGCCTTCTCATGAACGGTACTGAGCAATTTCGTTAGCTGTGTCAAAGCCTAGGACAAGCTTTACAAGTGTCTTCCTCAGGAAAATCTTGCTGGTGGAGATGACCTGTGCCAGAGATTGTTTCCTTTCCCTACTAATGCTGTATGATAACAAATGTCTACTTCTGCATTATGCTGGAAACAACTTCTCTGGAGGGGTTTCCACAAAAACGAGGCAACAAAAAGACACCCATTGGTTGCAGCTCAGAAGATGCCATGCAGTGGCAAGGACAGTGTTGTGGAGCCTATGAGAGGGTCCTGTCTCTGCTGCCTGACTTGGGACAAATACATTCAATCAGGTTTTATTTTCGTCTGAGTGGAGTCTTTTTCAGATGGGTGTTTTGAGGAGAAGTCCCAGTGTAGAAGCAAGAAGCCATTCCCCAAAAGAGCACTTGCCGTGCATGTGCTTTGGGCTGGCTGAATCATGGTTTTCTGCCCTCAAACAGTACCAAGTTTGAGTAGTAAGTAGCAAGTCAATTCCTGAGCAGCTTTGCTCAACGGGTGTCTCAAGGTGGACTTTTTGTCTTGATATTCCTGTCCTTCCTACTCTTTGGTTGATGGACGGCATGTTTGGTGTATTTGCCCCTGTGCTGCAATCAGCCTTGAAGACAGCAATTTGGTCCTTGCTGTCTCTTCATGCCAGTGGCAGAGCTACTTGTGCCTGTTCTCTTGTGATAACAGAGGGGATTCATTTAGCTCTGTCATGCTCAGTGGTGGCAGGAAAGTGACCACATGCCTCAGTAGCATAGTTAGGATCTTCCCATGCTCATGGAAGAGACACGTTGATCCAAGAGAATTGTTGCCAGTGCGTTTGTGAAGCTGTGGATCTAGTCTCTAGGGAAGCAATAACGTGGGTGTAGTGCTGGCATGTCTGGCTTCTGTTTTCATCTCTGCTGCTGATTTTCTGCATCCTTCACGTATGCCCCTATTCATCTGTTCAGATGCATCTGAGCGACTTTTCCAGATGCTCATGCCTGGTGTAGAGACCTGTACAGACTTACGAGTTTCCTTATTAGAAGACACACACTTCTTATAGATGCCTCCCATATGATGAGGCATTTAAACTTGGAAGTAGTGTCTCTCTTTCGGCACAAAGCAGTGCAACATGTGTACCTGGGAAGCCATCTGAAGAGAAATGACATGCAGCTCATCCTTGCTTTTCCTGAGGAAGCTGTGGCAGCCATGTTGCTTGCAGATTGTCTCTAGTAATGATTGTCATGAGGTCCAAGTTGTTTTTCAGGTCAGGATTTTCTAGCCTGAAATCACATCATTAGGAATGCTCCTCAAGATGTTTTGCTCCCAGTGAAGTGAAGGTATTATCATCAACACGCTCTACTTTGATTTTATCTTCCAGGGCGAAGTCTATCTCGGATGGACGCCACCGACAACATCAAAAATTCCAGGTCCTGTTACCTCCAGCTGTGGAAGGAACAGAGCTGCTCCAGAAGCTTTCCACACTCCTGCAAGCCAAGGCGTTTCAGACACGGATGGAAGGACTGGCACTCCTCCTTGACCTGTGCAAAACCAAGCCCCGGCTCATCTGCGCTAACATTGTCCAAGTATGTGGGGTATCTTCATTGCTCCTTTTCTTTGGCTCCTTTCCCAAGCCTGCAGCAGTAGAGTTACTGCAGTGTGTCTTGGCCCTGCATCCTGGCGCTTTGGGACAGGCTGCTCCCTCTTACCCAGAAAAATTTAATTCAGTTCCAGGCTTCAGGACAAGTTCTTTCTGTCCAGATGTATTTGTCTGGCCGGTGCCTATTGATGCTGCTCACGCGATGATGACAGAATTTTCTGTTGCTGTAACTTCGCTGTCTCCTACTGCCAGTTGTGTTAAGTGAAGGGAATTCAGACACTGAAAGGGTGGCAATTCTTCTCCAGACAAAACATGGCTTTGGATGGGGAAGAGAGGTATCAGGCTGGGTTGGCTCAAAGCAAAATTTTGGAAAAGGATACTTCCGTAACCTCCATCTCGTCTTGCACAGGCACAACTCTGGCTACTCATTTCCATCCTCATCCCTATTCCTCTTGCTCAAGCGTGTGCTCACCCTTCTTGGAGGGCCTTTTTGCTCTTTGGCAAAGGAGGAAAATGCCTAAGGACACAGATCTTTTCCTTCTCCTCCCACAACCTGCTTTTCCCCTTTTTCCACAAAATGGAGCCTAACAATGTGGCTGTCAAGGCACTGAACCTGCTCTAATGATTGCTGTACAGCACATGACATTTCACAAGTCTACCTGTTCATTAGACAAATGGTCTGCATTCTGCAAGAGTTGATCAGAGCCCTGCACTTCTCCACACACAGGCTCCGAGACACACGCAACACAACTTGGATCTCCTCTGGCCATAGTTTAGCAAAATCATACTTACCCTCAGTACCTGAGGCAACTCTGTCAAAAAATGGGCATTGTAAATAACTGGTTCCATACTTCTATACCAAAGACACTAGTTTGCATTAAGAAATGGGATTAATTTAGTGACTTCTATGTGGAGAGAAACACCTTAGGCACTATTCTGTCCCCACCCAAACATCTCAAAAAGACATGAAAATCTTTCAACCGGCATGAGGTTGTGAAACCATTCCAGTGGGTAGGCAACAGGAAATTGTGCAAGCAAGTGCTGATGTGAGAGAAAGAGTGCTCATTTCTACATGCCTCCTTCAAACAAGGGTATTTTAATCCAGCTTTCTTGTTGTTTGTTTTCTTCACAGATTTTTGATGATTTTGTCTTGAGACTTGGCGATACTCATAAGAGAGTAAAGCAACAGGCGCTGGACGTGCTGGCTGAGATGATCGTCATCCTAAAGGATGGATTAAACCCAGTGATCATCCGTTTAGTTGAAGGAATAACCAGCAACCTAAACTCAACGGACTCCGGGGTTTATGCTGCAGCTATTAAAGCACTGGAAGCATCCATGGTTCACTTAGGTAAGGCTGACCCCTGACATGGACTCTCCTCAACCGTGTCTCTGCCTCTCAGAGTCAAGAGAGCAAAGAGTGCCTTGATAGCTGTTGTTATCTGTGGAAAGCTCCAGCTGACATCCACCAGAAGGTGTGGAGGTGCAGTCCTTAGGCACCAGTCCCCCACCAGGCTGGAATGTGCATCAGCCTTTGCCAAAAGTGCCAGGAGCCCTTGGCTCTGTGCTGCTTGTGTGCTTTGGCAGAGAAGGAGCTGAAGAGAAAGTCGTGGACTGCAGCTTTGCTAGAATTCTGAGACAAAGGGCTTTTTGGAACTTGCTTAGGCCCCATTGGTCTTTGCCAATGAAAAGCTTTGCTGTTGGCATGAAGGAACACTGGCCCATGAGAGCTTCTGCAGAGCAGCCTCCTGAAGGCTCCACATTACAGGCATTAGCTGTCTGTTTTCCACCTTTCTTCTTTGTCTTCTTTTTTCAAAGGGGAACTTCGCATTCACCAAATTCATTTTTTTTTGAACAAACAAGTATAAATCCAGCTGTCAATGATGGCTTGTTCCACATGCTGTTTTGCATGGGGCAAGTTCGCTCTAGCAAATGACTCCGTAGCCAAGGGCTGCTGTAAATTCCTTTGCCACACAGGTTGATGTCAGCTCAGCAAATGCCCCACTGGGTGAATATACCTGAGAAATGCAGTGTTGAAGAGGCAGGTCTTCAAGGGGAGTTGACACTTTCTCCACCTCCGTTGCTCTGTGAACTCCTTGACTTGCCTGACTCGGTGCCTTTCTGTGTCCCAAGGATGGGGTTCTTCCTGTTTGTCATCTGGGGAGAAGGCTGTGAGACCTACACTGCTCTTGGCCCATAGCCATTCCTTGTGGAGCATGGCAAAGTCTTGGGAAAAGCTGCAGAATCCTGCTAACAGAGGATGTGGCAAACAGATGGCTTCAGGGTTTTGTGTGGAGCATTGTGCCATTCCCCTCTCTCCACCTCTGAGATCACCAGCAATTTTCCCTGGGGAAAGGTGTCAGAACAGGAGCAAGGCACCTCTGCCTCTCATCACAATGACTTTACGCAGAGATACGTTCAAGCAAGTGAAGTGGGATCTATTTTTTGAGTTCTGCCCATTGTTATGGCTGTTTGCAAGAATTCAAACAAGGAACCAAATCACAAATATTGCAAAAGTGAACATCTAGAGCTTTAATAAGGGAAGGAAGTCTCTACTGGACAAAGGCATGAACAAAACCTTCCCAAGTACTTTGAAACTGTCTACCTTTACAAGTCAACACCCAGTGGCAAATGGCAAGAAACCTCCTGAACTCCAAAGGATTGTGCAACGCGCCTAGCTTGGAGTGACACGAGCAGGCAAATCCTCTTGCTCCACTGCTGCCCTGAGCTTCATAGCTGAGGTCAGCCATTGCTCCAAGACTCTGTGTGCACATGCCTCAGATCTTGCATGAGGAACTTGGAGTCTTGTCCATAGATCCCAACAGGTTAGCCGCTGATTTAAAACAGCTTATCCTTCAAGTGGGAAGGCATGTGTGAATTCTGGAGCCTTCTCACCCTTTTCCCTAGGGGAGGAGGAGATCACTTCTGCAAAGCTGTGCGATGCAAAACCTTTTCACTGCTTACATGGGATTGAAATCCTGAGGTCCCTGATGTGCAATGTTTAACATGGCTCCTGGTACAGCAGAGCACTTTGGATTTAGAGATGTGAAAGGAGAGCTTTTCTTTTGGAACTTAAAATCCTCCCAAGTAGGCTGGAAGGAAAGAAGAAAAGGATTCAAAAACCGGCAGAAATTTCCTTTCTTTTACAAAACTCAGTTGCCTCTGCCCTTCCTCTCCCTGCTGTCCTTTCTTGTATGAGCTCAGAAGAGTGAGCACAAAGGTGTGTTTCTCTTGTAGATAAAGTGTCACTGATTAAAGAGCTCAGCAACCGATGGAGTCAACTGAATGGCCAAGGTCTGCTGGATGTCACGGAGTGTCTCTCAGGTATGGCTTCCCCTTCTAAGCCAAGCGGTCTTGGGAGGGATTCTTTAGAGGCAATGCCTGTGAACAGACAGTAGAGTAGCTCCTCCAAATCAGGAGGTGCTGAGCTTGTCCCTCCTGCCCAATTCCCATGGCAGGTGTTCTAGGCAGGTTTTCCCTGGCTGCTGCAAAGGTGTGCAGCATCTGGGATGGGGGCGGTGCTTGGCCTGGGGACTGAGCTCTCCCTGGGGCATCTCAGAAGCTGCCTCTAGGAAAGGGAGGGGCTCAAAGCTCAGGGATCTCTGGGATCTTTTAGGGGAAATGGGGGCAAATGCTGTTGGAGGGGATCAGTTTGTTTTGTCCTCACAGAAGTCTTGCTTTGCTCTTGGAAAGTTTGGAGGCTGAACCCTGCAGTGCCTGAGGGTCACAGTGTAGGTCAAAACCCAAGGGACATGTCAGAGACACGGATTTTGTGCAAGGCAGCTTTTGGGGACAGAGGGGCACAAGCAGAGTGCTGAGGCTCCCAGCCTGTGCTGTAGAAGTGACATTGGACTGAGCATTTCAGGATGTGCAAACAGTCTCTTGCTATGTCAGTGCTGTCCAAAATGCTCCAAATGCAGCTGCTAATGGATTCCTCCTAGGAGCTTGCTATGGCAGCAATAGGCAAGGAATGGAAAAATTAAAATCTCCATGGATAGTCACGAAGACTCTTTCTAGCCTTCCTTGATTTATAGCCTTGCTTTAATTAGGGCTAAATCCACCCCAAATGATGCCAGCATCTTTAAATGCAAGGTTTAATACACTTGGTGTCTTCATGATGAGTCTCAAAAGGGCAAGTTCAGTGATTGGCAAAGTCAAAGGCCTTTTCAAGAGCATTTGAATCAAGTAGAGCTCTAGGAAGAAAGAATTCAGTTTTGCAGGTAGTTTAACCTCTTTGTCAAAGGAAGTATTTCAACATGAATTAGGACGACTTTAGAAAGAGCAGATATTCTCTCAGAGATTTAGTGGAAGCAGTCAGCCCTTTCTCTTTCCAAGTTTAATAGTGACGGATGTTTAGAATTGCATTTAAATGGAAAGTAACTCCCATGTGAAAATGGGTACCATAACCGTTTTCCTGCTTAGCAGAATTCGTTTTAGATACTTTCAGGAGTTGTTTAAATGTTGATGACTGCTGGGGGATCATAGAGAAAATGAAGGCTCTTCCACCAGAGAATAATAAAAGGCTCCTGCATGCCATTTTGCCAGTAGAGAAAATAGGAATGGTCTCCAGACCGTTTCAGGGTTTGATCTGTCAGGCAAATCTGCCATGCAAGGAGCGTATTGGTAGTAAATTTTGGTCTGTGTTTGATAGAGTTCAGTTCAGAAAATGAGCAGAGAGCTGGCTTCAGAGAGAAAGTGAGAGAATGCTTGCGTTTTGGTTCCATTTCAGTCCCCTGGGCAGCATTTCTCTCTCTCTCTCTATTCCCCTATTGCAGTGAGGATTGTAAGAGAAATCGCCGTGAATATTGTGAGGGGAAATGCCATGAACATTTGGAGAGGCTCCAATGCCATGGCAATGGGGTCTGGGTGATTATGTTAGACATGCAGAGGTTTGAAATAGGTGTTTGTTAGAAGCCACAAAAGCATTGTGCCAAAGACAGCAGCTGGTGACTGATGTTTCTGATCAAACTGGCAAGCAGCAGTTGTCTCTGGTGGGCTGGAGTTTAGAAGTGTGGTCTAACACAGTTTAGCTGTGTGCCACTGAGCAAAGGGAAGAGCCAGATCAGACTGTGGGCATTTTTCACCAAAGGTCACCAAAATGGAATCATCCCTTTTCGTAGAGATCTCTCAATTGTTTCTCTGCGGTGCATTTCAACATCTTGAGTGCAGGTTTGGACAACTTCTAAGTGGCAATAAAGGGCAATTTGACCTTCTGGTCATTATTCATGCAGAAAGAGATTGTGAAATGATTTAGTAAAGGTACAAAGTCTTGCACAGGTAGAAGGCTTTGTTTGGAGAAATTAGTCCTGAGGGGTTGGTGGTTCTTTTCCGGAGATGCTCAGCTGCTTTGCCTGTTTCTGGACCACAGGGCTGTCTGTGCTACTTTTCTGCTCTTAGCTAGAGAGGCTGCCAAGAAGCCCAGCTAGAGGGAGGTGCTTGTTTGCATTAAGCTTGGTGCTTAAGAACCTTGTGTCTCTCTCCTGGCAGCGCTTGTGGAATGGGTTTATGGCAGAAGCCCTGAAGTGGTCAAGCGCTACGCCCTGCCCGTGCTGTGGTCCTTCCTGGGGACCAAGGCGCTGCCTGTCCGAGGCGCCAGTGTCGGCGCTGTGGTCAACAAGCTTGCCTTGGCCCTGCACAAGGTGATGGGCTCCCAGCTGGAGAAGCATGCTGCCAGCCAGCCTCCACACGTGGGGAGAAACCTCTCCAAGATTTTGGGCTGGTGAGGGCAGCATGTCTTCCCAAGAGCTAATGAATTGCCAAGTTGGACACCCACCACCGGATGTGACATTTTACCTGAAAACGACAAAATACTATCGACGGATATGCATCTGCCCCTGCTCTCTCCAGCCCGGTTCCTCGTCATGGCATGGGGGGCCTGAAGAAACTTCTCATTGAGGACAAGGTGAAGGCTGAGCATGGCTCAGCCTCACAGAGAGGTAAGGCAGGAGCTGGGCTGCTCTCTGGTGGGAGGGAGGGATTTGTGCCAGCCTGGAGTGTCCATGCACATTGCCAGGGAACAGTTCTGCCCTGCATGTGCCCCCTGCACTGAGCTGTGCTGCTGCCAGTGCCCCGTGCAGCTGTGGGGCTGCTGAGCCGTGGGGCAGGGAGAGGAGCAGGAGGTGCATGTGCAGCTGAGCCATTCCTGGAAAGCACAGGGCTCTGGGCTCCCTGTTGTCCCCTGGCAGCCCAGAGGCCAGGCTGTTCCTGTGGCAGCTCTGTGCAGGTGGCTCAGGGTGTCCCCCTGGCCTGCCTCAGGGGGCTGCCAGCAGGAGCATGTTTCCCTGTGCAGCTCTTTGGATGTTTCCAGGAAATCTGTCCCATGCAATATGTAGCTTTAGATGCTCTAGGGTTGCATTGAAGCCTCCATTATATTTTGCGTCTCCACTTTGCAGGCCTGACTGGCTACACTGTTTCTGAGAAGTTTTCCCAGGACACTTCCCATTGCCATGGCACACAAAGGCATTGCCTCCCTTGTGTGCAACGGAGAGAAGCAGAAACATGGGAAAAACTGCACCGGCTAAGACAAGAGTGATGTGGATTACCAGGACCTGATGTGAGAAGGAAAAGGACTGAAGGTAAGGAGACCAGGCTCAGTCCTGTGTGATAGATTTTCAGTTGATGACCTGTAGGCAGAGCTCTGAGAACTCTTGCTGGGGTGAGAACCCAGGCAAGCAGCTGGGCCAAGGGAGAGCTCAGCTGGACATTGTGCTTCAGGCTCTCTTTGCAATGGGTGTCTACTGCAGACTTCATGTCCCCAGTGTGTATCAATAGCAGGAGAGGTCTCTGAAGGTTTTCTGAGCTCTCTAGTGCCTCCTCCTTTTCTTACAGCTGAGAAAATATCAACAAGCAGTCAGAGCAGCTAAAGGTGTCCAATCTGGTCAAGTAATCCTTCTACATTTAGTAAACTATGGATATCTGTGAAGCATCTCTATGTCTTGGTGGTGTTTTCTGTCAGCTGTGTCTGGTTTGGATGGAAAAAGGTGTTTTCTGGAACAGGCAGTCATGCAAAGTCTGTTCAAGGATGTCTCAGCTTTTGAGCTGTACAGCCATGCCCTTCTGCACAGCTGTCTCTGATGCTGTTTCTAGACTTCATCAGCCTCTGGGCAGCTTTGTGCTCTGGCATGGCTTTGTCCAGAGGTGAGGGATGGGAGGTGGCCATGGCGAGAGCAGCCCAGAGCTCACCCACACAATTGCCTTTGCAGCAGGGCCAGGAGCTGCAGTTGTTTAGGGTTTGCCATGGGGTGCAGGAGGAGGCAGATGAAGAGCAGCTTTGGTAAAGACAATGTCCAATGCAAGGCTTGGGTACTTGATTTCAGCCTTGGTGAGAAAGGGCCCAGTGTGTCCCTGCCAGGAAGTGATCCTTTGACTGAAGTTTGAACAGGAGCTGGTTTGGCTCTTGAGCTGTTGCAGAAGGGATGGGATCCTAAGGAAGGGTATGCATCAGACCCCGCTGCCTCCCCCCTGTTGCTGGTCATGGCCTGGGGGCCCTGGAGCAACTTGGGCAGGCAGAGAGCTTCGAGAACAGCAGGGCAGGGAGCTGTGCTGAGCTTCATCAGTGCCTGTGAGGCTGAGATGATGGACGTGTGGGAGCTGGAGAGCAGCGAGCATGCCGAGAGCTCAGCAGCATCTGGGCTGTGACCACTGCCCTGGCTTGTCTGGGGAAATGACTGTTCTGGGTAACCTGAGATGTCCAGCAAGAAGGACCATTGCCACCTTCCTGTGACTTGAATGATTCTTTACTGAGACCAAAAGAGCTCCGATTAGGCAGTCAAACACTTCTGCTTGGTCCTATGTGCATAACACCAAGCCAAAGTGTTGGCCACTGTTCATCCCTGAAGGATCCCAAGCATCTATTTCTCCTAAAGTTAAGGCTTTCCTAGAAATATTCCAGGGGTCTTTAGCCAATGTACTCAGTCTTTCTAAAGATCCTCACCTGCAGATTTCTATCATGCTGTTATTGGTGGCTGAATGACCTGTAAATTTCTTCTTGAAGAAAGTTGTGGTTTCCCAGAGGCAAAATCAAGCCAAAGCCCCAAAATGCCTTTACTTGGATGATTCGATTCCCATTAAGAGATGCCAAGAAGACATGAGTAACTAGCTGCCCCTGTGCATACAGATAGTATGGCAGAATCAATAGCAAGCGTGAGGTGTTTTGTCCTGCCTTCCCTGCCAGTTAAGGAAAGGCAAATTATTGTGCAATGGCAGCAAGACACTGCTGATAAGCTCTGAAAACAAAGTAGATGCACTCTGCTTGTTGCCTGGGAGGCTTCGATGGCACAGAACACACTCAGAGTTTCAGAGTGAAATGGAGTTTTTCTGTTGCCCCACGTTCTCCTCTTGTCTCTTGTGTTCAGCTGACAGCACTGTGCAGTGACAGAGGGAGGTAAATGTCTCTCTTTGCTGAGTAGCTAATGCCTTCTCGTGCCAGTATTGCACCTGCTGAGTTTAAGGCATCAGCTTCTTTGGTTAACACACTGATTTGGTTCACTTTTAACTCTCTCTCTCTCTTTCTTTCAATCTTTCAATCTTTCTTTTTTTCCTGTGTTAGGCATTATGGACAGGAGATGGTGAAAGTGTTGATGAATCATCAAAAATTCAAAAAGCTTTTGGAGCAATCTGTTTCCCCACATGACCTGGAAGATATTCTGAGACGAATTAAGAAGCAAGTAAGTGCTTGGCAGCAGCCAAAATGTCTCCTTTGTGCAGCTATTGCCACTGCTAATATGAGATCAAACATATTTAATCTGTCTTTATCTCATTCCTCTTCTGCTGGATCATTTTGCTCCTGGGAATGAATTGTCGATTCTCAGCCTGTTCATCTGCAGATAGCAAAGGAATTATTATTATTATTAGGAAAAAAGTGGGGTGGTAGAATCTTTTGAATATCGGCCACAAAGGGGAAAGGGAGAGAGGAGAAAATGGGTTTACATTTAGGCATAAACCACGCCCCCAGCCTGGTATCCATACTCTGCCCCCAGTAAAACAATTAAGTGAGAACGGTGCTTCTGCAGATGAGAGTGTCTTTGCAAAAGACACAGGAAGTAACAGTGCCAAGAAAATTTCCAAATCTACAGAAGATGTCCAAGGCAATCCTAATTACTCCAAGGATTGTCTGTCTTCTGGCAATACTGCCCTGCTCTCTTGCCCCATGGAGATAGAAGGAGCTTGGCGAATTGAGCAGCATCCAGTGGAAAATCATCTGTTTGTTTTGGGGCTTTTGTATTCCTTTTCATCTCCACTGTAGAAAGGAATGTACCTTTGTTCAGGAGCAGGGAGAATGAGTGTTGAACCAAATCAACGTCCAACACAATGGGCCATTCTCCAAAGACTCCACAGTTTTCTGCTGCTTCCTTGAAGCAGGCTTGTTCCCTACCAGTTTGCATTATTCCCTCTATTTACGCTCAAGACTCATGAAAGTGGGATTTCATAGTGCTGCTCAGTATGGTAACACCCATAACCTGCCTTGGGTTGTGGAAAACCAAGAGTTGGCATCACTGAATCTCTGGCCTGTTTCCTTCTGTAAGTTAGGAAATGTTTTCCTAAGCCTTGGTAGCAGTGATTGTGGTTATAACTCATGTTTTCAACAGGTAATTTTCCATTTTATCTTCTAAAGATTCATGGGGTTTCCTTGTGTCTGTGTAGGGGATGGAAAACCAGAAAGGTGAACGCCCATCTGTCAAGACCCCTGTGAAGAAGAGCAACGATGGCTCGATGAAGCCCCAGGCTGCGTTGCCTTCTCATGAACGGTACTGAGCAATTTCGTTAGCTGTGTTAAAGCCTAGGACAAGCTTTACAAGTGTCTTCCTCAGGAAAATCTTGCTGGTGGAGATGACCTGTGCCAGAGATTGTTTCCTTTCCCTACTAATGCCGTATGATAAAAAATGTCTACTTCTGCATTATGCTGGAAGCAACTTCTCTGGAGGGGTTTCCACAAAAACGAGGCAACAAAAAGATACCCATTGGTTGCAGCTCAGAAGATGCCGTGCAGTGGCACGGACAGTGTTGTGGAGGCTATGAGAGGGTTCTGTCTCTGCTGCCTGACTTGGGACAAATACATTCAATCAGGTTTTATTTTCATCTGAGTGGAGTCTTTTTCAGATGGGTGTTTTGAGGAGAAGTCCCAGTGTAGAAGCAAGAAGCCATTCCCCAAAAGAGCACTTGCCGTGCATGTGCTTTGGGCTGGCTGAATCATGGTTTTCTGCCCTCAAACAGCACCAAGTTTGAGTAGTAAGTAGCAAGTCAATTCCTGAGCAGCTTTGCTCAACGGGTGTCTCAAGGTGGACTTTTTGTCTTGATATTCCTGTCCTTCCTACTCTTTGGTTGATGGACAGCATGTTTGGTGTATTTGCCCCTGTGCTGCAATCAGCCTTGAAGATAGCAATTTGGTCCTTGCTGTCTCTTCATGCCAGTGGCAGAGCTACTTGTGCCTGCTCTCTTGTGATAACAGAGGGGATTCATTTAGCTCTGTCATGCTCAGTGGTGGCAGGAAAGTGACCACATGCCTCAGTAGCATAGTTAGGATCTTCCCATGCTCATGGAAGAGACACGTTGATCCAAGAGAATTGTTGCCAGTGCGTTTGTGAAGCTGTGGATCTAGTCTCTAGGGAAGCAATAACGTGGGTGTAGTGCTGGCATGTCTGGCTTCTGTTTTCATCTCTGCTGCTGATTTTCTGCATCCTTCACGTATGCCCCTATTCATCTGTTCGGATGCATCTGAGCGACTTTTCCAGATGCTCATGCCTGGTGTAGAGACCTGTGCAGACTTACGAGTTTCCTTATTAGAAGACACACACTTCTTATAGATGCCTCCCATATGATGAGGCATTTAAACTTGGAAGTAGTGTCTCTCTTTCGGCACGAAGCAGTGCGACATGTGTACCTGGGAAGCCATCTGAAGAGAAATGACATGCAGCTCATCCTTGCTTTTCCTGAGGAAGCTGTGGTAGCAATGTTACTTGCAGATTGTCTCTAGTAATGATTGTCATGAGGTCCATGTTGTTTTTCAGGTCAGGATTTTCTAGCCTGAAATCACATCATTAGGAATGCTCCTCAAGATGTTTTGCTCCCAGTGAAGTGAAGGTATTATCACCAACAGGCCCTACTTTGGTTTTATCTTCCAGGGCAAAGTCTATCTCGGATGGACGCCACCTACACCGTCCAAAAGTCCAGGTCACGTTACCTCCAGCTGGGAAGGAACAGAGCCACTCCAGAAGCTTTCCAGTCTCCTGAAAGCCAAGGCTACCTTTCTCTCGTTCTTTTCTCTCGTTTCTTTCTCTCTTTCTTTCTCTCTTTCTTTCTCTCTTCCTTTACATCTTTCTTTCTCTCTCTCTCTTTCATTCTCTCTTTCTGTCTGTCTCTCTCTGTCTTTCTCTCTTTCTTTCTCTCTTTCTCTCATTCTCTCTTTCTCTCTTTCTTTCTTTCTCTCTCTCTCTCTCTCTCTTCCTCTCTTTCTCTCTTTCTTTCTCCCTCCCCTCCCCTCCCCTCCCCTCCCCTCCCCTCCCTCCCCTCCCTCCCCTCCCTCCCCTCCCTCCCTCCCCTCCCCTCCCCTCCCCTCCCCTCCCTCCCCTTCCCCTCCCCTCCCCTCCCTCCCCTCCCCTCCCCTCCCTCCCCCCCTCGTTTCTTTCTTTCTTTCTTTCCTTTCTTTCTTTCCTTCTTTCTTTCTTTCCTTTCCTTCCTTCTTTCTTTCCTTCTTTCTTTCCTTCTTTCTTCTTTCTTTCTTA
>JAXCHO010000242.1:60000-69031 GCA_036630365.1 Acanthiza pusilla | reverse complement strand
CCCATGTTCTATGTTTAGAGGGGTATAGTACAGTTCCTTGATGATTTAATCCTAGAGGAATTATTGGATAGATCAGGCTAACTGACGCATTATGAATAGTCAGGACAAAGGCTGTGACTATATTTGTCACGGGCTCATATGTAAAATTGACTAAAACCCACCAAGACTGAAGTTCTTTTTCAATTTCAGAGGCATTGTCCCAAACAATTTTATCCATTTCAACGGGGAAGATCCCTACTTCACCTTCTCCCATAACTGAAGCAGCTACAGATTACACCCATAGTTGTGCTCGAGCGCAGCCAAGGGCTAAGGAAATATTTTTGCTGGCTACACCGAGAGCATTGATCATTACTTCATGGTCGAGTTCTTCCGTGCTCTCCCACTCTGGCAATACTTTGGACAATTTCCAATGATCATTACCTAAAGCCAGCAAGGAAGATTGCAATGGCTGCTGTAATTTAACTAAGTCACTCCCCACTGTGGCCAATTTGTTCATTAATACTTCTGAATCAATTGCATTTACGACTCCCAATCCTGTCCCCAACACTCCTGTAAGGTCCCTTTTAGTTTTGAAGTTATAAGGTATACGGTGTCAGAGCCAATTGCTCCAGTCTGTAGAGGGATTTTTGAGAAAGGGGGCACACTCTGGCCCCATGGCAGATACCTTTACTTGCATCCCCATTCTACTCTTTCTAAGGACCATTCCAGGTTAGTTTACAGCTTTTGAAGTCCAGTTTTCTTCATAGCATATGGCCCAATTTTCAGAGCTCTGGCAACTAGGGACTGCCTCTTTTTGGATGCCTGAATCGTGCTCTTGACTTTTCTTGCTGCTGCTCTGCTTACTTCACCTTGATTTTTATCGGGCTCTGTAAAAATTTGGGTGAGCTTAAAGTCAATGAAATATGCTCTTTTTGCACACCCCTCTATTTTAAATCTGAACTCAGGGCACGTACTCAAGCATTTGTCACAACATTCAGGGCCAAGTCAGATGACTTCCATGGGTGTTTGAGAAGTCTCACAGAACCCATCCTGCACAAAAGCATATTCACAACCTAGAATATTTTACCCTTCTCATACACGTGCATTTGTAACTCTGAGCATCTTGTTCACAGCCTTTCGGGAGTGTGGATCATATGCCTTCCCTTGGCATCCGTATACTCCTCTTGCATTGGACCTGAGTGCTGCTGCCTTGATTCCTGTCACAATTATGACAAGGACTACTAAAATTCTCACTTTACACATTATGTTCATAACACCTACAAGTCCACTAATCACTTTCTTGGGTCAGCTTCAGCTTCAGTTCATCTTCACCCGCTGTTACTCTCCAAATTCTGTCAAGCGCCTTCTTCACTCGGGAATGGTGAATCCAGGCTTTCTGTTCCTTGACCTTGATCGCAGCGAAGGTCATGAGGAGCACTTGCAACGGTCCCTCCACTGCGCTTCTAGGGTCTTCCCTGCAAAAGACTTAACATACACATAATCTCCACGTTGTACATCATGTACTGGCCCATCTAGTTCCCGGCTTTCTTCCTTTCTTTCTTTCTTTCTTTCTTTCTTTCTTTCTTTCTTTCTTTCTTTCCTTCTTTCTTTCTTTCTTTCCTTCTTTCTTTCTTTCCTTCTTTCTTTCTTTCTTTCTTTCTTTCTTTCTTTCCTTCTTTCTTTCTTTCTTTCTTTCTTTCTTTCTTTCTTTCTTTCTTTCTTTCTTTCCTCTTTCTTTCTTTCTTTCTTTCTTTCTTTCTTTCTTTCTCTTCCTTCCTTCCTTCCTTCCTTCCTTCATTCCTTCCTTCCTTCCGCACCATTCCTTCCTTCCTTCCTTCCTTCCTTCCTTCCTTCCTTCCTTCCTTCCTTCCTTTCTTCCTTTCTTTCTTCCTTCCTTCCTTCCTTCCTTTCTTCCTTCCTTCCTTCCTTTCTTCCTTCCTTCCTTCCTTTCTTCCTTTCTTCCTTTCTTTCTTCCTTCCTTCCTTTCTTCCTTCCTTTCTTTCTTCCTTTCTTTCTTTCTTCCTTTCTTTCTTTCTTCCTTTCTTTCTTTCTTCCTTTCTTTCTTCCTTCCTTTCATTCTTCCTTCCTTCCTTCCTTCCTTCCTTCCTTCCTTTCTTCCTTCCTTCCTTTCTTCCTTCCTTTCTTCCTTCCTTTCTTCCTTCCTTTCTTCCTTCCTTCCTTCCTTCCTTCCTTCCTTCCTTCCTTCCTTCCTTCCTTCCTTCCTTCCTTTCGCACCCTTCCTTCTCCAATACCTACTTACCTGTGCCGGGCCGGGGGTGCTCTCCGCCCCACTCCAATTTTGGAGGGCCGGCTCCGCCTCCGTCCCCCCCCCATTGGGAGCCATGCCGCCGCGGGTACCCGAGAGCGGCAGCGGCGACAAGCGCCGCACCACTCCCACCCAAGCAGCCACCCCCACACCCCAATCCCGGCGCCCCAGGCTCGCGGCGCTGAGGGCCAGGGCCGCTCCCGGGGCTCCAGCGCTGCGGGGCCGAGCCCGCCGAGCTCCGCTGCTCTCCGCCCGCTCCGCTGCTCTCCACCACCGCCGCTCTCCGCCTGCCGCCCACTCCGCACTCACCCCACCGCCCCGCGCCTCCCTTTATATAGGCGCCATGAGCCACGCCCCCTCAGCCACAGCCAATGGCAGTCGAGTGACACCACAATGCAGGCGCCCAAGCCAACCTTCCAAGCCATTGTGACGAATCGCTGACAGAGGGGGCGGGGTCAGAACGTGACCGAGCCATCTGATTGGTCGAGAGGCGGAGGGTTCGATGATGGGCGGGGACTGCGCGTGCCTCGGGCGCGGGGCGGGGCCGCAGGGGGCGGGGCCGGCGGGGGTGTCATTCTCACCTGTGGACCCTTCCTTCAAAGAGCAGACAAAATATCTTCTTGGCTGGAAACAGACAATCAAAAAGAGACATTGAGAAGAAATTGCTTTGACTTTTCATCCCCTTGCTATCCCATTGTATAAAAAGGATAACATTATTCAGGAAATGCAAATAATAAACATCAGAGCTCAGACATAGGCCTGTGGTACTCAGGCGCCTCGTTATTCCATTTTGAAGTCAATGCCAATTAACTGTCTACATTTGCTTTGGGTTCTTGAGCTCCAGCTCTGTTTTTCTTCAATTCCAATTTTCATGGTACTTAGAAAAACGCGTATTATCCTGACTTCTACTGAAACTGCTCAGCTCAGAATTAGGATCTGGCATGTACTGCTAGCTGACATCTCATGAGAACTCACTCGGCTGTGGGGCTCCCTTTGCCCTTAGCTTTCGGGGGGCAGGACATTCTCCATCCTCCTCTCTTTCGGGGTGGCCAGTGGCTTCTCCATCCTCATCTTGCCTTTGTGCTTGCCAGGAGCTCTTCATCCTCCTCTCCCCTATGCAGACACCTTAGGGCTCTCCATTACCCTTGCCCCTGTGGGGCTCAGGGGACCTCTGTCCTCTCTCCCTTTTTGGGAGGCCGGGGCTCTCTGTCCTCCTCTCCCACGGCAAGGACCAGGGTTTTGCAATTTGTTTGCATTTTTGTCACAAGTGACTCCTTGGGAGAGCAAATATCAGTCAAAGCATTTTAGGTGTTGTTAGGTTGAATTTCTGCCCATTTTATTTTGTCTGCACCCCAGCGGGTGCTCGAGGGGTCTCCGTCCCTCTCGCCCCGGGGATGCTTGGGAAGGGCTTGGGGGGGATGTCCCCTTCCCTCTCACACCACACCATGATGATCGTCAGCTTCTCCACTCTCCTCACCTTTGCCGGGCCAAAGGGGGTCTCCGTCCCTCTCCAATTGGGGGGGCCAGCCCGGGCTCCATCCCCCTCCTATGTAGGGACAGAGCGCAGCACACCCCTCACAGAACACCTTTCCTTCTATGCCAGCTTTTCCTTCATCGGTTCCACGGAGTCTGTTGCTGTGCAACACTTTCCCCCTGCCGGTCCCCGGGCCATTCATGCTCCTTAACCATCTCCACTTTGCCTGTTTCTCTGAGTGCATCATTAAAATGCTGATATAGATCTAATATCCATATCCACCGAGACGGACAAAGACTCTCTAACTTGTTACGGTTGGAAAGTGTATATTTATTTCAGCGCCGGAGAGCTCCAGGGATAGCTCCCAAACGTACAGCTCCAAAGTAACAATGCAACACAGAACTTACTTATCTACAACAAAAATGCATATTTAAAATACAGATACATATACATAGCATAAGCGCCTCCCATTCCCCGCTTTGCATGGAAATTAGCAAAAAGTCATTATGCATGCGCAGTTCCTGCAATGGAATTGGGTCGGTGGTCTTTATTTGAGTCTGAGGGCTGCTTTTGAAGAACTAATATGAGTCTTCCTCGGTGTGACCTTCTTACTTCATTGCTTTTTGACAATACATTTGACCCTGGAAAACTCCCAATGCTCTCTTCTATTGCTTCTGAGTAGGTTGCATCTGGGCAAGATTGCGAACTGTCTAGGCTCTCCTATGAACCTCTGTTCTTAGGATTATTACTTGTCTATTCTAGTTGATTTTAACAGAACTAACTTTTATCTAAAATCTCTACATTTCAGTGCCTAAAAGAAAACCCTATGTTTCATTCCCCACTTCTCTTTTGCCATGAGTAAATTCTTTTACTCCATTTGGAGACTCCTCCTCATCTATCCATGCTGTATGGCTATCGTCCCTTAAGACTAGGCCATACGCTTTGGAGAGCGATGTTAAAGCGGCCATTTTTCGCAAAATCCTCCAATTCCAAACAAGCATCACAACGGATAGGGTGAAACTAATACCTGCTAAAGAAAATAATACAACAATAGGATGAATCAAGGCATTTAGTACACCAGTTGCTGTTGGACACCATCCAAAGAGCACATCCCACCAATGATGAGACAAGTGTCCTTCAAATTGCTTGAAAACAGTTTGAATTGTTTCCACTTCATGCTGTATGGTAATTAGAGTCTTTTTCCCTGCATCTCTAATTTCTTTCAAAATTCCTTGTAATTCGGGGTGTTTTCGCAGTTGGCTGACTAGTGTCAAGCTCATTCCTATGGGCACTGGCAAGATTTCCTGCACGGTAGTCAGGCTCGCCTTTACATACTGCTGTGATATTACAGGTGCCTGATAGGAAAAGTCACATCCTTCAACTTTTGTGGAGTTGCAAATGCATAAATTGAATTGAGTCTCATTTACAACCAGCTTGTCTACCATTATGGTGGGACATGCTGTCCTGAGACAGACACAACCTTGTCCAGCACACACCAGCCGAGTCGTTTGCTTGACCGAACGCACTTCAAAGTGACAAATGCTTTGATCTGGATCTAAGCAAGTATCTTTGTCTTCTTCTGGGATTCCTTCACAGATGTATCCTAACTGCTCTTTCATTGAGCAAGACTCTAGGTTGATGCTTTGCCATTGTCCTTTATTCTCTTGTGCCCATGTTCTATGTTTAGAGGGGTATAGTACAGTTCCTTGATGATTTAATCCTAGAGGAATTATTGGATAGATCAGGCTAACTGACGCATTATGAATAGTCAGGACAAAGGCTGTGACTATATTTGTCACGGGCTCATATGTAAAATTGACTAAAACCCACCAAGACTGAAGTTCTTTTTCAATTTCAGAGGCATTGTCCCAAACAATTTTATCCATTTCAACGGGGAAGATCCCTACTTCACCTTCTCCCATAACTGAAGCAGCTACAGATTACACCCATAGTTGTGCTCGAGCGCAGCCAAGGGCTAAGGAAATATTTTTGCTGGCTACACCGAGAGCATTGATCATTACTTCATGGTCGAGTTCTTCCGTGCTCTCCCACTCTGGCAATACTTTGGACAATTTCCAATGATCATTACCTAAAGCCAGCAAGGAAGATTGCAATGGCTGCTGTAATTTAACTAAGTCACTCCCCACTGTGGCCAATTTGTTCATTAATACTTCTGAATCAATTGCATTTACGACTCCCAATCCTGTCCCCAACACTCCTGTAAGGTCCCTTTTAGTTTTGAAGTTATAAGGTATACGGTGTCAGAGCCAATTGCTCCAGTCTGTAGAGGGATTTTTGAGAAAGGGGGCACACTCTGGCCCCATGGCAGATACCTTTACTTGCATCCCCATTCTACTCTTTCTAAGGACCATTCCAGGTTAGTTTACAGCTTTTGAAGTCCAGTTTTCTTCATAGCATATGGCCCAATTTTCAGAACTCTGGCAACTAGGGACTGCCTCTTTTTGGATGCCTGAATCGTGCTCTTGACTTTTCTTGCTGCCTGCTCTGCTTACTTCACCTTGATTTTTATCGGGCTCTGTAAAAATTTGGGTGAGCTTAAAGTCAATGAAATATGCTCTTTTTGCACACCCCTCTATTTTAAATCTGAACTCAGGGCACGTACTCAAGCATTTGTCACAACATTCAGGGCCAAGTCAGATGACTTCCATGGGTGTTTGAGAAGTCTCACAGAACCCATCCTGCACAAAAGCATATTCACAACCTAGAATATTTTACCCTTCTCATACACGTGCATTTGTAACTCTGAGCATCTTGTTCACAGCCTTTCGGGAGTGTGGATCATATGCCTTCCCTTGGCATCCGTATACTCCTCTTGCATTGGACCTGAGTGCTGCTGCCTTGATTCCTGTCACAATTATGACAAGGACTACTAAAATTCTCACTTTACACATTATGTTCATAACACCTACAAGTCCACTAATCACTTTCTTGGGTCAGCTTCAGCTTCAGTTCATCTTCACCCGCTGTTACTCTCCAAATTCTGTCAAGCGCCTTCTTCACTCGGGAATGGTGAATCCAGGCTTTCTGTTCCTTGACCTTGATCGCAGCGAAGGTCATGAGGAGCACTTGCAACGGTCCCTCCACTGCGCTTCTAGGGTCTTCCCTGCAAAAGACTTAACATACACATAATCTCCACGTTGTACATCATGTACTGGCCCATCTAGTTCCCGGCTTTCTTCCTTTCTTTCTTTCTTTCTTTCTTTCTTTTCTTTCTTTCTTTCTTTCTTTCTTTCTTTCTTTCTTTCTTTCTTTCTTTCCTTTCCTTCTTTCTTTCTTTCTTTCTTTCTTTCTTTCTTTCTTTCCTTCTTTCTTTCTTTCTTTCTTTCTTTCTCTCTTTCTCTTTCTTTCTTTCTCTCTCTCTCTTTCTCTCTCTCTCTCTCACTTTCTCTCTTTCTCTTTCTTTCTTTCTTTCTCTCCTTCTTTCTTTCTTTCTTTCTCTCTCTTTCTTTCTTTCTCTCTCTCTTTCTTTCTTTCTCTCTTCTTTCTTTCTTTCTCTCTTACTTTTCTCTCTTTCTTTCTCTCTTTCTTTCCCTCTTTCTTTCTCTCTTTCTCTTTCTTTCTCTCTTTCTCTCTTTCTTTCTCTCTTTCTTTCTTTCTTTCTCTCTTTCTTTCTTTCTCTCTTTCTCTCTCTCTTTCTCTCTTTCTTTCTTTCACTCTTTCACTCTTTCTTTCACTCTTTCTTTCTTTCTTTCACTCTTTCTTTCACTCTTTCACTCTTTCTTTCTTTCACTCTTTCTTTCTTTCTAGCGATACCTCCCAAATCTCCACCTCCAAACTAACAATGCAACACACAACTTCTTTCCCTAGCACAAAAATCCACATTGCAAATACACACACATCTTCACCCCAGAACCGCCTCCCATTCCCCACTTTGGATGCAAATTAGCAAAGACTCATTATGCACGCGCAGTTCCTGAAATGCAATTGGCTCCGTGCTCTTTATTGGACTCGGAGGCCTGCTTTGGATCAAGTCATAGCAGTCTTCCTCAGTGTCACCTTCTTACTTCATTGCTTTTGGACAATACATTGGACCCTGGAAAACTCCCAAGGCTCTCTTCTATTGCTTCTGAGGAGCTTGCGTCTGGGCAACATTGGCAACTGTCTAGGCTCTCCTATGAACCTCTGCTCTCAGGATTATTAATTGTCTATTCTAGTTGATTTTAACAGAACTAACTTTTATCTCAAATCTCTACATTTAAGCGTCTTTAAAAAAACCCTCTATTACAATCCCCACTTCTCTTTTGCCATGAGTAAATTCTTTCACTCAATTTGGAGACTCCTCCTCATCTAGCCATGCTGCATCTTCCCTTCCAAATGCCTCTGTGTGCGTGGACTACCTCAAATGCATACTTTGAGCCAGTGAAGATGTTCGTTTCTTTATCTTTTGCTAGCTCTAATGCTCGGGTTAGAGCAATTCTTTCGGCTTTCTGTGCGGACGTGTTCACTGCTAGTGTTCCCGACTCTATTACCTCTCTGCTGGTGCTGACTGCATACCCAGCCACGGCTCTTTTCCCGCTGAGGACATAGCTGAACCAGGTCTCATCATCTTCGAGAGGGGTATCCTTCAGATCAGGGCGACTGGAGTAGGTAGCTTCGATGGTTTCCAGGCACTCCTGGGTCACCGAGAGAGCAAGTATCAGCAAACCATTTGATGAGTTGTTACGTTTTATTTCGGCCAATTTTTATTGCTCTGGTGCTGGGGGTGGGGTGGGGGGGGGGGGGGAATCGAGAGGTCTCCATCGCTCTCGCCCCAGGGGATGCTTGGAGGGGCTCGGGGTGTGGGGGGAGTGTCCCTGTCCCTCCCATCCCGCACGATGATCGCCACGTCCAACACTCTCCTTACCTTGGCCGCGCCGACTGTGCTCTCCGTCCCTCTCCAATTGCGGGCGGGGCCGGCGCAGTCGCCGCTCTCGCAGCCCCGGCGGCTCTCCATCCTACTTACCTGGGCCGGGCCGGGCTGCCCTCCGCCCGCCTCCCATTGGGGAGGGCCGGCGCGGCCTCCGTCCTCCTGGCCCGCCGCTTCTCCATCCTACTTACCTGGGCCGGGCCGGCGGTGGTCTCCGCCCCACTCCAAGTTTGGACGGCCGGCTCCGCCTCCCTCCCCCTCCCATTGGGAGCCATGCCGGCGCGGCTACCCAAGAGCGGCAGCGGCGACAAGGGCCGCACCACTGCCACCCAAGCAGCCACCCCCACACCCCAATCCCGCCGCCCCAGGCTCGCGGCGCTGAGGGCCAGGGCCGCTCCCGGGGCTCCAGCGCTGCGGGGCCGAGCCCGCGCCGCTCCGCTGCTCG
>JAXCHO010000242.1:15000-42500 GCA_036630365.1 Acanthiza pusilla | reverse complement strand
GCCCCAGGGGATGCTTGGAGGGGCTCGGGGTGTGGGGGGAGTGTCCCTGTCCCTCCCATCCCGCACGATGATCGCCACGTCCAACACTCTCCTTACCTTGGCCGCGCCGACTGTGCTCTCCGTCCCTCTCCAATTGCGGGCGGGGCCGGCGCAGTCGCCGCTCTCGCAGCCCCGGCGGCTCTCCATCCTACTTACCTGGGCCGGGCCGGGCTGCCCTCCGCCCGCCTCCCATTGGGGAGGGCCGGCGCGGCCTCCGTCCTCCTGGCCCGCCGCTTCTCCATCCTACTTACCTGGGCCGGGCCGGCGGTGGTCTCCGCCCCACTCCAAGTTTGGACGGCCGGCTCCGCCTCCCTCCCCCTCCCATTGGGAGCCATGCCGGCGCAGCTACCCAAGAGCGGCAGCGGCGACAAGGGCCGCACCACTGCCACCCAAGCAGCCACCCCCACACCCCAATCCCGCCGCCCCAGGCTCGCGGCGCTGAGGGCCAGGGCCGCTCCCGGGGCTCCAGCGCTGCGGGGCCGAGCCCGCGCCGCTCCGCTGCTCGCCGCCCGCTCCGCTGCTCTCCACCACCGCCGCTCTCCGCCTGCCGCCCACTCCGCATTCGCCCCACCCCCCGCGCCTCCCTTTATATAGGCGGCATGAGCCACGCCCCCTCAGCGACAGCCAATGGGAGCCGAGTGACGCCACAATGCAGGCGGCCAACCCAACCTTCGCCATTGTGACGAATGGCTGACAGAGGGGGCGGGGTCAGAACGTGACCGAGCCATCTGATTGGTCGAGAGGCGGAGGGCTCCATGATGGGCGGGGACTGCGCCTGCCTCGGGCGCGGGGCGGGGCCGCAGGGGGCGGGGCCTGGGGGGTGCCATTTTTACCTGTGGACCCTTCCTTCAAATAGCAGACAAAATATCTTCGTGGCTGGAAACAGACACTAAAAAAGAGCAATTGAGAAGAAATTGCTTTTACTTTTCATCCCCTTGCTATCCCATTCTATGAAAAAGATAAAATTAGTAAGGAAATGCAAATAATAAACATGAGAGCTCAGACATAGGCCTGTGGTACTCACTTGCCTCGTTATTCTATTTTGAAGTCAAGGTCAATTAACTCTCTACATTTGGGTTGGGGTCTTGAGCTCCAGCTCTGGTTTTTTTTCAATTCCAATTTTCACGGTACTTAGAAAAACGCGTATTATCCTGTCTTCTACTGAAACTGCTCAGCTCAGAATTACGATCTGGCATGTACTGCTAGCTGACATCTCATGAGAACTCACTCGGCTCTGGGGCTCCCTTTGCCCTTAGCTTTCGGGGGGGCGGGACGTCCTCCATCCTCCTCTCTTTTGGGGTGGCCAGTGGCTTCTCCATCCTCATCTTGCCTTTGTGCTTGCCAGGAGCTCTTCATCCTCCTCTCCCCTGTGCAGACACCTTAGGGCTCTCCATTACCCTTTCCCCTGTGGGGCTCAGGGGACCTCTGTCCTCTCTCCCTTTTTGGGAGGCCGGGGCTCTCTGTCCTCCTCTCCCACGGCAAGGACCAGGGTTTTGTCATTTGTTTGCATTTTTGTCACAAGTGACTCGTTGGGAGAGCAACTATCAGTCAAAGCATTTTATGTGTTGTTAGGTTGGGAACTTGGGAGATTTTGGTGAAATTTTGGTGACATTTTGGGAAATTGTGGTGAAATTTTGGGAAATTGTGGTGAAATTTTGGATAATTTTGGTGAAATTTTGGGAAATTATTGAAAATTTTGGTGAAATTTTGGTAGAATTTTGAAGACTTTGGGGGGGACTATGGGGAATTTTGGTGAAATTTTGGAAAACTTGGGGGGAATTTTCGTGACATTTTCGTTAAATTTTAGAGAATTTGGGTGAAATTTTGGTGAAGTTTTGGTGAAATTTTGTGAATTTGGTGAATTTTGAGGGAACTTGGGGAATTTTGGTGAACTTTTGGAGAATTTGGGGAAAATTTTGGGAAAGTTTGCTGAAAATTTGGTGGATTTTGGAAAATTTTGAAGAATTTGGGGGAAATTTGGTGAAATTTTGGTGAAATTTTGGAGAATCTTGGTGAAATTTTGGGAAATTTTGGGGAAATTTTGGAGAATTTTGGTGAAATTCCTGCCCTTCCCCCCAGCCCCGCCCCTCCGAATAAACCACGCCCATTTTCCAAAACACAATGTTTTATTGGCTCCCGATGACGTCACCGCCGGGAGGGGGGGCATGGCTTCGAGGAGCCGAGCAGAGAAAATGGGGAAAAATTGGGGGAAAAATTGGCGGAAAAATTGGCGGAAAAATTGGGAGAAAAGTTGGGGGGAAATGCGGAAAAATTGGGGAACATTGGGGGAAAATGGAGAAAAATGGGGGAGGAATGGGAAAAATTGGGGGGAAATTGGGGAAAAAATGGGGATAATTTGGGAAAGAACTGGGGAAAAACTGAGAATGGAAAACCTCACCACTTTCCTATTTTCTTTTTTTTCCTTCCTTCCTTCCTTCCTTCCTTCCTTCCTTCCTTCCTTCCTTTCTTTCTCTTTCTTTTTTTATTTCTTTCTCTCTTTCTTTCTTTCTTTCTCTCTTTCTCTCTTTCTTTCTTTCTCTCTCTCTTTCTTTCTTTCTCTCTTTCTTTCTTCCTCTCTTTCTCTCTTTCTCTCTCTCTCTCTTTATCTCTTTCTTTCTCTCTCTCTTTCTTTCTTTCTTTCTCTCTTTCTCTCTTTCTTTCTTTCTCTCTCTCTTTCTTTCTTTCTCTTTCTCTCTTTCTTTCTCTCTCTCTCTCTTTCTCTCTTTCTTTCTCTCTCTCTTTCTTTCTTTCTTTCTCTCTTTCTCTCTCTTCCTCTCTCTTTCTTTCTCTCTTTCTTTCTTTCTTTCTTTCTTTCTCTCTCTTTCTCTCTTTCTCTTTCTTCCTCTCTCTCTTTCTCTCTTTCTTTCTCTCTTTCTCTCTTTCTTTTTCTCTCTTTCTTTCTTTCACTCTTTCTTTCTTTCTCTCTTTCTCTCTCTCTTTCTCTCTTTCTTTCTTTCTTTCACTCTTTCTTTCTTTCACTCTTTCTTTCTTTCACTCTTTCTTTCTTTCTAGGGATACCTCCCAAATCTCCACCTCCAAACTAACAATGCAACACACAACTTCTTTCCCTAGCACAAAAATCCACATTTCAAATACACACACATCTTCACCCCAGAACCGCCTCCCATTCCCCACTTTGGATGCAAATTAGCAAAGACTCATTATGCACGCGCAGTTCCTGAAATGCAATTGGCTCCGTGCTCTTTATTGGACTCGGAGGCCTGCTTTGGATCAAGTCATAGCAGTCTTCCTCAGTGTCACCTTCTTACTTCATTGCTTTTGGACAACACATTGGACCCTGGAAAACTCCCAAGGCTCTCTTCTATTGCTTCTGAGTAGCTTGCGTCTGGGCAACATTGGCAACTGTCTAGGCTCTCCTATGAACCTCTGCTCTCAGGATTATTAATTGTCTATTCTAGTTGATTTTAACAGAACTAACTTTTATCTCAAATCTCTACATTTAAGCGTCTTTTAAAAAACCCTCTATTACAATCCCCACTGCTCTTATGCCATGAGTAAATTCTTTCACTCAATTTGGAGACTCCTCCTCATCTAGCCATGCTGCATCTTCCCTTCCAAATGCCTCTGTGTGCGTGGACTACCTCAAATGCATACTTTGAGCCAGTGAAGATGTTCGTTTCTTTATCTTTTGCTAGCTCTAATGCTCGGGTTAGAGCAATTCTTTCGGCTTTCTGTGCGGACGTGTTCACTGCTAGCGTTCCCGACTCTATTACCTCTCTGCTGGTGCTGACTGCATACCCAGCCAAGGCTCTTTTCCCGCTGAGGACATAGCTGAACCAGGTCTCATCATCTTCGAGAGGGGTATCCTTCAGATCAGGGCGACTGGAGTAGGTAGCTTCGATGGTTTCCAGGCACTCCTGGGTCACCGAGAGAGCAAGTATCAGCAAACCATTTGATGAGTTGTTACGTTTTATTTCGGCCAATTTTTATTGCTCTGGTGCTGGGGGTGGGGTGGGGGGGGGGGGAATCGAGAGGTCTCCATCGCTCTCGCCCCAGGGGATGCTTGGAGGGGCTCGGGGTGTGGGGGGAGTGTCCCTGTCCCTCCCATCCCGCACGATGATCGCCACGTCCAACACTCTCCTTACCTTGGCCGCGCCGACTGTGCTCTCCGTCCCTCTCCAATTGCGGGCGGGGCCGGCGCAGTCGCCGCTCTCGCAGCCCCGGCGGCTCTCCATCCTACTTACCTGGGCCGGGCCGGGCTGCCCTCCGCCCGCCTCCCATTGGGGAGGGCCGGCGCGGCCTCCGTCCTCCTGGCCCGCCGCTTCTCCATCCTACTTACCTGGGCCGGGCCGGCGGTGGTCTCCGCCCCACTCCAAGTTTGGACGGCCGGCTCCGCCTCCCTCCCCCTCCCATTGGGAGCCATGCCGGCGCGGCTACCCAACAGCGGCAGCGGCGACAAGGGCCGCACCACTGCCACCCAAGCAGCCACCCCCACACCCCAATCCCGCCGCCCCAGGCTCGCGGCGCTGAGGGCCAGGGCCGCTCCCGGAGCTCCAGCGCTGCGGGGCCGAGCCCGCGCCGCTCCGCTGCTCGCCGCCCGCTCCGCTGCTCTCCACCACCGCCGCTCTCCGCCTGCCGCCCACTCCGCACTCGCCCCACCCCCCGCGCCTCCCTTTATATAGGCGGCATGAGCCACGCCCCCTCAGCGACAGCCAATGGGAGCCGAGTGACGCCACAATGCAGGCGGCCAACCCAACCTTCGCCATTGTGACGAATGGCTGACAGAGGGGGCGGGGTCAGAACGTGACCGAGCCATCTGATTGGTCGAGAGGCGGAGGGCTCCATGATGGGCGGGGACTGCGCCTGCCTCGGGTGCGGGGCGGGGCCGCAGGGGGCGGGGCCTGGGGGGTGCCATTTTTACCTGTGGACCCTTCCTTCAAATAGCAGACAAAATATCTTCGTGGCTGTAAATAGACACTAAAAAAGAGCAATTGAGAAGAAATTGCTTTTACTTTTCATCCCCTTGCTATCCCATTCTATGAAAAAGATAAAATTAGTAAGGAAATGCAAATAATAAACATGAGAGCTCAGACATAGGCCTGTGGTACTCACTTGCCTCGTTATTCCATTTTGAAGTCAAGGTCAATTAACTCTCTACATTTGGGTTGGGGTCTTGAGCTCCAGCTCTGGTTTTTTTTCAATTCCAATTTTCACGGTACTTAGAAAAACGCGTATTATCCTGTCTTCTACTGAAACTGCTCAGCTCAGAATTACGATCTGGCATGTACTGCTAGCTGACATCTCATGAGAACTCACTCGGCTCTGGGGCTCCCTTTGCCCTTAGCTTTCGGGGGGGCGGGACGTCCTCCATCCTCCTCTCTTTTGGGGTGGCCAGTGGCTTCTCCATCCTCATCTTGCCTTTGTGCTTGCCAGGAGCTCTTCATCCTCCTCTCCCCTGTGCAGACACCTTAGGGCTCTCCATTACCCTTTCCCCTGTGGGGCTCAGGGGACCTCTGTCCTCTCTCCCTTTTTGGGAGGCCGGGGCTCTCTGTCCTCCTCTCCCACGGCAAGGACCAGGGTTTTGTCATTTGTTTGCATTTTTGTCACAAGTGACTCGTTGGGAGAGCAACTATCAGTCAAAGCATTTTATGTGTTGTTAGGTTGGGAACTTGGGAGATATTGGTGAAATTTTGGTGACATTTTGGGAAATTGTGGTGAAATTTTGGGAAATTGTGGTGAAATTTTGGAGAATTTTGGTGAAATTTTGGGAAATTTTTGAAAATTTTGGTGAAATTTTGGTAGAATTTTGAAGACTTTTGGGGGGACTATGGGGAATTTTGGTGAAATTTTGGAAAACTTGGGGGGGATTTTGGTGACATTTTGGTTAAATTTTAGAGAATTTGGGTGAAATTTTGGTGAAGTTTTGGTGAAATTTTGTGAATTTGGTGAATTTTGAGGGGAACTTGGGGAATTTTGGTGAACTTTTGGAGAATTTGGGGAAAATTTTGGGAAAGTTTGGTGAAAAATTGGTGGATTTTGGAAAATTTTGAAGAATTTGGGGGAAATTTGGTGAAATTTTGGTGAAATTTTGGAGAATCTTGGTGAAATTTTGGGAAATTTTGGGGAAATTTTGGAGAATTTTGGTGAAATTCCTGCCCTTCCCCCCAGCCCCGCCCCTCCGAATAAACCACGCCCATTTTCCAAAACACAATGTTTTATTGGCTCCCGATGACGTCACCGCCGGGAGGGGGGGCATGGCTTCGAGGAGCCAAGCAGAGAAAATGGGGAAAAATTGGGGGAAAAATTGGCGGAAAAATTGGGAGAAAAGTTGGGGGGAAATGCGGAAAAATTGGGGAACATTGGGGGAAAATGGAGAAAAATGGGGGAGGAATGGAAAAAATGGGGGGAAATTGGGGAAAAAATAGGGATAATTTGGGAAAGAACTGGGGAAACACTGAGAATGGAAAACCTCACTTCTTTCCTATTTTCTTTTTTTTCTTTTTTTTCCTTCCTTCCTTCCTTCCTTCCTTCCTTCCTTCCTTCCTTCCTTCCTTCCTTCCTTTCTCTTTCTTCCTTTCTTTCTTTCTATCTTTCTCTCTCTCTTTCTTTCTTTCTTTCTCTCTTTCTCTCTTTCTTTCTTTCTCTCTTTCTCTCATTCCTTCTCTCTCTCTCTTTCTCTCTTTCTTTCTCTCTATCTTTCTTTCTTTCTCTCTTTCTCTCTTTCTCTCTTTCTCCCTTTCTTTCTTTCTCTCTCTCTTTCTTTCTCTCTCTCTCTCTCTTTCTTTCTCTCTTTCTCTCTCCCTCTCTTTCTTTCTTTCTCTCCTTCTTTCTTTCTTTCTTTCTTTTTCTTTCTTTCTTTCTCTCTTTCTCTCTTTCTCTCTTTCTTTCTTTCTTTCTCTTTCTCTCTTTCTCTCTCTCTCTCTTTCTTTCTTTCTTTCTCTCTTTCTTTCTCTCTTTCTCTTTCTCTCTTTTTTTCTTTCTCTCTTTCTTTCTTTCTCTCTCTCTTTCTTTCCTTCTCTCTTTCTTTCTCTCTTTCTTTCTTTCTCTCTCCTTCTCTCTTTCTCTCTCCCTCTCTCTTTCTTTCTTTCTTTCTTTCTCTCTCTCTTTCTTTCTTTCTTTCTCTCTCTCTCTTTTTCTTTTTTTTCTTTCTTTCTCTCTTTCTCTCTTTCTCTCTTTCTTCTTCTTTCTCTTTCTTTCTTTCTCTCCTTCTTTCTTTCTTTCTCTCCTTCTTTCTTTCTTTCTTTCTCTCTCTCTCTTTCTTTCTTTCTCTCTTTCTTTCTCTCTTTCTTTCTTTCTCTCTTTCTTTCCCTCTCACTTTCTCTCTCTCTTTCTCTCTCTCTTTCTCTCTTTCTTTCTCTCTTTCTCTCTTTCTTTCCCTCTTTCTTTCTCTCTCTCTTTCTCTCTTTCTCTTTCTTTCTCTCTTTCTCTCTTTCTTTCTCTCTTTCTTTCTTTCTTTCTCTCTTTCTTTCTTTCTCTCTTTCTCTCTCTCTTTCTCTCTTTCTTTCACACTTTCTTTCTTTCACTCTTTCTTTCTTTCTTTCACTCTTTCTTTCTTTCACTCTTTCACTCTTTCTTTCTTTCACTCTTTCTTTCTTTCACTCTTTCTTTCTTTCTAGGGATACCTCCCAAATCTCCACCTCCAAACTAACAATGCAACACACAACTTCTTTCCCTAGCACAAAAATCCACATTTCAAATACACACACATCTTCACCCCAGAACCGCCTCCCATTCCCCACTTTGGATGCAAATTAGCAAAGACTCATTATGCACGCGCAGTTCCTGAAATGCAATTGGCTCCGTGCTCTTTATTGGACTCGGAGGCCTGCTTTGGATCAAGTCATAGCAGTCTTCCTCAGTGTCACCTTCTTACTTCATTGCTTTTGGACAACACATTGGACCCTGGAAAACTCCCAAGGCTCTCTTCTATTGCTTCTGAGGAGCTTGCGTCTGGGCAACATTGGCAACTGTCTAGGCTCTCCTATGAACCTCTGCTCTCAGGATTATTAATTGTCTATTCTAGTTGATTTTAACAAAACTAACTTTTATCTCAAATCTCTACATTTAAGCGTCTTTAAAAAAACCCTCTATTACAATCCCCACTTCTCTTTTGCCATGAGTAAATTCTTTCACTCAATTTGGAGACTCCTCCTCATCTAGCCATGCTGCATCTTCCCTTCCAAATGCCTCTGTGTGCGTGGACTATCTCAAATGCATACTTTGAGCCAGTGAAGATGTTCGTTTCTTTATCTTTTGCTAGCTCTAATGCTCGGGTTAGAGCAATTCTTTCGGCTTTCTGTGCGGACGTGTTCTCTGCTAGTGTTCCCGACTCTATTACCTCTCTGCTGGTGCTGACTGCATACCCAGCCACGGCTCTTTTCCCGCTGAGGACATAGCTGAACCAGGTCTCATCATCTTCGAGAGGGGTATCCTTCAGATCAGGGCGACTGGAGTAGGTAGCTTCGATGGTTTCCAGGCACTCCTGGGTCACCGAGAGAGCAAGTATCAGCAAACCATTTGATGAGTTGTTACGTTTTATTTCGGCCAATTTTTATTGCTCTGGTGCTGGGGGTGGGGTGGGGGGTGGGGGGGGATCGAGAGGTCTCCATCGCTCTCGCCCCAGGGGATGCTTGGAGGGGCTCGGGGTGTGGGGGGAGTGTCCCTGTCCCTCCCATCCCGCACGATGATCGCCACGTCCAACACTCTCCTTACCTTGGCCGCGCCGACTGTGCTCTCTGTCCCTCTCCAATTGCGGGCGGGGCCGGCGCAGTCGCCGCTCTCGCAGCCCCGGCGGCTCTCCATCCTACTTACCTGGGCCGGGCCGGGCTGCCCTCCGCCCGCCTCCCATTGGGGAGGGCCGGCGCGGCCTCCGTCCTCCTGGCCCGCCGCTTCTCCATCCTACTTACCTGAGCCGGGCCGGCGGTGGTCTCCGCCCCACTCCAAGTTTGGAGGGCCGGCTCCGCCTCCCTCCCCCTCCCATTGGGAGCCATGCCGGCGCGGCTACCCAAGAGCGGCAGCGGCGACAAGGGCCGCACCACTGCCACCCAAGCAGCCACCCCCACACCCCAATCCCGCCGCCCCAGGCTCGCGGCGCTGAGGGCCAGGGCCGCTCCCGGGGCTCCAGCGCTGCGGGGCCGAGCCCGCGCCGCTCCGCTGCTCGCCGCCCGCTCCGCTGCTCTCCACCACCGCCGCTCTCCGCCTGCCGCCCACTCCGCACTCGCCCCACCCCCCGCGCCTCCCTTTATATAGGCGGCATGAGCCACGCCCCCTCAGCGACAGCCAATGGGAGCCGAGTGACGCCACAATGCAGGCGGCCAACCCAACCTTCGCCATTGTGACGAATGGCTGACAGAGGGGGCGGGGTCAGAACGTGACCGAGCCATCTGATTGGTCGAGAGGCGGAGGGCTCCATGATGGGCGGGGACTGCGCCTGCCTCGGGCGCGGGGCGGGGCCGCAGGGGGCGGGGCCTGGGGGGTGCCATTTTTACCTGTGGACCCTTCCTTCAAATAGCAGACAAAATATCTTCGTGGCTGGAAACAGACACTAAAAAAGAGCAATTGAGAAGAAATTGCTTTTACTTTTCATCCCCTTGCTATCCCATTCTATGAAAAAGATAAAATTAGTAAGGAAATGCAAATAATAAACATGAGAGCTCAGACATAGGCCTGTGGTACTCACTTGCCTCCTTATTCCATTTTGAAGTCAAGGTCAATTAACTCTCTACATTTGGGTTGGGGTCTTGAGCTCCAGCTCTGGTTTTTTTTCAATTCCAATTTTCACGGTACTTAGAAAAACGCGTATTATCCTGTCTTCTACTGAAACTGCTCAGCTCAGAATTACGATCTGGCATGTACTGCTAGCTGACATCTCATGAGAACTCACTCGGCTCTGGGGCTCCCTTTGCCCTTAGCTTTCGGGGGGGCGGGACGTCCTCCATCCTCCTCTCTTTTGGGGTGGCCAGTGGCTTCTCCATCCTCATCTTGCCTTTGTGCTTGCCAGGAGCTCTTCATCCTCCTCTCCCCTGTGCAGACACCTTAGGGCTCTCCATTACCCTTTCCCCTGTGGGGCTCAGGGGACCTCTGTCCTCTCTCCCTTTTTGGGAGGCCGGGGCTCTCTGTCCTCCTCTCCCACGGCAAGGACCAGGGTTTTGTCATTTGTTTGCATTTTTGTCACAAGTGACTCGTTGGGAGAGCAACTATCAGTCAAAGCATTTTATGTGTTGTTAGGTTGGGAACTTGGGAGATATTGGTGAAATTTTGGTGACATTTTGGGAAATTGTGGTGAAATTTTGGGAAATTGTGGTGAAATTTTGGAGAATTTTGGTGAAATTTTGGGAAATTTTTGAAAATTTTGGTGAAATTTTGGTAGAATTTTGAAGACTTTTGGGGGGACTATGGGGAATTTTGGTGAAATTTTGGAAAACTTGGGGGGGATTTTGGTGACATTTTGGTTAAATTTTAGAGAATTTGGGTGAAATTTTGGTGAAGTTTTGGTGAAATTTTGTGAATTTGGTGAATTTTGAGGGGAACTTGGGGAATTTTGGTGAACTTTTGGAGAATTTGGGGAAAATTTTGGGAAAGTTTGGTGAAAAATTGGTGGATTTTGGAAAATTTTGAAGAATTTGGGGGAAATTTGGTGAAATTTTGGTGAAATTTTGGAGAATCTTGGTGAAATTTTGGGAAATTTTGGGGAAATTTTGGAGAATTTTGGTGAAATTCCTGCCCTTCCCCCCAGCCCCGCCCCTCCGAATAAACCACGCCCATTTTCCAAAACACAATGTTTTATTGGCTCCCGATGACGTCACCGCCGGGAGGGGGGGCATGGCTTCGAGGAGCCAAGCAGAGAAAATGGGGAAAAATTGGGGGAAAAATTGGCGGAAAAATTGGGAGAAAAGTTGGGGGGAAATGCGGAAAAATTGGGGAACATTGGGGGAAAATGGAGAAAAATGGGGGAGGAATGGAAAAAATGGGGGGAAATTGGGGAAAAAATAGGGATAATTTGGGAAAGAACTGGGGAAACACTGAGAATGGAAAACCTCACTTCTTTCCTATTTTCTTTTTTTTCTTTTTTTTCCTTCCTTCCTTCCTTCCTTCCTTCCTTCCTTCCTTCCTTCCTTCCTTCCTTCCTTCCTTTCTCTTTCTTCCTTTCTTTCTTTCTATCTTTCTCTCTCTCTTTCTTTCTTTCTTTCTCTCTTTCTCTCTTTCTTTCTTTCTCTCTTTCTCTCATTCCTTCTCTCTCTCTCTTTCTCTCTTTCTTTCTCTCTATCTTTCTTTCTTTCTCTCTTTCTCTCTTTCTCTCTTTCTCCCTTTCTTTCTTTCTCTCTCTCTTTCTTTCTCTCTCTCTCTCTCTTTCTTTCTCTCTTTCTCTCTCCCTCTCTTTCTTTCTTTCTCTCCTTCTTTCTTTCTTTCTTTCTTTTTCTTTCTTTCTTTCTCTCTTTCTCTCTTTCTCTCTTTCTTTCTTTCTTTCTCTTTCTCTCTTTCTCTCTCTCTCTCTTTCTTTCTTTCTTTCTCTCTTTCTTTCTCTCTTTCTCTTTCTCTCTTTTTTTCTTTCTCTCTTTCTTTCTTTCTCTCTCTCTTTCTTTCCTTCTCTCTTTCTTTCTCTCTTTCTTTCTTTCTCTCTCCTTCTCTCTTTCTCTCTCCCTCTCTCTTTCTTTCTTTCTTTCTTTCTCTCTCTCTTTCTTTCTTTCTTTCTCTCTCTCTCTTTTTCTTTTTTTTCTTTCTTTCTCTCTTTCTCTCTTTCTCTCTTTCTTCTTCTTTCTCTTTCTTTCTTTCTCTCCTTCTTTCTTTCTTTCTCTCCTTCTTTCTTTCTTTCTTTCTCTCTCTCTCTTTCTTTCTTTCTCTCTTTCTTTCTCTCTTTCTTTCTTTCTCTCTTTCTTTCCCTCTCACTTTCTCTCTCTCTTTCTCTCTCTCTTTCTCTCTTTCTTTCTCTCTTTCTCTCTTTCTTTCCCTCTTTCTTTCTCTCTCTCTTTCTCTCTTTCTCTTTCTTTCTCTCTTTCTCTCTTTCTTTCTCTCTTTCTTTCTTTCTTTCTCTCTTTCTTTCTTTCTCTCTTTCTCTCTCTCTTTCTCTCTTTCTTTCACACTTTCTTTCTTTCACTCTTTCTTTCTTTCTTTCACTCTTTCTTTCTTTCACTCTTTCACTCTTTCTTTCTTTCACTCTTTCTTTCTTTCACTCTTTCTTTCTTTCTAGGGATACCTCCCAAATCTCCACCTCCAAACTAACAATGCAACACACAACTTCTTTCCCTAGCACAAAAATCCACATTTCAAATACACACACATCTTCACCCCAGAACCGCCTCCCATTCCCCACTTTGGATGCAAATTAGCAAAGACTCATTATGCACGCGCAGTTCCTGAAATGCAATTGGCTCCGTGCTCTTTATTGGACTCGGAGGCCTGCTTTGGATCAAGTCATAGCAGTCTTCCTCAGTGTCACCTTCTTACTTCATTGCTTTTGGACAACACATTGGACCCTGGAAAACTCCCAAGGCTCTCTTCTATTGCTTCTGAGGAGCTTGCGTCTGGGCAACATTGGCAACTGTCTAGGCTCTCCTATGAACCTCTGCTCTCAGGATTATTAATTGTCTATTCTAGTTGATTTTAACAAAACTAACTTTTATCTCAAATCTCTACATTTAAGCGTCTTTAAAAAAACCCTCTATTACAATCCCCACTTCTCTTTTGCCATGAGTAAATTCTTTCACTCAATTTGGAGACTCCTCCTCATCTAGCCATGCTGCATCTTCCCTTCCAAATGCCTCTGTGTGCGTGGACTATCTCAAATGCATACTTTGAGCCAGTGAAGATGTTCGTTTCTTTATCTTTTGCTAGCTCTAATGCTCGGGTTAGAGCAATTCTTTCGGCTTTCTGTGCGGACGTGTTCTCTGCTAGTGTTCCCGACTCTATTACCTCTCTGCTGGTGCTGACTGCATACCCAGCCACGGCTCTTTTCCCGCTGAGGACATAGCTGAACCAGGTCTCATCATCTTCGAGAGGGGTATCCTTCAGATCAGGGCGACTGGAGTAGGTAGCTTCGATGGTTTCCAGGCACTCCTGGGTCACCGAGAGAGCAAGTATCAGCAAACCATTTGATGAGTTGTTACGTTTTATTTCGGCCAATTTTTATTGCTCTGGTGCTGGGGGTGGGGTGGGGGGTGGGGGGGGATCGAGAGGTCTCCATCGCTCTCGCCCCAGGGGATGCTTGGAGGGGCTCGGGGTGTGGGGGGAGTGTCCCTGTCCCTCCCATCCCGCACGATGATCGCCACGTCCAACACTCTCCTTACCTTGGCCGCGCCGACTGTGCTCTCTGTCCCTCTCCAATTGCGGGCGGGGCCGGCGCAGTCGCCGCTCTCGCAGCCCCGGCGGCTCTCCATCCTACTTACCTGGGCCGGGCCGGGCTGCCCTCCGCCCGCCTCCCATTGGGGAGGGCCGGCGCGGCCTCCGTCCTCCTGGCCCGCCGCTTCTCCATCCTACTTACCTGAGCCGGGCCGGCGGTGGTCTCCGCCCCACTCCAAGTTTGGAGGGCCGGCTCCGCCTCCCTCCCCCTCCCATTGGGAGCCATGCCGGCGCGGCTACCCAAGAGCGGCAGCGGCGACAAGGGCCGCACCACTGCCACCCAAGCAGCCACCCCCACACCCCAATCCCGCCGCCCCAGGCTCGCGGCGCTGAGGGCCAGGGCCGCTCCCGGGGCTCCAGCGCTGCGGGGCCGAGCCCGCGCCGCTCCGCTGCTCGCCGCCCGCTCCGCTGCTCTCCACCACCGCCGCTCTCCGCCTGCCGCCCACTCCGCACTCGCCCCACCCCCCGCGCCTCCCTTTATATAGGCGGCATGAGCCACGCCCCCTCAGCGACAGCCAATGGGAGCCGAGTGACGCCACAATGCAGGCGGCCAACCCAACCTTCGCCATTGTGACGAATGGCTGACAGAGGGGGCGGGGTCAGAACGTGACCGAGCCATCTGATTGGTCGAGAGGCGGAGGGCTCCATGATGGGCGGGGACTGCGCCTGCCTCGGGCGCGGGGCGGGGCCGCAGGGGGCGGGGCCTGGGGGGTGCCATTTTTACCTGTGGACCCTTCCTTCAAATAGCAGACAAAATATCTTCGTGGCTGGAAACAGACACTAAAAAAGAGCAATTGAGAAGAAATTGCTTTTACTTTTCATCCCCTTGCTATCCCATTCTATGAAAAAGATAAAATTAGTAAGGAAATGCAAATAATAAACATGAGAGCTCAGACATAGGCCTGTGGTACTCACTTGCCTCCTTATTCCATTTTGAAGTCAAGGTCAATTAACTCTCTACATTTGGGTTGGGGTCTTGAGCTCCAGCTCTGGTTTTTTTTCAATTCCAATTTTCACGGTACTTAGAAAAACGCGTATTATCCTGTCTTCTACTGAAACTGCTCAGCTCAGAATTACGATCTGGCATGTACTGCTAGCTGACATCTCATGAGAACTCACTCGGCTCTGGGGCTCCCTTTGCCCTTAGCTTTCGGGGGGGCGGGACGTCCTCCATCCTCCTCTCTTTTGGGGTGGCCAGTGGCTTCTCCATCCTCATCTTGCCTTTGTGCTTGCCAGGAGCTCTTCATCCTCCTCTCCCCTGTGCAGACACCTTAGGGCTCTCCATTACCCTTTCCCCTGTGGGGCTCAGGGGACCTCTGTCCTCTCTCCCTTTTTGGGAGGCCGGGGCTCTCTGTCCTCCTCTCCCACGGCAAGGACCAGGGTTTTGTCATTTGTTTGCATTTTTGTCACAAGTGACTCGTTGGGAGAGCAACTATCAGTCAAAGCATTTTATGTGTTGTTAGGTTGGGAACTTGGGAGATTTTGGTGAAATTTTGGTGACATTTTGGGAAATTGTGGTGAAATTTTGGGAAATTGTGGGGAAATTTTGGAGAATTTTGGTGAAATTTTGGGAAATTTTTGAAAATTTTGGTGAAATTTTGGTAGAATTTTGAAGACTTTTGGGGGGACTATGGGGAATTTTTGTGAAATTTTGGAAAACTTGGGGGGATTTTGGTGACATTTTGGTTAAATTTTAGAGAATTTGGGTGAAATTTTGGTGAAGTTTTGGTGAAATTTTGTGAATTTGGTGAATTTTGAGGGAACTTGGGGAATTTTGGTGAACTTTTGGAGAATTTGGGGAAAATTTTGGGAAAGTTTGCTGAAAATTTGGTGGATTTTGGAAAATTTTGAAGAATTTGGGGGAAATTTGGTGAAATTTTGGTGAAATTTTGGAGAATCTTGGTGAAATTTTGGGAAATTTTGGGGAAATTTTGGAGAATTTTGGTGAAATTCCTGCCCTTCCCCCCAGCCCCGCCCCTCCGAATAAACCACGCCCATTTTCCAAAACACAATGTTTTATTGGCTCCCGATGACGTCACCGCCGGGAGGGGGGGCATGGCTTCGAGGAGCCGAGCAGAGAAAATGGGGAAAAATTGGGGGAAAAATTGGCGGAAAAATTGGGAGAAAAGTTGGGGGGAAATGCGGAAAAATTGGGGAACATTGGGGGAAAATGGAGAAAAATGGGGGAGGAATGGGAAAAATTGGGGGGAAATTGGGGAAAAAATGGGGATAATTTGGGAAAGAACTGGGGAAAAACTGAGAATGGAAAACCTCACCTCTTTCCTATTTTCTTTTCTTTCTTATTTTTCCTTCCTTCCTTCCTTCCTTCCTTCCTTCCTTCCTTCCTTCCTTCCTTCCTTCCTTCCTTCCTTCCTTCCTTCCTTCCTTCCTTCCTTCCTTCCTTCCTTCCTTCCTTCCTTCCTTCCTTCCTTCCTTCCTTCCTTCCTTCCCTTTCTTTCTCTTTCTTTTTTTATTTCTTTCTTTCTTTCTCTCTTTCTTTCTTTCTTTCTCTCTTTCTCTCTTTCTTTCTTTCTTTCTTTCTCTCTTTCTTTCTTTCTTTCTTTCTCTCTTTCTCTCTTTCTTTCTCTCTCTCTCTCTTTATCTCTTTCTTTCTCTCTCTCTTTCTTTCTTTCTTTCTCTCTTTCTTTCTTTCTCTCTCTCTTTCTTTCTTTCTCTCTCTCTTTCTCTCTTTCTTTCTCTTTCTTTCTTTCTTTCTCTCTTTCTTTCTCTCTCTCTCTCTCTTTCTTTCTCTCTCTCTTTCTTTCTCTCTTTCTTTCTTTCTTTCTCTCTCTTTCTCTCTTTCTTCCTCTCTCTCTTTCTCTCTTTCTCTCTTTCTTCCTCTCTCTCTTTCTCTCTTTCTTTCTCTCTTTCTCTCTTTCTCTTTCTCTCTTTCTTTCTTTCACTCTTTCTTTCTTTCTCTCTTTCTCTCTCTCTTTCTCTCTTTCTTTCTTTCTTTCACTCTTTCTTTCTTTCACTCTTTCTTTCTTTCACTCTTTCTTTCTTTCTAGGGATACCTCCCAAATCTCCACCTCCAAACTAACAATGCAACACACAACTTCTTTCCCTAGCACAAAAATCCACATTTCAAATACACACACATCTTCACCCCAGAACCGCCTCCCATTCCCCACTTTGGATGCAAATTAGCAAAGACTCATTATGCACGCGCAGTTCCTGAAATGCAATTGGCTCCGTGCTCTTTATTGGACTCGGAGGCCTGCTTTGGATCAAGTCATAGCAGTCTTCCTCAGTGTCACCTTCTTACTTCATTGCTTTTGGACAACACATTGGACCCTGGAAAACTCCCAAGGCTCTCTTCTATTGCTTCTGAGTAGCTTGCGTCTGGGCAACATTGGCAACTGTCTAGGCTCTCCTATGAACCTCTGCTCTCAGGATTATTAATTGTCTATTCTAGTTGATTTTAACAGAACTAACTTTTATCTCAAATCTCTACATTTAAGCGTCTTTAAAAAAACCCTCTATTACAATCCCCACTTCTCTTTTGCCATGAGTAAATTCTTTCACTCAATTTGGAGACTCCTCCTCATCTAGCCATGCTGCATCTTCCCTTCCAAATGCCTCTGTGTGCGTGGACTACCTCAAATGCATACTTTGAGCCAGTGAAGATGTTCGTTTCTTTATCTTTTGCTAGCTCTAATGCTCGGGTTAGAGCAATTCTTTCGGCTTTCTGTGCGGACGTGTTCACTGCTAGTGTTCCCGACTCTATTAACTCTCTGCTGGTGCTGACTGCATACCCAGCCACGGCTCTTTTCCCGCTGAGGACATAGCTGAACCAGGTCTCATCATCTTCGAGAGGGGTATCCTTCAGATCAGGGCGACTAGAGTAGGTAGCTTCGATGGTTTCCAGGCACTCCTGGATCACCGAGAGAGCAAGTATCAGCAAACCATTTGATGAGTTGTTACGTTTAATTTCGGCCAATTTTTATTGCTCTGGTGCTGGGGGGGGGGTGGGGGGGGGGGAATCGAGAGGTCTCCATCGCTCTCGCCCCAGGGGATGCTTGGAGGGGCTCGGGGTGTGGGGGGAGTGTCCCTGTCCCTCCCATCCCGCACGATGATCGCCACGTCCAACACTCTCCTTACCTTGGCCGCGCCGACTGTGCTCTCCGTCCCTCTCCAATTGCGGGCGGGGCCGGCGCAGTCGCCGCTCTCGCAGCCCCGGCGGCTCTCCATCCTACTTACCTGGGCCGGGCCGGGCTGCCCTCCGCCCGCCTCCCATTGGGGAGGGCCGGCGCGGCCTCCGTCCTCCTGGCCCGCCGCTTCTCCATCCTACTTACCTGGGCCGGGCCGGCGGTGGTCTCCGCCCCACTCCAAGTTTGGACGGCCGGCTCCGCCTCCCTCCCCCTCCCATTGGGAGCCATGCCGGCGCGGCTACCCAACAGCGGCAGCGGCGACAAGGGCCGCACCACTGCCACCCAAGCAGCCACCCCCACACCCCAATCCCGCCGCCCCAGGCTCGCGGCGCTGAGGGCCAGGGCCGCTCCCGGGGCTCCAGCGCTGCGGGGCCGAGCCCGCGCCGCTCCGCTGCTCGCCGCCCGCTCCGCTGCTCCCCACCACCGCCGCTCTCCGCCTGCCGCCGACTCCGCACTCGCCCCACCCCCCGCGCCTCCCTTTATATAGGCGGCATGAGCCACGCCCCCTCAGCGACAGCCAATGGGAGCCGAGTGACGCCACAATGCAGGCGGCCAACCCAACCTTCGCCATTGTGACGAATGGCTGACAGAGGGGGCGGGGTCAGAACGTGACCGAGCCATCTGATTGGTCGAGAGGCGGAGGGCTCCATGATGGGCGGGGACTGCGCCTGCCTCGGGCGCGGGGCGGGGCCGCAGGGGGCGGGGCCTGGGGGGTGCCATTTTTACCTGTGGACCCTTCCTTCAAATAGCAGACAAAATATCTTCGTGGCTGGAAACAGACACTAAAAAAGAGCAATTGAGAAGAAATTGCTTTTACTTTTCATCCCCTTGCTATCCCATTCTATGAAAAAGATAAAATTAGTAAGGAAATGCAAATAATAAACATGAGAGCTCAGACATAGGCCTGTGGTACTCACTTGCCTCGTTATTCTATTTTGAAGTCAAGGTCAATTAACTCTCTACATTTGGGTTGGGGTCTTGAGCTCCAGCTCTGGTTTTTTTTCAATTCCAATTTTCACGGTACTTAGAAAAACGCGTATTATCCTGTCTTCTACTGAAACTGCTCAGCTCAGAATTACGATCTGGCATGTACTGCTAGCTGACATCTCATGAGAACTCACTCGGCTCTGGGGCTCCCTTTGCCCTTAGCTTTCGGGGGGGCGGGACGTCCTCCATCCTCCTCTCTTTTGGGGTGGCCAGTGGCTTCTCCATCCTCATCTTGCCTTTGTGCTTGCCAGGAGCTCTTCATCCTCCTCTCCCCTGTGCAGACACCTTAGGGCTCTCCATTACCCTTTCCCCTGTGGGGCTCAGGGGACCTCTGTCCTCTCTCCCTTTTTGGGAGGCCGGGGCTCTCTGTCCTCCTCTCCCACGGCAAGGACCAGGGTTTTGTCATTTGTTTGCATTTTTGTCACAAGTGACTCGTTGGGAGAGCAACTATCAGTCAAAGCATTTTATGTGTTGTTAGGTTGGGAACTTGGGAGATTTTGGTGAAATTTTGGTGACATTTTGGGAAATTGTGGTGAAATTTTGGGAAATTGTGGTGAAATTTTGGAGAATTTTGGTGAAATTTTGGGAAATTTTTGAAAATTTTGGTGAAATTTTGGTAGAATTTTGAAGACTTTGGGGGGGACTATGGGGAATTTTGGTGAAATTTTGGAAAACTTGGGGGGAATTTTCGTGACATTTTGGTTAAATTTTAGAGAATTTGGGTGAAATTTTGGTGAAGTTTTGGTGAAATTTTGTGAATTTGGTGAATTTGGAGGGAACTTGGGGAATTTTGGTGAACTTTTGGAGAATTTGGGGAAAATTTTGGGAAAGTTTGCTGAAAATTTGGTGGATTTTGGAAAATTTTGAAGAATTTGGGGGAAATTTGGTGAAATTTTGGTGAAATTTTGGAGAATCTTGGTGAAATTTTGGGAAATTTTGGGGAAATTTTGGAGAATTTTGGTGAAATTCCTGCCCTTCCCCCCAGCCCCGCCCCTCCGAATAAACCACGCCCATTTTCCAAAACACAATGTTTTATTGGCTCCCGATGACGTCACCGCCGGGAGGGGGGGCATGGCTTCGAGGAGCCGAGCAGAGAAAATGGGGAAAAATTGGGGGAAAAATTGGCGGAAAAATTGGGAGAAAAGTTGGGGGGAAATGCGGAAAAATTGGGGAACATTGGGGGGAAAAGGAGAAAAATGGGGGAGGAATGGGAAAAATTGGGGGGAAATTGAGGAAAAAATGGGGATAATTTGGGAAAGAACTGGGGAAAAACTGAGAATGGAAAACCTCACCACTTTCGTATTTTCTTTTTTTTCTTTTTTTTCCTTCCTTCCTTCCTTCCTTCCTTCCTTTCTTTCTCTTTCTTTTTTTATTTCTTTCTCTCTTTCTTTCTTTCTTTCTCTCTTTCTCTCTTTCTTTCTTTCTCTCTCTCTTTCTTTCTTTCTCTCTTTCTTTCTTTCTCTCTTTCTTTCTTTCTCTCTCTCTCTCTTTATCTCTTTCTTTCTCTCTCTCTTTCTTTCTTTCTTTCTTTCTCTCTTTCTCTCTTTCTTTCTTTCTCTCTCTCTTTCTTTCTTTCGTTCTCTCTCTCTTTCTCTCTTTCTTTCTCTCTTTCTTTCTTTCTTTCTCTTTCTCTCTTTCTTTCTCTCTCTCTCTTTCTCTCTTTCTTTCTCTCTCTCTTTCTTTCTTTCTTTCTCTCTTTCTCTCTCTTCCTCTCTCTTTCTTTCTCTCTTTCTTTCTTTCTTTCTTTCTTTCTCTCTCTTTCTCTCTTTCTCTTTCTTCCTCTCTCTCTTTCTCTCTTTCTTTCTCTCTTTCTCTCTTTCTTTTTCTCTCTTTCTTTCTTTCACTCTTTCTTTCTTTCTCTCTTTCTCTCTCTCTTTCTCTCTTTCTTTCTTTCTTTCACTCTTTCTTTCTTTCACTCTTTCTTTCTTTCACTCTTTCTTTCTTTCTAGGGATACCTCCCAAATCTCCACCTCCAAACTAACAATGCAACACACAACTTCTTTCCCTAGCACAAAAATCCACATTTCAAATACACACACATCTTCACCCCAGAACCGCCTCCCATTCCCCACTTTGGATGCAAATTAGCAAAGACTCATTATGCACGCGCAGTTCCTGAAATGCAATTGGCTCCGTGCTCTTTATTGGACTCGGAGGCCTGCTTTGGATCAAGTCATAGCAGTCTTCCTCAGTGTCACCTTCTTACTTCATTGCTTTTGGACAACACATTGGACCCTGGAAAACTCCCAAGGCTCTCTTCTATTGCTTCTGAGTAGCTTGCGTCTGGGCAACATTGGCAACTGTCTAGGCTCTCCAATGAACCTCTGCTCTCAGGATTATTAATTGTCTATTCTAGTTGATTTTAACAGAACTAACTTTTATCTCAAATCTCTACATTTAAGCGTCTTTAAAAAAACCCTCTATTACAATCCCCACTTCTCTTTTGCCATGAGTAAATTCTTTCACTCAATTTGGAGACTCCTCCTCATCTAGCCATGCTGCATCTTCCCTTCCAAATGCCTCTGTGTGCGTGGACTACCTCAAATGCATACTTTGAGCCAGTGAAGATGTTCGTTTCTTTATCTTTTGCTAGCTCTAATGCTCGGGTTAGAGCAATTCTTTCGGCTTTCTGTGCGGACGTGTTCACTGCTAGTGTTCCCGACTCTATTAACTCTCTGCTGGTGCTGACTGCATACCCAGCCACGGCTCTTTTCCCGCTGAGGACATAGCTGAACCAGGTCTCATCATCTTCGAGAGGGGTATCCTTCAGATCAGGGCGACTGGAGTAGGTAGCTTCGATGGTTTCCAGGCACTCCTGGGTCACCGAGAGAGCAAGTATCAGCAAACCATTTGATGAGTTGTTACGTTTAATTTCGGCCAATTTTTATTGCTCTGGTGCTGGGGGTGGGGTGGGGGGGGGGGAATCGAGAGGTCTCCATCGCTCTCGCCCCAGGGGATGCTTGGAGGGGCTCGGGGTGTGGGGGGAGTGTCCCTGTCCCTCCCATCCCGCACGATGATCGCCACGTCCAACACTCTCCTTACCTTGGCCGCGCCGACTGTGCTCTCCGTCCCTCTCCAATTGCGGGCGGGGCCGGCGCAGTCGCCGCTCTCGCAGCCCCGGCGGCTCTCCATCCTACTTACCTGGGCCGGGCCGGGCTGCCCTCCGCCCGCCTCCCATTGGGGAGGGCCGGCGCGGCCTCCGTCCTCCTGGCCCGCCGCTTCTCCATCCTACTTACCTGGGCCGGGCCGGCGGTGGTCTCCGCCCCACTCCAAGTTTGGAGGGCCGGCTCCGCCTCCCTCCCCCTCCCATTGGGAGCCATGCCGGCGCGGCTACCCAACAGCGGCAGCGGCGACAAGGGCCGCACCACTGCCACCCAAGCAGCCACCCCCACACCCCAATCCCGCCGCCCCAGGCTCGCGGCGCTGAGGGCCAGGGCCGCTCCCGGGGCTCCAGCGCTGCGGGGCCGAGCCCGCGCCGCTCCGCTGCTCGCCGCCCGCTCCGCTGCTCCCCACCACCGCCGCTCTCCGCCTGCCGCCGACTCCGCACTCGCCCCACCCCCCGCGCCTCCCTTTATATAGGCGGCATGAGCCACGCCCCCTCAGCGACAGCCAATGGGAGCCGAGTGACGCCACAATGCAGGCGGCCAACCCAACCTTCGCCATTGTGACGAATGGCTGACAGAGGGGGCGGGGTCAGAACGTGACCGAGCCATCTGATTGGTCGAGAGGCGGAGGGCTCCATGATGGGCGGGGACTGCGCCTGCCTCGGGCGCGGGGCGGGGCCGCAGGGGGCGGGGCCTGGGGGGTGCCATTTTTACCTGTGGACCCTTCCTTCAAATAGCAGACAAAATATCTTCGTGGCTGGAAACAGACACTAAAAAAGAGCAATTGAGAAGAAATTGCTTTTACTTTTCATCCCCTTGCTATCCCATTCTATGAAAAAGATAAAATTAGTAAGGAAATGCAAATAATAAACATGAGAGCTCAGACATAGGCCTGTGGTACTCACTTGCCTCGTTATTCTATTTTGAAGTCAAGGTCAATTAACTCTCTACATTTGGGTTGGGGTCTTGAGCTCCAGCTCTGGTTTTTTTTCAATTCCAATTTTCACGGTACTTAGAAAAACGCGTATTATCCTGTCTTCTACTGAAACTGCTCAGCTCAGAATTACGATCTGGCATGTACTGCTAGCTGACATCTCATGAGAACTCACTCGGCTCTGGGGCTCCCTTTGCCCTTAGCTTTCGGGGGGGCGGGACGTCCTCCATCCTCCTCTCTTTTGGGGTGGCCAGTGGCTTCTCCATCCTCATCTTGCCTTTGTGCTTGCCAGGAGCTCTTCATCCTCCTCTCCCCTGTGCAGACACCTTAGGGCTCTCCATTACCCTTTCCCCTGTGGGGCTCAGGGGACCTCTGTCCTCTCTCCCTTTTTGGGAGGCCGGGGCTCTCTGTCCTCCTCTCCCACGGCAAGGACCAGGGTTTTGTCATTTGTTTGCATTTTTGTCACAAGTGACTCGTTGGGAGAGCAACTATCAGTCAAAGCATTTTATGTGTTGTTAGGTTGGGAACTTGGGAGATTTTGGTGAAATTTTGGTGACATTTTGGGAAATTGTGGTGAAATTTTGGGAAATTGTGGTGAAATTTTGGAGAATTTTGGTGAAATTTTGGGAAATTTTTGAAAATTTTGGTGAAATTTTGGTAGAATTTTGAAGACTTTGGGGGGACTATGGGGAATTTTGGTGAAATTTTGGAAAACTTGGGGGGAATTTTCGTGACATTTTGGTTAAATTTTAGAGAATTTGGGTGAAATTTTGGTGAAGTTTTGGTGAAATTTTGTGAATTTGGTGAATTTGGAGGGAACTTGGGGAATTTTGGTGAATTTTTGGAGAATTTGGGGAAAATTTTGGGAAAGTTTGCTGAAAATTTGGTGGATTTTGGAAAATTTTGAAGAATTTGGGGGAAATTTGGTGAAATTTTGGTGAAATTTTGGAGAATCTTGGTGAAATTTTGGGAAATTTTGGGGAAATTTTGGAGAATTTTGGTGAAATTCCTGCCCTTCCCCCCAGCCCCGCCCCTCCGAATAAACCACGCCCATTTTCCAAAACACAATGTTTTATTGGCTCCCGATGACGTCACCGCCGGGAGGGGGGGCATGGCTTCGAGGAGCCGAGCAGAGAAAATGGGGAAAAATTGGGGGAAAAATTGGCGGAAAAATTGGGAGAAAAGTTGGGGGGAAATGCGGAAAAATTGGGGAACATTGGGGGGAAATGGAGAAAAATGGGGGAGGAATGGGAAAAATTGGGGGGAAATTGAGGAAAAAATGGGGATAATTTGGGAAAGAACTGGGGAAAAACTGAGAATGGAAAACCTCACCACTTTCGTATTTTCTTTTTTTTCTTTTTTTTCCTTCCTTCCTTCCTTCCTTCCTTCCTTTCTTTCTCTTTCTTTTTTTATTTCTTTCTCTCTTTCTTTCTTTCTTTCTCTCTTTCTCTCTTTCTTTCTTTCTCTCTCTCTTTCTTTCTTTCTCTCTTTCTTTCTTTCTCTCTTTCTTTCTTTCTCTCTCTCTCTCTTTATCTCTTTCTTTCTCTCTCTCTTTCTTTCTTTCTTTCTTTCTCTCTTTCTCTCTTTCTTTCTTTCTCTCTCTCTTTCTTTCTTTCGTTCTCTCTCTCTTTCTCTCTTTCTTTCTCTCTTTCTTTCTTTCTTTCTCTTTCTCTCTTTCTTTCTCTCTCTCTCTTTCTCTCTTTCTTTCTCTCTCTCTTTCTTTCTTTCTTTCTCTCTTTCTCTCTCTTCCTCTCTCTTTCTTTCTCTCTTTCTTTCTTTCTTTCTTTCTTTCTCTCTCTTTCTCTCTTTCTCTTTCTTCCTCTCTCTCTTTCTCTCTTTCTTTCTCTCTTTCTCTCTTTCTTTTTCTCTCTTTCTTTCTTTCACTCTTTCTTTCTTTCTCTCTTTCTCTCTCTCTTTCTCTCTTTCTTTCTTTCTTTCACTCTTTCTTTCTTTCACTCTTTCTTTCTTTCACTCTTTCTTTCTTTCTAGGGATACCTCCCAAATCTCCACCTCCAAACTAACAATGCAACACACAACTTCTTTCCCTAGCACAAAAATCCACATTTCAAATACACACACATCTTCACCCCAGAACCGCCTCCCATTCCCCACTTTGGATGCAAATTAGCAAAGACTCATTATGCACGCGCAGTTCCTGAAATGCAATTGGCTCCGTGCTCTTTATTGGACTCGGAGGCCTGCTTTGGATCAAGTCATAGCAGTCTTCCTCAGTGTCACCTTCTTACTTCATTGCTTTTGGACAACACATTGGACCCTGGAAAACTCCCAAGGCTCTCTTCTATTGCTTCTGAGTAGCTTGCGTCTGGGCAACATTGGCAACTGTCTAGGCTCTCCAATGAACCTCTGCTCTCAGGATTATTAATTGTCTATTCTAGTTGATTTTAACAGAACTAACTTTTATCTCAAATCTCTACATTTAAGCGTCTTTAAAAAAACCCTCTATTACAATCCCCACTTCTCTTTTGCCATGAGTAAATTCTTTCACTCAATTTGGAGACTCCTCCTCATCTAGCCATGCTGCATCTTCCCTTCCAAATGCCTCTGTGTGCGTGGACTACCTCAAATGCATACTTTGAGCCAGTGAAGATGTTCGTTTCTTTATCTTTTGCTAGCTCTAATGCTCGGGTTAGAGCAATTCTTTCGGCTTTCTGTGCGGACGTGTTCACTGCTAGTGTTCCCGACTCTATTACCTCTCTGCTGGTGCTGACTGCATACCCAGCCACGGCTCTTTTCCCGCTGAGGACATAGCTGAACCAGGTCTCATCATCTTCGAGAGGGGTATCCTTCAGATCAGGGCGACTGGAGTAGGTAGCTTCGATGGTTTCCAGGCACTCCTGGGTCACCGAGAGAGCAAGTATCAGCAAACCATTTGATGAGTTGTTACATTTTATTTCGGCCAATTTTTATTGCTCTGGTGCTGGGGGTGGGGTGGGGGGGGGGGGGAATCGAGAGGTCTCCATCGCTCTCGCCCCAGGGGATGCTTGGAGGGGCTCGGGGTGTGGGGGGAGTGTCCCTGTCCCTCCCATCCCGCACGATGATCGCCACGTCCAACACTCTCCTTACCTTGGCCGCGCCGACTGTGCTCTCCGTCCCTCTCCAATTGCGGGCGGGGCCGGCGCAGTCGCCGCTCTCGCAGCCCCGGCGGCTCTCCATCCTACTTACCTGGGCCGGGCCGGGCTGTCCTCCGCCCGCCTCCCATTGGGGAGGGCCGGCGCGGCCTCCGTCCTCCTGGCCCGCCGCTTCTCCATCCTACTTACCTGAGCCGGGCCGGCGGTGGTCTCCGCCCCACTCCAAGTTTGGAGGGCCGGCTCCGCCTCCCTCCCCCTCCCATTGGGAGCCATGTCGGCGCAGCTACCCAAGAGCGGCAGCGGCGACAAGGGCCGCACCACTGCCACCCAAGCAGCCACCCCCACACCCCAATCCCGCCGCCCCAGGCTCGCGGCGCTGAGGGCCAGGGCCGCTCCCGGGGCTCCAGCGCTGCGGGGCCGAGCCCGCGCCGCTCCGCTGCTCGCCGCCCGCTCCGCTGCTCTCCACCACCGCCGCTCTCCGCCTGCCGCCGACTCCGCACTCGCCCCACCCCCCGCGCCTCCCTTTATATAGGCGGCATGAGCCACGCCCCCTCAGCGACAGCCAATGGGAGCCGAGTGACGCCACAATGCAGGCGGCCAACCCAACCTTCGCCATTGTGACGAATGGCTGACAGAGGGGGCGGGGTCAGAACGTGACCGAGCCATCTGATTGGTCGAGAGGCGGAGGGCTCCATGATGGGCGGGGACTGCGCCTGCCTCGGGCGCGGGGCGGGGCCGCAGGGGGCGGGGCCTGGGGGGTGCCATTTTTACCTGTGGACCCTTCCTTCAAATAGCAGACAAAATATCTTCGTGGCTGGAAACAGACACTAAAAAAGAGCAATTGAGAAGAAATTGCTTTTACTTTTCATCCCCTTGCTATCCCATTCTATGAAAAAGATAAAATTAGTAAGGAAATGCAAATAATAAACATGAGAGCTCAGACATAGGCCTGTGGTACTCACTTGCCTCCTTATTCCATTTTGAAGTCAAGGTCAATTAACTCTCTACATTTGGGTTGGGGTCTTGAGCTCCAGCTCTGGTTTTTTTTCAATTCCAATTTTCACGGTACTTAGAAAAACGCGTATTATCCTGTCTTCTACTGAAACTGCTCAGCTCAGAATTACGATCTGGCATGTACTTCTAGCTGACATCTCATGAGAACTCACTCGGCTCTGGGGCTCCCTTTGCCCTTAGCTTTCGGGGGGGTGGGACGTCCTCCATCCTCCTCTCTTTTGGGGTGGCCAGTGGCTTCTCCATCCTCATCTTGCCTTTGTGCTTGCCAGGAGCTCTTCATCCTCCTCTCCCCTGTGCAGACACCTTAGGGCTCTCCATTACCCTTTCCCCTGTGGGGCTCAGGGGACCTCTGTCCTCTCTCCCTTTTTGGGAGGCCGGGGCTCTCTGTCCTCCTCTCCCACGGCAAGGACCAGGGTTTTGTCATTTGTTTGCATTTTTGTCACAAGTGACTCGTTGGGAGAGCAACTATCAGTCAAAGCATTTTATGGGAACTTGGGAGATTTTGGTGAAATTTTGGTGACATTTTGGGAAATTGTGGTGAAATTTTGGGAAATTGTGGTGAAATTTTGGGAAATTGTGGGGAAATTTTGGGAAATTGTGGTGAAATTTTGGATAATTTTGGTGAAATTTTGGGAAATTTTTGAAAATTTTGGTGAAATTTTGGTAGAATTTTGAAGACTTTTGGGGGGACTATGGGGAATTTTGGTGAAATGTTGGAAAACTTGGGGGGGATTTTGGTGACATTTTGGTTAAATTTTAGAGAATTTGGGTGAAATTTTGGTGAAGTTTTGGTGAAATTTTGTGAATTTGGTGAATTTTGAGCGAAACTTGGGGAATTTTGGTGAACTTTTGGAGAATTTGGGGAAATTTTGGGAAAGTTTGGTGA
>JAXCHO010000242.1:7500-12500 GCA_036630365.1 Acanthiza pusilla | reverse complement strand
CAATTTTTATTGCTCTGGTGCTGGGGGTGGGGTGGGGGGTGGGGGGGGATCGAGAGGTCTCCATCGCTCTCGCCCCAGGGGATGCTTGGAGGGGCTCGGGGTGTGGGGGGAGTGTCCCTGTCCCTCCCATCCCGCACGATGATCGCCACGTCCAACACTCTCCTTACCTTGGCCGCGCCGACTGTGCTCTCCGTCCCTCTCCAATTGCGGGCGGGGCCGGCGCAGTCGCCGCTCTCGCAGCCCCGGCGGCTCTCCATCCTACTTACCTGGGCCGGGCCGGGCTGCCCTCCGCCCGCCTCCCATTGGGGAGGGCCGGCGCGGCCTCCGTCCTCCTGGCCCGCCGCTTCTCCATCCTACTTACCTGGGCCGGGCCGGCGGTGGTCTCCGCCCCACTCCAAGTTTGGAGGGCCGGCTCCGCCTCCCTCCCCCTCCCATTGGGAGCCATGCCGGCGCGGCTACCCAACAGCGGCAGCGGCGACAAGGGCCGCACCACTGCCACCCAAGCAGCCACCCCCACACCCCAATCCCGCCGCCCCAGGCTCGCGGCGCTGAGGGCCAGGGCCGCTCCCGGGGCTCCAGCGCTGCGGGGCCGAGCCCGCGCCGCTCCGCTGCTCGCCGCCCGCTCCGCTGCTCCCCACCACCGCCGCTCTCCGCCTGCCGCCGACTCCGCACTCGCCCCACCCCCCGCGCCTCCCTTTATATAGGCGGCATGAGCCACGCCCCCTCAGCGACAGCCAATGGGAGCCGAGTGACGCCACAATGCAGGCGGCCAACCCAACCTTCGCCATTGTGACGAATGGCTGACAGAGGGGGCGGGGTCAGAACGTGACCGAGCCATCTGATTGGTCGAGAGGCGGAGGGCTCCATGATGGGCGGGGACTGCGCCTGCCTCGGGCGCGGGGCGGGGCCGCAGGGGGCGGGGCCTGGGGGGTGCCATTTTTACCTGTGGACCCTTCCTTCAAATAGCAGACAAAATATCTTCGTGGCTGGAAACAGACACTAAAAAAGAGCAATTGAGAAGAAATTGCTTTTACTTTTCATCCCCTTGCTATCCCATTCTATGAAAAAGATAAAATTAGTAAGGAAATGCAAATAATAAACATGAGAGCTCAGACATAGGCCTGTGGTACTCACTTGCCTCGTTATTCTATTTTGAAGTCAAGGTCAATTAACTCTCTACATTTGGGTTGGGGTCTTGAGCTCCAGCTCTGGTTTTTTTTCAATTCCAATTTTCACGGTACTTAGAAAAACGCGTATTATCCTGTCTTCTACTGAAACTGCTCAGCTCAGAATTACGATCTGGCATGTACTGCTAGCTGACATCTCATGAGAACTCACTCGGCTCTGGGGCTCCCTTTGCCCTTAGCTTTCGGGGGGGTGGGACGTCCTCCATCCTCCTCTCTTTTGGGGTGGCCAGTGGCTTCTCCATCCTCATCTTGCCTTTGTGCTTGCCAGGAGCTCTTCATCCTCCTCTCCCCTGTGCAGACACCTTAGGGCTCTCCATTACCCTTTCCCCTGTGGGGCTCAGGGGACCTCTGTCCTCTCTCCCTTTTTGGGAGGCCGGGGCTCTCTGTCCTCCTCTCCCACGGCAAGGACCAGGGTTTTGTCATTTGTTTGCATTTTTGTCACAAGTGACTCGTTGGGAGAGCAACTATCAGTCAAAGCATTTTATGTGTTGTTAGGTTGGGAACTTGGGAGATTTTGGTGAAATTTTGGTGACATTTTGGGAAATTGTGGTGAAATTTTGGGAAATTGTGGTGAAATTTTGGATAATTTTGGTGAAATTTTGGGAAATTTTTGAAAATTTTGGTGAAATTTTGGTAGAATTTTGAAGACTTTGGGGGGGACTATGGGGAATTTTGGTGAAATTTTGGAAAACTTGGGGGGAATTTTCGTGACATTTTGGTTAAATTTTAGAGAATTTGGGTGAAATTTTGGTGAAGTTTTGGTGAAATTTTGTGAATTTGGTGAATTTGGAGGGAACTTGGGGAATTTTGGTGAACTTTTGGAGAATTTGGGGAAAATTTTGGGAAAGTTTGCTGAAAATTTGGTGGATTTTGGAAAATTTTGAAGAATTTGGGGGAAATTTGGTGAAATTTTGGTGAAATTTTGGAGAATCTTGGTGAAATTTTGGGAAATTTTGGGGAAATTTTGGAGAATTTTGGTGAAATTCCTGCCCTTCCCCCCAGCCCCGCCCCTCCGAATAAACCACGCCCATTTTCCAAAACACAATGTTTTATTGGCTCCCGATGACGTCACCGCCGGGAGGGGGGGCATGGCTTCGAGGAGCCGAGCAGAGAAAATGGGGAAAAATTGGGGGAAAAATTGGCGGAAAAATTGGGAGAAAAGTTGGGGGGAAATGCGGAAAAATTGGGGAACATTGGGGGGAAATGGAGAAAAATGGGGGAGGAATGGGAAAAATTGGGGGGAAATTGAGGAAAAAATGGGGATAATTTGGGAAAGAACTGGGGAAAAACTGAGAATGGAAAACCTCACCACTTTCGTATTTTCTTTTTTTTCTTTTTTTTCCTTCCTTCCTTCCTTCCTTCCTTCCTTTCTTTCTCTTTCTTTTTTTATTTCTTTCTCTCTTTCTTTCTTTCTTTCTCTCTTTCTCTCTTTCTTTCTTTCTCTCTCTCTTTCTTTCTTTCTCTCTTTCTTTCTTTCTCTCTTTCTTTCTTTCTCTCTCTCTCTCTTTATCTCTTTCTTTCTCTCTCTCTTTCTTTCTTTCTTTCTTTCTCTCTTTCTCTCTTTCTTTCTTTCTCTCTCTCTTTCTTTCTTTCGTTCTCTCTCTCTTTCTCTCTTTCTTTCTCTCTTTCTTTCTTTCTTTCTCTTTCTCTCTTTCTTTCTCTCTCTCTCTTTCTCTCTTTCTTTCTCTCTCTCTTTCTTTCTTTCTTTCTCTCTTTCTCTCTCTTCCTCTCTCTTTCTTTCTCTCTTTCTTTCTTTCTTTCTTTCTTTCTCTCTCTTTCTCTCTTTCTCTTTCTTCCTCTCTCTCTTTCTCTCTTTCTTTCTCTCTTTCTCTCTTTCTTTTTCTCTCTTTCTTTCTTTCACTCTTTCTTTCTTTCTCTCTTTCTCTCTCTCTTTCTCTCTTTCTTTCTTTCTTTCACTCTTTCTTTCTTTCACTCTTTCTTTCTTTCACTCTTTCTTTCTTTCTAGGGATACCTCCCAAATCTCCACCTCCAAACTAACAATGCAACACACAACTTCTTTCCCTAGCACAAAAATCCACATTTCAAATACACACACATCTTCACCCCAGAACCGCCTCCCATTCCCCACTTTGGATGCAAATTAGCAAAGACTCATTATGCACGCGCAGTTCCTGAAATGCAATTGGCTCCGTGCTCTTTATTGGACTCGGAGGCCTGCTTTGGATCAAGTCATAGCAGTCTTCCTCAGTGTCACCTTCTTACTTCATTGCTTTTGGACAACACATTGGACCCTGGAAAACTCCCAAGGCTCTCTTCTATTGCTTCTGAGTAGCTTGCGTCTGGGCAACATTGGCAACTGTCTAGGCTCTCCAATGAACCTCTGCTCTCAGGATTATTAATTGTCTATTCTAGTTGATTTTAACAGAACTAACTTTTATCTCAAATCTCTACATTTAAGCGTCTTTAAAAAAACCCTCTATTACAATCCCCACTTCTCTTTTGCCATGAGTAAATTCTTTCACTCAATTTGGAGACTCCTCCTCATCTAGCCATGCTGCATCTTCCCTTCCAAATGCCTCTGTGTGCGTGGACTACCTCAAATGCATACTTTGAGCCAGTGAAGATGTTCGTTTCTTTATCTTTTGCTAGCTCTAATGCTCGGGTTAGAGCAATTCTTTCGGCTTTCTGTGCGGACGTGTTCACTGCTAGTGTTCCCGACTCTATTACCTCTCTGCTGGTGCTGACTGCATACCCAGCCACGGCTCTTTTCCCGCTGAGGACATAGCTGAACCAGGTCTCATCATCTTCGAGAGGGGTATCCTTCAGATCAGGGCGACTGGAGTAGGTAGCTTCGATGGTTTCCAGGCACTCCTGGGTCACCGAGAGAGCAAGTATCAGCAAACCATTTGATGAGTTGTTACATTTTATTTCGGCCAATTTTTATTGCTCTGGTGCTGGGGGTGGGGTGGGGGGGGGGGGGAATCGAGAGGTCTCCATCGCTCTCGCCCCAGGGGATGCTTGGAGGGGCTCGGGGTGTGGGGGGAGTGTCCCTGTCCCTCCCATCCCGCACGATGATCGCCACGTCCAACACTCTCCTTACCTTGGCCGCGCCGACTGTGCTCTCCGTCCCTCTCCAATTGCGGGCGGGGCCGGCGCAGTCGCCGCTCTCGCAGCCCCGGCGGCTCTCCATCCTACTTACCTGGGCCGGGCCGGGCTGTCCTCCGCCCGCCTCCCATTGGGGAGGGCCGGCGCGGCCTCCGTCCTCCTGGCCCGCCGCTTCTCCATCCTACTTACCTGAGCCGGGCCGGCGGTGGTCTCCGCCCCACTCCAAGTTTGGAGGGCCGGCTCCGCCTCCCTCCCCCTCCCATTGGGAGCCATGTCGGCGCAGCTACCCAAGAGCGGCAGCGGCGACAAGGGCCGCACCACTGCCACCCAAGCAGCCACCCCCACACCCCAATCCCGCCGCCCCAGGCTCGCGGCGCTGAGGGCTAGGGCCGCTCCCGGGGCTCCAGCGCTGCGGGGCCGAGCCCGCGCCGCTCCGCTGCTCGCCGCCCGCTCCGCTGCTCTCCACCACCGCCGCTCTCCGCCTGCCGCCGACTCCGCACTCGCCCCACCCCCCGCGCCTCCCTTTATATAGGCGGCATGAGCCACGCCCCCTCAGCGACAGCCAATGGGAGCCGAGTGACGCCACAATGCAGGCGGCCAACCCAACCTTCGCCATTGTGACGAATGGCTGACAGAGGGGGCGGGGTCAGAACGTGACCGAGCCATCTGATTGGTCGAGAGGCGGAGGGCTCCATGATGGGCGGGGACTGCGCCTGCCTCGGGCGCGGGGCGGGGCCGCAGGGGGCG